>VZSV01000364.1:175718-188466 GCA_013398735.1 Nothocercus julius | reverse complement strand
AAAAAAAAAGGCACAGTGCCAGTTCTACAGCGTCACCGTCAAGCATGGGGTCAGGAAACGTCAGCCTGAAGGACAGTCTGAAAGCCTCTCTGCAATGCAGCATTTTCGCCTTCAGAGCCAAGCACAGGCGAACTGCAGAAAAGCCACAAGCTCCACGGACGCCTCTTCTGCTCCATGAAATCAGCTGCTTCTGCAACAACACCCAACGAGCCATAACATCTTCCTAGCACAACTGCTTTTATCAACTAGAAAAATACCTCCGAAAAGCAGAAGAAAGCAGTCATGGTGGCAGGTTTTCAGCCACAGATGCTCTATGCAGAGCTTCAGGAAGCCTCCTATGAAGCAGGCCAGGAAACTACCACTGTCACCGTTACCATCAGCAGAGCTGCCACCACCCCTGGCTGCCGTGGACGCCACAGGGGGCTCGGGAAGACTCTCCATCCTCCAAGGCTTAGGGGAAAATAATTTTTATGGTAAAATTTCATGTAAAAAAAAATCATATTGATCTGCAAGATAAGCAGACTGATCACTGATGCTCGAAACGTTCACCAGCCACCACAATCTAGATTGTTCCTCTCTTCAGGACACTGTTCTATCCAAGTTCCTGAAATTCTAGGTTTCAGGAAGAACCGATACAGCCAAAACCATTCCCCTGCCGCCTCACACGTCAGGTCTGTCCTGAACAGAGCCAGCAAACGGCTCGCTCTCACACCCAGCTTCACCTGAGGAAAGAAGCTGAGCAAATATGTAGGAAAGGGTCTCATGATAAACAAAAAGCAACATCTTGAAAGTCACCCTACACAGACCACAGCCATTAGAGTCCTCCTGGGCCACGCTGATTTGGTTACAGGACGCTGCTGTAATAAGCAATTCCCATTAAGAGAGATCAGTTGCTAATTCACAGTGAAATAAACTGAAGTGCAAGATATTATTAATTCATCTTTCTAATGCTGCCTTTCATGAGGATTAAGACAAATGATATCATCACCATGTAGGACTAAAAGCTATTTCCAACTACTTCAAATACACTCAGAGTAGTTAAAGAACACAATGTGCTGAAATCTTCCATGCCTTAATAATAGTACTTTTTTACTAAAAGGCCGAGGCAGAAACATCACCTATTTCTTAATTTAAGCTCTGCAAATGTACCTACAGAGGAAGCATTTAAAATAATGACCCAGTCCTGGTTCAATAGAAAGTAATCCTGTTGACTTCAAAAGGAGCAGAACTGAGCCTGAAATAGCTGTCTTACTAAAGCATATTCTTCAGTCCTGCAGAATATTTCTGAGAGAGCAAGGAAAGTGGCCTTCCAATATACAAATAATGGCTTTAAAAAGGAAAGGAATTGTTTTGCTGCTACAGAGATGGAAGGAGTAGAAGAGAAGGGTGTAAGAGAAAGTAAGGGAAATGCTAATTAAACAGCAGAAAAGAACAAGGGCCATGAATTGTGGGGAGAGACTGCCCAGCAGGCAGTTCTGCAGTTCTCCTTGGTGAGGTCTCTTTGGGTGAAGCATCCGCCGGGAACGGCCCCAGCACTGCTGACCCACAGGGGATGGAGGAGGAGAACGTCCCTCCCATCGTATTCTTCATAACCTTCTACCACCATAGATGTTCTTACTCGACCCAGACTACTGGGCACTGGGCTATTGTAGCAGGGAGAAAGATGTACTGAGTCCCAGAACAAAACTTGATTAATGCCTAAAAGATTAGCTTACATTTTGTATAAACAAACACAGATCAGTCCAAAAGACAGAAAGACAGAAGATACCTCTAGGGATTAATTAAACCCTTGCTGATCAGTAGGCCAGACTAGATTTTCCCAGTAAAAGAATTAAATTGTGATACAGAAATGTTTGGTTATTCTTGAAACAGAGAATGTGTATTTGTTTCAGATAAAAGAAAAATAAAAAACAAAAAGGATATTAAATAACTTTTGTTAGTGTTGAACACTTCAAAATCAGACCACTCCACCCACATGCAACTAGGAGTCCTAAAAAGCTCTGGCTTGCCAAAGTTCATCATGGAGAAAACATTCAGGCGACTGGAAGAAGGCCAGAGTGCTCCTTCTCCAAAGGCAAGGAGAGTAAAGTCAAGTACCAACAGGCTACTTGCTCTGAAAGCACTTTCAAGGGGAAAAAGAAGATACGAGATTCAATTAACAAAGAAGTAAAATACAATTAATGTTAGTCAAATATAAATTAAATCTGGAGGAATCTACACACATGAGTAATTGGAGTAACATGAATAACTTTGGTAAGGTTTTTGTTGACTTACCACTAATTTATACACTAAGAACAAATCAGCATTATAGGGCTTCAAAACCGTATGCAATGAAAGTATACAGAACCTGGTCAAGTGATGAAGATGCTCTTTAGATCTCTAGGATCTCTAGATCTCCGGGATAAACACTGAGCAATCTTAACAGAGGTCTACAGAGATCAACTCCCGGGTGTCAACTCCTCGCCAATCCAGAAACAAGGAGAAAACAGAACGTTGCAGTGTGGCAGAGCAATAAATAGTGACGACAGCGCAGCGGCTGAGCGCGATGCGCAGCCCGTGGCCGCCGGCACCGCCGGCCGCGCTCCCGCCGCTCGGAGCGGGGGACGCCGACGCTGCCGCGGGGACAGACGGCGCCTGGGGCTACCCCAGCACTCTGGGGCAGCGCGGGAGACGGAGGTCAGAGCAGATGAGCAACTCAGCAAAGGACGTGGGGCAAGCAGGGCTAATGCGATTATGGGATGTAGAGAAGGAGGGACAGAACGAGAATATGAAGCAGATTTTCTCTCTATAAACTGAAAGAAAGGGCTGTGCTCTTTAAAATACTGCAGCACACTCCGAAGAGGAGACTGGAAATTGCTTAAGACTGCGAGGAAAACATTCTCAGGGAGGGACCTGAGCAGCTCAATCTGTTTAGTTTATGAAAAGCTGGATCCAGAGGTGACAAATCTCTGCACATTGAGGAGAGAAAGTGTCAGGTCCTGACAAGCAGAGAAAGCCTTAATGATAACAAACAGATACGAGCTGAAAATAGACAAATTCACGGAAGTTGTAAGGCCTGACTTTTCTTAACAGTCAAGGTAATTAACCTTTAGTTTAATAGTGGTATAAGTTGTGCAAGGTAGAAGTAGCAAATGCTTAGCATTAAAAGTCTTCAAATTAAAACTGGAGACTGTCTGGATGATTTGCTTGTGTTAAATCCAGGTTTCTGGGCTTATGTGAAACTCTTATGTTTTATTGTAAGATATCCAACAGGGACGATCTACTGTTCTTTAACTCAACAAATTTATAATAATACAGAAAAAGAACAGCAAAATCTGCAGCTGCCAGTAACACCTGCAGAATTCCTGTTTCAAGATGATGAGGGTGGCACGGTACAAACCATTCTTTCTCCGATATGACAAAAACACCCGCGCTTTAAGGCAAACTGAAGTTAGGGCTCTCCTCTGCAGCTCCGAGGACTTACTCCGAGATGTGCACAAAGATGTCGGGCCCTCCGTCCGCAGGGGTGATGAAGCCATGGCCTTTGGAACGGCAGAAACATTTGCAGACTCCTTTGTAGACGGGGCCCTCGGAAGCTCTCACGGTTCTACGGGAACACGCAAAGCAGAGGGTCAGCGCTGGCCACCCATGGGACAACTTCCAAATACACAAAAAGAGTAAAACCACCCAAATTCTTCTTTTTCAGCAAGTCTTTGTTCTTGCAGTCATTTTGTGTTTTGCCTTAATTGAGCCATTGACGGTTGTTTCTTAATACCCTTATGAATGAAGCAAACTCTTTTAAACAGGTTATGTTGCTTGAAGAAATGTGTTTCCAGTTCCTTCCTTTTTCGTTCTGTTAGGGTCGCCATGCAGGTGGTTGCTTCTGTGTTTGCTTGGGATTTATTATGGCTCTTCCTGCCCTACCTTCGGGATTTGATTTGGTTTTCATTTTTTTAGGTGCTTCATGGCTGGTTTGACATGATTTTCCTTCTGTTGTTTTATATTTTTCTACAGTGTTACCGTTTTTTTTGCCACTGGCTGTGCTCTTGATGTCTTCCATTGTTTTCTGGGGCTACACCTGTTTTAGGGGTGTTTTTGTTTAACGATGACACGCACACAGAAAAAAAAAAAAAAAATAGAGCTCTCTTAGTTTTCAGGGTTAGCAAACACAACAAGATTCCTACACTAATTAACAGCGATTAAAGAACTGTGGGAGCCAAAACTCAAATACTTTAGGTTGAAAGAGCCAGCCTAGGATTAACAGCTGAGAAGAATTAGAGTTCATTATTAACATAATAGTGAGGCAAGCCAGTCTGGAACTGGTTTTCAAGGTCAACCCCAATTACCAAGTCAATTATGCTCTTTTTAGCAATATATTTCCATTACAAAGTTTAGAGCATTTGAGATTTTTTTCTTTGTACCTGCCAGCACACAAAATTTCCCTGTGCTGTTGCTGTTCTTTTTCCATCTCATTTGGAACAGAAAAGTACAAATATAAATAGCATCAATCTTAATGAAGCCTCAAGTTTGTACAGATAATTTTTGTAGGAAAGAGCTCAATAAATTGAAAGATGATAAAAGACATAAACACAGCAACTAGATTAAGGAGCACTTAAAATAGGCCAGCTGCAGGTTTGAGATCTTTCTTCCTTCGGGTTTCACTCGGCACTGCCAGACCTCTCATCCACAGAAGGATCTGCCAAATTGTGTCAGAAAGGGCAAAGGACAGACTACAGCTTTGTGCTATATCCTCAGACCCTGATTCCGAGGCCATTGAGGAGGTTAATGGAAAGATTCACATTGCCTTCTGCAGGCCAGCACCTCCCTGGGGCGATTTTGCCCCAGGCACTGGGAGGTTTCTTGCAAGGACAGAATGAGGTAATAACATCCTCTGTCCTCCAAGAGGGAACGAATTGCTGCAC
Organism: Nothocercus julius; assembly: GCA_013398735.1. Classification (NCBI taxonomy): domain Eukaryota; kingdom Metazoa; phylum Chordata; class Aves; order Tinamiformes; family Tinamidae; genus Nothocercus; species Nothocercus julius. Next base: position 183,565 of record VZSV01000364.1, on the reverse strand, counting down.
TACATAGAAATTCTTTTTTTTTTTTTTAAATGGGAAAAGCCCCTGCACTGAACCACTGGGCCACAGAGAAGGAGGAAAAAAAGGAAGCCCTGCTGTAGTGTCACTACCTCTAATAATTAAAAACAGCAGAGAACCTCATGCTCATTTTATATGAAAATCTTGTACAATTAGAGAGATGTAGTTTATACCTTGAAAACTGATACCTTATTTTGAAGATCTACTTGAGCAAATTCATAAAACTTAAGATGGGGATATTAAAGGTGATTAGGAAGAAAAAAAAAAAAAATCCTCTGAGAAGCAGCAGGGTCATGGATTATCCCTGAAATGTGACCTGGCCTGGTAACACAAGAATCGGGGGTAAACAAACCAAAAGCTCCAGAAAGAAAGTTTGGTCCAGCCCTTAAGGGGTGGCAAGAAGAAAAGCCAAGACGAAGATGACGCCAGTGGCAATGAAGAAACACCAAAAGCAACAGGTCTTGAGGGCCACATCTCACTGCCTGAGGTAAAGCATCACCCCAGAAAAGGGGAAAAACTGCTCTGAAAATAAATAAAATAAATAAATAAAAATACAGGCAACTGGGACTAGGAAGTCTGATGTGATCAAAACTGCCTGGGGAGGAGGTAACAGTAGAATCCTGAAGCATCTTCCAGATACAAGAAACTATCTGACCCCCTTTACTTCTGTGATGGGCCAATCCTTCTGCCCAAAAGGCAGCAGTTTGGCTGTATCTGTGACATTCAGCCCTTGTAATACTCACGCTGAAAACGTCCTGGTCCGTCGGGTTGGGAGAGGACTAGGGATAAGGTACCCTCTCATGGGAGACGGGGAGCGATCTCTCGACCTGCGGCTTTCGGGCAGACGGAGGGAGCCTGGTGAGGGTGGAGAGGAGGGCGACTGCTCGGCAGCAGACGATGGGGGCTCAGAAGACATTCCTGACACCTGAGGAAAACCTAGAGAGAGAAGAAGGTTTGATTTAGCCCAAGATGGAAAAGTGCATATAAAAGGCACATGTTTTTCAGCTCATGCTTTTGTAAAAGCATGACTCATTTCCTGCAGCATGCGCGCAGACCCGCTTGCGCCAATAGCGACTCTCTGTGTCTGTGAGTTCATTTCTTGGCTTTCTTCACAGCTCCTATGAATGGGAAGCTCCGCTGAAGGAAAATCCGCAGCTGCTTTACAACTGACACGGGGCATCTCATGCGTTTACTGCTGCCTCTCTCCCAGGCAAAGGCTCCCAAAGGGGAACCCTGTCAGGCATCCACGCGGCCCCTGCACCTCCCAGCAGGAGCTGGACGGGGCCCGTCCCGCTCCTCTGTGAAGCACTGCAAGGAGAAATGCTGAGCTAAAGGATCCATATTCCCTGCTGGAGGTCACTTCACTGTGCAAGCAGCTTCACTCTCTGCTGCTGCTTGGTTATTATCACACTTCTGTCAAGGGGTTCTAACACCTTCAGCTCTACCGGAAGAAGAAAACGATACGAGAGCTCCTTACGTCACTTCAGCAAGCCCAGAGAGTCAGTTTGCTCCGGCAGGGAAGGGGGAGATGCCACTTGCAAACTGCACAGAGATGCAGGATACCCTAGTGAGGCGCGAGCCCTTGCCCAGCCACCAGCACCCGAGTGCTCTGCGCTGTATTCACACTCCCAAGGCTCCTTCTCAGCCTTGTCCTTACTCATTTCCTCCAACAGGAGGGGAAAAGGTCTCTTCTTCCAACATTTGCACTGCAACTTGTCCCTAATCCCGAATGATCCAAACTTCCAAAGACAGGGCAGCAGTCATAGAAAAGAAATAAGACAGCACCGCTCTGGTATTACTGCACAAATCCCCTTCCACACTGGAAGGGTAATATAGGGAAAAAAATAAGTCCCACCACACTTTCATTTTATAGAAGTATATATGTTTTATATGAAAGATTATATAAGTGGATGAGCTAGAAAGGAAAAGATGCAGAGATCAGGGCCAAGAAAATATTCAGAAGGCAAGAAGGGCTGACTTTAACATCAACAACCTCATTCAGCTTAAATCTCTCATGTTCACTTTGCACCCTCCTCTAGCCTCCCACACTCCCAGCCCATGAATTATGGAGTGGATCCTTTACATGACATTTGAGAGCCGCATTCTTCTTGTCAGTGACAAATTACCATTAAGTCTTCACAAAGTTAGAAACTAAAATTAAAGATGCCTCTCAAGAATGAACAAAGTCTTTTGTTTGGAGTTGCTCTGGGTGCTCTGGGGGAAGGCAGAGAAGCCGCTCGTGGCTCGTCCTGTTCCAGCACGTTGTTCCAGCAACTCCTCCCACCGCATCCTCCGGAGCAGCGGCTCTTGGGTGCAAACAAAAAGGTGCTTCAAACAGTTCATGTATCAGTGGTGTTTTAGACCCTCTAGCCAATGTTACGCCCAATGCAGTGGGCACAATTTTTGGCAGGGACAGAGATGGCAACACCAAAGGGAGAGGATTTTCCAGGCTTCCCCTGAAGAGACCTGCTGTGCAGGCCTATACTGAGGAAGGCTCCTTGAATTTTGAGGAAACTCTGCTATAGGCACCTTCCTTTTATTGACTGCATATCTAATACGGCAGGATTTCCTCTAATAAATTAGAGGAAAAACAAACGGAATTCAAATCTCTAAATCTGACTAACGAGACAGCACAATCCGGGCCCCTAGACTAGTGAAAATGCCACTTTCACCGAATCACATGGTTTCTTCCTAATCTAAATACAAACCTGCTTGTCAGGTCACAAGCAAAATGCTGATCTTCTCCTGTAGCTAGAGCAAGGCTTTAAAGCAAGCCACAAGGCACCACTCTAAAGTGCCCGTCACTTTTCCTGGCCCTTTGGGAAGGGAAACGTGGCGTTTGTGTGTCTCTGTTTGTTTCCTCTACTCTGGCCATTTTCCCACCATTGCTCAAGCACTGATGAGGTAAATCCCCCCCAACAGAATTCCAGAGAGAGGAGAAATCCCGCCCGGTGTCATGCACGGCACTGGGGACACTCGTCACCAGACACAAAGGCAAAACTCAACACAAAACTCAACCCTCCTGCGAGCAGACCCCAGTATCTGCAGCCCTCTGGCAGGCACCTGCACACGTCTGTAGCTGCAGCCACCAATGTGCTCCGGCTGATCCATTATTTCACATAGGACAGGGAATTAAAAAAAAAAAAAGTAAAGGTTAGGCTCTTGGTTACGACCCGCAGCTCCCACGCAGGCAGCCTAGGTGATCTATTTGCCCTGCGGCAATCTCGGAATATTACCCCAAACAAATCGCACAGCCTCTTTTGCAATCAGTGGAAAGGAAGTGAGTGATTTTTCCCCACTAAAAGGGCCCTATAAGACTTAATTCTCACTAGTGTGACCCCAGATGCTGAGGCCTTTCACAAGGCAATGCAAGTACTAAGCAAAAAGAGCAGACAAGGATTTTGTTTTCTTTTTTAACTGAAAACCAGACCTGTTTTAAAAGTCCATGGCTCTCAACAAGCACCTCTTCAGCATCCATGAACTCCTTCTCCTCTTCACAATTAGCTGAACAAGCCCGTTTTGTTCATACACATCTCCTCACCCACAGAAGTTACGGACCGATTTGACACTTCCGATAAAAATAAATAAATAAATAAAATCCACATTTGCCATATTTTCTTTTCAAAACAAATGGCTAAGGTGCACACACAAATGACATCCTGAGGTCTCTTTAGCAGGTAAATACAGAGCACAGATGACAACAGATGCAACAGGTCTGAAATACTACCAAAATCTACGGAAAAAAAAGCCAAAGGGAGGGGAGGTACATAAACAGCACCACCATTCCTACACATACAGTCATTTCAGTGTTCTCTGAGACTATTCCATGTCCCTTAAACAGCCGTTTTCCTGAAGTTATTCATCCTTCCCGGCACCACGCCACACTTATAAGGAAACACTTGGAAAAAAGCCAAAGGGATGTAGCAGGAAAGAGACTCCAGGAAATCTCTCCGTCTATAACCGGCTGGATATTCACCCGAAGACACCACAAGCTCTGCCACTAGCAACACCGCAGGTTGCAAGGGGCGGAAAAGCTCTTCCGGAGGGGCCGCGCGGCCCGGAGGGAGCCCTGCCACAGGGTCCCTGGCAGCGCAGGGCAGGGCACAGGGCGCGAACGCCGCCCGCAATCCTAGCCGGCTCCGGGTTAAATGTCCTGGTTTCCAAGGGCACACTGAGCAGCCGCCTTCCTACCCTTCTCCAAGAGAGTGGCGCAGACAAACCCCGCGGAGCTTCGCCTGCTCCGCTCCCGATTTTTATGAGCTCTGTGTGAGAAAAGCACAGCTAGATGGCACCCTGTGACCCTCAGCCACATCCGTTCCAGGGTGCCCCTCCACAAGCAGCACGTCCCTTCCCGGAGCCGTGAGGTCCGAGGACCTCCATGACCTTGCAGGGCTCCCCTCAGTGCCCCCCATCTCCTGGAGAGCCGTCCAGCCCCTGGCACCTCTTGCCGAGCTGCAGAGCCCCCAAAGCACCAGGCCAGGGTGCTCTGCCCCCTGCAACGGCACCCTCGGGGGCCCAGGGTGCCCACGCGAGGGTCCTGCTGCCCCCAGCGCCATCTCCACGTCACGGGCGGCGCTTGCGAAACACGCGGTGTTATGAAACAGTGTAAAAGCTTCCCCTTTCTGCTGCTTTGCATGTGACTAATTCAACAATTAGCGCCGGTATTTCAATTAACACGAACGCAGAGCGGTTGCAACACGCGCCTGCCGTGGCAGCGCAAGGACTGTGGTTTAACACTGGGCTCTTAGCCCGGCGCAGGGGAGTGACCCCTGCCTCTCAGCCACGGCTGCAGCGACCCTGCTGCTAGCGAGACCACGACCTTGCCCAACTGTCCCCACGGTCAGGAAAACCCCAATTACAAGGCAGGCAGGATAAAGGGAAAATCCCGGCGCTTGCCTAGGATTGCACAGGCCAGCACGGCACCTGCCTTCGGTGACCAAGGAAGGCGACGTCCTCGGGGCGATGCTGGAGCGCGGCAGCTGCGACAGGGCTGGCCGGGCGCCACCACAGCTGCCCCTGCACGTCTCCGAGGCCACCGCTCGCACCGACCAGAAGCCTCCATCCACAACGTCAGTCTACAAGCAAAAACTGGTCTGAGCATCACCTAGCACTTCTTTAAAAAGCAGGAATAAATTAGACAAACTGAGGGAAGAGAGACCTACATTCCGCTTCACCCCCATCTCTTTTTGTTTAAAGAACAGTTTAACTAGAGGGAAAGAGGAAAATGGAAAACTCTCCCCAGAGAAGCGCAATGAGAGGTCCAGCATCCTCCTCGGGAGCACCTGCCAGCACGGCTCGGTGGCGAGGATGAGGATGGGCAGCTGATGGAAGAGGCCCAAACCTGTCCGAGAGGGCACAGCTGGAGGTGGCTCACGAAGCACCGCGACTGCACCAGCAAGATGCAAGACCAAGAGGCTGCAGGCAGCACAGAGCCCTGCGAGTGGGGCCCGGCGTCCTGCCTGCCCACCGCTCTCCGCGTAGGCAACTCCGAGGGCTCCTGCAGCAGCGAGACGACCGTGACGCTGCCGCCCTGCGTGTGCCGGCTGAACCGCTGCCGGCAACAGGGGCAAGGCCAGAGGCAGCGCCAGGAGCACAAGTGCCACCCCCAGAACCCGGCTCTGCCTGCGCCTTCCCCGGAGCCGAGCACACAGCGAGTCCCTTCTCACAGCAAGGACTGCTTTCCCCAGAGGGACCTTAGTCTCGACACGTCCCAGGGAGGCGGCAATAAAGGGACAGGGGAATGTGAAGAGAGACCGGAAAACATAGAAATAAAAGGGACACTGAAATGAGGCAACTTCACCCAATGCAGCTCTGGTAGCCAGATGTAGTTACCTAGGTCGGAATTCAGTACAAAATGAGCACATAGTGGTACTTACCCCAACACCTTCCCAGCACCGGAGCTTGAACAACTCCTAAGCTGAAGATGGCATAGCGGGATTGCATAACTTCGTACATTCTTTTCCAGCTCCTTCCTGAGCTCATATAATGCTTTAGCACCCACAGCATACTGTTGCAAGCACCACCATAGCTCAACTGCCACGTGCAAAAACATCTTTTATTGGAACGTTATTATCCGTACCTAAATCTTTTTGCACTTCTGAAATGTTTTTCTTTCTTCAATCTCCTCTGACACTGCAAAACATTTCAACCGTGATTATAGGTAAGTTTATTTGTGTCCAACTTTGAGCCTTTTAAGGCTGCTGAAATCCCCTGAAATATTTATGTGGCTCAAGTGTTACTTGGAACAATTAGTTCACTGTATTTCCTCCCTAATCAACATTTTCGATAGCGGAAAACAGACCACATTAGAAAGATCTATAACCATAGCAATTTATAAGGCATACAAGTACTGGTAAAGGAAGCTCTGGTTCTCCAAGGACACTTCCTGTGCCAGCAGTGCAGCGAGAGGGGCAACGCGGAGGCAGAAACCACTCACAGGGGAGCTGCTCTTCTGCCCAGGCTGTGCTGGCAAAAGGCTCCGGGACACCCAGCTCCTCTTTGCCAGTCGTCACTCTCATCCCTGATGCTCCCTGCCTTGTGTCCCCTCCAGCAACCACCCTAAACATGCTCGGCCGGGGGACCAGCTACCCTAATTCAGCAAAGGTTTGTGATTAAGACCTCATTAGGAAGCTGCTTCAATACCAGTTCATCACTGACAGATATACAATTTGCTGAAACGCTTTAGAAAATAGCAAACCCTCTGCACCTATGACACAGGAGTGAAGAAAATTCTCTTTTTAATGAGGAAGAAAGAAATACTCTTGAGGACCACTGAAGTCTCTCCATCCTATCCTGCTTCCCAAGCTCCAGGAGGACAACTGCTCCCTAGACAAACAGCTCATTCAGCAGAGATTTTTCTGCTAGAACAAAGTTTCTAAACTACATTCTACCTGCATTAAAGTCTACCATCCTCCTTTATCACTCCAACAAAGACCATTTAATGAAATACATTTTTAACCTGTGTTAAATGTCAGAGCACTCAGGCTTGTGGAAATGCATGTTCCATTAAAATCAAACAAAAAGGATTTTTTTTCCCCCCATACACTCTTTGAAGACAGGAGATGGAATAGCAGACCTATATTTTAATGGAAGAAGTTAATACAATTAAGCTTTTAGATCACTGGCCCATTTAACATTCGCATTTGTGTTCTGCTTCTTCCCTTCACCACCCTTCTCAACCTGTTTTCAGTATAACTCGCTATAATTCATACAACTTTCTGATCACCCCAAAAGTTCTTGCCAGCAGCAACATTTCATGTTCAGGTCTTGCAATCAAGTACAACAGTGTCAGTAACAGGAGCTTTGGAATTTTATCAGGCCATTGCCAATGAGAACTAACTGCAAGTACAGACCTTCTCCTCAAGCATGCTTTACAAAGAAAGGTAAAATAATAAATATACAAAAGTGTTCAGCCTTTCAATTCTAGAGCACTTCTCCCAAATACTTTACTGCATAATAATAACACTCGCCCAAGCTGTGAGAGGGTGCTCCTTCCCCCGCTCAGCCCGACTTTTCACACGTTTTTTCACCCCATTCAGGTGTTAAGCTCCAGTGACATTATCTGATCCTGGCGGCTGCCTCCCTGATTTCTTCCCCCACTCAGACATCAACCATCAGTAACAATCCTGATGGCTGCATCCTGATGAGGAGATAAGGCTAACTGAGCACACACCAGCCAGAAGTCCTCTGAAATGAAAGAATGACTCGAAGTCAATCATCTTATCCCATAAATATGGGGACAGCCCATGGAGCTCCCCTTGCAAGGCAGGGGGCTGCCCGCCAGGATCTCCCCTTGAGCAGGATGCCTCTCAAGGTGACTCCTCGGGGATAAG
>VZSV01000364.1:136242-169583 GCA_013398735.1 Nothocercus julius | reverse complement strand
CCCGCAGCGCCCCCCGACGCGCTGCCCCGCGCCCAGACGGAGGCGAACCCGGAGCTCCCGGGGCGAAACGGGGTCAGGCGGATTATAGGGTCAGAGGAGCCGGCCGGAGCCCGGGGGCGGACCGGGGCAGCGTCATTTGCCACAGAGGCAGCCTGGAAGCTGCGGCAGGGCCGAGGATGAGGAGGGCGGTGCCACCGGCTTCACTAGGGCCACCGGGAGACTGGGGCTGGAGGGCGAGAGTCAGAGCTGTCCCCCCGCAGCGTGCGGTCAGCAGAGACCAGTGCCCTCCTTATGAGCGAGGGCAACTCCCCTGCTGCTCAGAGTGCGATTTAAAACCAGGGAGGTGCCACTTTGGGATTGACTTTGGTCCCGGTGGGAGCTGCCAGCGGCCTCCCTGCTGGCTCAGGGATCACCCAGCCAAAGCCTCTTCCAAGATGTTCTCCTGGCCTTAAGAACTAAATTCCAAGAACTAGTGCTATTTGTGCTTTCATTTATGAATAATTTTCCTATCTGGGACTAAAAAACAGTATTTGAAGCTTGGCTTTAAAACTGTAGCTTGGGCGCTGTGCCAGAGCTGCTGCTTTTCCTGCTTCTCTTCTGTTTATAGGCAGCAGGTCCTAGCATCATTACATTAAGACATTATTTACAGGAGATAAAAGTGTATGTTCTCTTAGCCAAGCTTAACCACATAAAAATAAGTAATGTGCAAATTATGCTCTAAGACACAGGATATACATGGCAGTGCAACACGAGGTAAATCCTGTTTCTCTACTCCTGTTCCACGCAGGACCTTACGTCTTCTCACAGCCCATACAATGACAGTAATGACTTCTCCTCAGCATATGGACCTTATTCCTGGAACCTATGTGTTTTGCTTCATGTGGCCGGACTGATTTTTTTTTTTTTTATAGCTGGAGGAAGACAAAGGGGAAGCACTATGCAAATAAATGATGCTTAGAAAATTTCCCGCAGTCGTGCAACCTTGCACTGTAGCTGCACCTTCCTCCAAAGCTCAGCACACGCGAGGCCAACTCTCCTTCCCCTCTCTGCCTCCTCTTCCCCAAACATACACAAATATATGGACCCGGTCTATGGTCCAGAGATTTGATCCCAGATGTGGGTTTGGGGACCCTCTATGTGTCCCCACTGGCACTGCCAGGAAATGTGATTTTGGACTCACAGCCAGGAGGAGGAGGACCCGAACCTGCCCGGAGCTGCTGGGTTCCTGCTTCTCCTCTCCTGGCTGATCCGATGCTTATCTGAATGGCTCCGCTGCTGCAGGGACTGCCAGCAACCCTCAGCAGTCCTGACGGGAGAAAACAGGAGGATTTCGTGAGAGCACAGCATCATTATACCACTTTTCATTCATTTAAAGTATTCAAGGCGCAATTACTTACACAATTTGAGTTGAGGAAATGAGCGGGGGAAACATATCAGCTAATGTGATTCATTAGGAAGGGTGGGTGAAACACATCCCTGCGCAGCACTTAGGATGAGGTGACTTCAACAGGTCTTAAAAACTTAGGCTGGTGCTGGTGGTGCCAAGAGGAATGCTGGCCACGTACAGGAAACACAACCCTTACTTCTAACTCCTGCTTGTGCACTGAGTTTATTTAATCTACAAGATGTGGTTGGCACAAGCACAAAGGGTGTAAACTGGGCATGAATAAACTGTGCCTGGAAATTCAAAGCAGCCTGCTCGTAATTAGAGCAATCAAACTGTAGAGAGAATAATAGGAGGAAAAAATACCCTTAACTTCTTTAAGATGTAGCATACTAAGCACGTCGCTTGGGTCCAGAGTGTACTCTTGTACTATATATTCCTACACGCAGCCACACTAGAAACTGCAAACACAGAATACAAAACCAACATGCAAAACTTCAAGCATATGTTTCCTCTTTCCCTTAAAGCTGTTTACTACATAATGGGATAGATAGAGTCACTCTGTTTTATAAGACCAATTTTTCCATGCCAGGTATCTGACAAGCCGCTGTGTACTCTCACCGTCTTAATCATCTGTAATTTTGAATCATACCTCAGATGAATTCTGTGCGGTTTACAGAGTGTGGGAATCGAGGGCATCTTTGCTATTCTCAGATAAATCATACCAGCAAGACCAGGGAAACAAAATGTTCTTAAAGAAACATAAATCTCCCTCTGTGGTTAGGACTCAGAAGTCAGGAAATGCTAATTACAGATAAAAATAGCCTTGCAAATACTTTACATAGATGTAAAATAAAGAAAAACAAAGACTCTAATTGTCATGCTATCACTAACAACACAGAGCTGTAAAAGCATCACTAACATAACCTTCACTAACACAACCATCTCTAACATAACTGAATCCACAGGGATTCAGTCCGACACCATTTCACCTTTGCCTCACAGAGAAGATCTAGTCTTTGAATTCAGTTTTCAAATCTGGGGTGTTTTTAATAGCAGGATGAGAAACGAGTTCCAGATTCCCACCTCACGGTCAGTGTAGTGCCAGCCAAACCCTAGGCAGCATGTTATGCACAAAGATTTACTTAGCTTTTGAGTAAGTTTGCCCTAGGAGGTAACCAGCTCCCATTTGTACTCTTGGGAAGGTACCAAAACCTTACCGAACAGGTATGACAGAACTTAATTTGGCCATTTTCTAAGTGAAAATGAGAGCCAACGTGAGCTGACCTTCCCCAAGCCTGCCTTCTTACGCTTATTCTTCTGTTCCTCATGCTAAGACTGCTCCATGCTCATCTTCCCATGGTTTGCGTGCAGGGAAAGTTCGGTTGTCTCCACTAGGAAGAAAAGGTCACATACCAGTGCAGAAGGCATTTCGTGACAGGTGAACAGTGTGGTAGGAGGCAACATCCACCTAGTCTGTGCAAATGAATCATTTTTTCTCCTGCCTCGCTTCTCTTCAGGTCCTGCTCGCTCTAAGGAAAGATGATGTTAGTCACGAGCAGAGGAATCTTTTAATGCATGAAATCACAGAGAAGCTACTCAGCTGCCAAGGATTTTAGGGTCAGCCAAGTTCCCGAGGCGACCACTAATATCCCACTCTCAGACCAATCCTTTCGGCTCACTTGTCTTCACAGCCAAGAGGACACAGGTTTTCACTTCAGGAAAAGTAGCACGCATGAACTGTGCTGAAGCAGAATGCAGGAAAGATGAGCTCGTCAGGCCTGCCCCAGGGAACTTGCCTTGATTTAAAACCAGCATCCTGCCTTTTCCGCACTTCCACATCAGGTGCACCAGGCAGCCTCAAAATAACCCACACCTCATTCCAGCAGTGAAAGGAGGCTTTAAAGAGGTGTCAGTCGACCACTTTCTTTTTGTTCTCCAAGTACCAACTACAAGCAGAATTATAACGTTCTCCCTGCTCTCTCTTCAGTCAGCATCCCCTCATCCTCACATTTATATTATATTAGCCCATTTATATTTGCGCACAACCATTACCACTCAGCTCCGCATCCAGCTCCGGGCCTGCTTGCTTGGAGCCTGCCGTGAGAATCCAGCTGATTTCCATCCTTCACAGGGACCCACAGGGAGCTTACGCCAAGCTTTGCATTATGCACGCCAGAGTGTCGGGCCAGGAACTGATAGGTTAAGATCATCAACATTTGAAGACAAGATGCAGCATCCCAGCTTAAGTTTCCCTTCTGAGATACTATGTGTTAAGGAGAAATGGTTAATCTACAAGTTATGCAAGGCAGGAAGCAATCATTAAACACCCAACACTGGTTATCCTTGTGAGCACACGAACGACAGCATTACACTATAGACAGTAATATACCTCATCTCACCAGTACATGGCATCAAATGAGAAAAATGCATTTTTGGACTACAGAATATAAAAGTAGCCATTCAGAGAGCATATTGCTATGCCCTCTATACAGGTTTTCCATTCTAGATTTGGAAGAGGAGTCAAACTGCCTATTTTACCAATGCTGACAGAAGTCCTGCTCAAAAGAGGAGTGCCAGTTAAACAGTCAGACTACTAAGACAATCTTTGAAAAAATGCACCATATTTATCACAGTGTCTTATCTCCAGTTATTTAAATGTATTTGTTTTATAGCACCCATTTGCTGATAATATTCATAATTGATAACGCTGAATAATGATGACAATGATTACATAATTCATAACGACAGCATATGGATAACTAATTCTGGCAAACCAAAATGTGTTCCAAAGAACACACAGCAGAAAATTTATCATGAAAAAAAGCCTACAAAGCAAGACTATCACATGGCAGTGGGCAGGGTTGTTTTTGTGACCTGCCTTGGTAGGTGGTGGCTGCCTGGAGGAAAACCACAACTCTGAGCAGACACCAGCAGCACCTGAACACGCGGAAGCTGCAGCTGCTGAGAGCTGAGATGCAAACGCTGGACTTTGCACTGACACCTTATGGTGAGGTGTTTCCTATTCCCTATCTGTCCATCCAGGAAAGTCATTTCCAAAGACATCAGCTTTCCTAAAACAACCAAGGAACTCCAAAGGATACCTGGGACTTTTTTTTTTCTCTTTTTTTCTCACTCCTTCCTCTCTTTATGGAAGGGTAAGTCAGTGCACTTCCCCATGCATTTGGTACTGTGGGTAAGGTTATTTTTTTACATCAAGGGTTGATCTCTGCAAATTATATGGCCTGCATTAAAAAGGGAGGCTAACACAATTTGAAAAAAATGGGTGTTACAAAAAACATCCATCTCTGATCTTTAAACCAGGACAGCCAGTGCAGAACTTTGGTGATTTCTGCCAGTTGTCAGATCCCTGGTTACTGCCTCTGAAAAAAAGAACTGTAACATACGTAGGCATAGGCTTCCCATCAGAAGATCACAAAATACATGATAGATCACTTCAGATGACAGTTGTGTAGCCTACAAACTAAGTGGCTAAATGCTGAAATCAAACAACCGGGCAGAGAAAGAAAAAAAAAAAAAAGATTCCTGCAGCACCTTGCAGGTGTTTAGGATTCACACCACAAAATCACAATAGGGAAAATGTTAAAGAAATGTGACAATTAACATTTTTACAGAAAAGTGATTACACAAAAATGTTAAATAGTCTAAAAGAGATATTCTGTTATTACTGAGAGGCAATAATTACCTCAAATGGCATCCTGTAGATGAAACATCTTGATCTGTCCATCATTAGACTCTAGAGGAATTTTCATCTTTGTCTTGTAGAAGAAGGAGTAAAAGAAGCACTTGACTGTTCCTGTGAGATGAAAGGAGATTTGCAGGTTATGTAAACAGAGCTTGCTTGGTCTGTCTTGACAGGTTGGTGAAGTGTCACATCATCTCTTAAAGTATGATATTACAAAGTAACAGAAATTAAAAAATGGAGCAGGAGAGTAAGGCATGCTTAGCCAGGCAATGGCTTCTCAGATTTGTCTTTGATTCTCAGTTCTGTTCTCTGCAACCTGCGGCCCACGGTAATTCCTAGCTCTGCTTGGCGTGGAGAGGGAGATTCTTCTGAGTTTAGCATCCATTTATATATGGACAACCGAACATAAATAAATGCATGCAAATACGAAGGAGGAGGCCAGGATCACTCTTTACAAAAAGACCATCTCAGTAAGGTGACCTTTGAAACTCATCCTGAGAAAACACTTCAAGATTTTCTCACCAACTGCAGAGTGCATCTGCAAAGTATACACCGTTCCTCCCTGTTTCCCAGCTCGGCTATTCTATTTAGATCCCAAATCCTACACAGAGCTCGTGTGTGTGTGTTTGAACTTTATATCCTGCAAACAACTCTGCTCACTAGCAATGGATTCCTTGTAACTGGTAAGGTAAGCAGGAGTAAATGTCTTTACATCTCTAGGGCTTAGATTACAATTTCTTTTTGGAAAAAGAATAGCTCTTGCTATTCTCAGCATGTAGTATGACTCAACCGGACAGTTAGCATCTTCCAACACACTGTATTTCAAATGTAACATCCTGCACAGCAAGAAAGAAACTGTCAACAACTGGATTTTTTTTTTCTTGAAAACAGCATTAGCTAAAAAAAATCCCAAAGCACTTTTCTTACCAAAAAAAAACAAAGAAAAAAAGGCATAAAGATATTAAAGAATATGTTGAATAGAGATTTAGAGATCAGTACAAGTCTCTAATCTAATATCATAGCACTTGGAAACTTTCCTGTACTTCTGTGTCAACAGACCTGTGGCAGAAACTGCATTTACAGTCCATGTAACAAGATGCTAATTCCTCGACCTGTGATCAATGTGACACATGGCTTAGAATATTTATATTTGTTTCATTTGAGGCACTGATGACAATAGCATTTCCACTCTAACACCATGAAGACACAAACACATTCTCCCAGCTCTGTTTCTTTATGGATGATGGCTCCGACCTACCACAAGTGAGTGAAGACACCCTCCTTATTTGCATCTCTGTCCCCTTTCCCTCTTCAAAGGGCACCAAATATAACATCTCTCATGCCAATGACCTCATGTCTTCTGAGAACTAGCAGGGCCAAGTCATGCCTAGTGAAACAAGGGTGTTTCCAGAGCCTAGAAGGCCTGCCCTTCTTGAAAACCTGCCAGGTTTAAATATTTGATGATCAGACATGGCATTCATGCTGCTAATCAATTCTTTTTTTAGATGCAAGTCTGAAGAGCCAGGGAAAGTGCAATGAGGCTGAGCTGGGGACCTACAAAGGTTTCTCACACTAAACAGTAATTAGCTGCTTGATGGGAAATGAATAGGAGAGGCAGAAATCTCTGTCCTATTCCATTAGAGGCATACTGAAGAGATAAAAGGGGTAGTTTGCCTTGAAATAAATTGGCTTTTATAAAAACCTTTTCTATAGATTGTTCATGCTGACGGCATTTGTTTCTTAAAATTAAATAAAATGGAAACTTTTGCAAAGTTTAAACATGCAAAACTCTTTCTCAGAGGGCAGTGGACAAGTGTAAGATCAATGTATGGAGGAGAGCATCCAAGAGATGCCTGCTTCCTGACCCGGCACGTGGAGACCACACGCTGGAGGCATGCAGAAGTAGCAGGGAATTAGGGAATGGGGCCAGAGAACAAGTCCCACCACGGGTTTTGGAACCACACAGAGGATGCATTGGCTCAGCTGGCCCAGCTTGACTGGACAAGTCACCTGAACAGGGTTTTGAAGAGTTTCCTCTCATCCAAAAGATTCCCCTCCTCAGCAGATTATATGGTGATTCATTCACACAGTTTGGAAAAAGTGGGATTGTCCTTTGAAAATACAATGGCATCAACAAAGAGGTCCAGAACTGAACACCATACAGATGCACAGAGGTACCTGGTTCAAATCCATGCAGGCAGAAGGGTCCCAAAGCCCACCTCTCCCATATCCCTGGTGAAATGCCAAGGGTTATGACATCTTTTCCTTCAGAGAATGCTTCTTAGGAAACTATTTTGCATTTATTACTGAAGCCAGTAGCAAAATTTCCCTCATCTCCCATTGGGATCCTAGTGAGGCTCATACTCCATCAAACAGCAAGAGAAACAATTTTGAGGAGAACAAAGCCGGCAGATAACAGTGTTCTCTACCCGTGCATTTCTCTGACAGGCCCTATGGGTGCAAGTTTCCCTATGCTGGTGCATTAGCAGAGCTTCCTTTGGGCCCAGTTCTATGCTCTATATTTGACACTGTTACATCATGATGTAAATACTCATGTCTAAACAGCAGAAGAGATTTCTCATATGATGATTCATGAAAAAAAAATAATTTAAAAGAGAGGTGGTGAGAATTCTGATTTGCACAAATAGGGAATGACCTATACAAAGATGAAAAACTCTCCTTATAAAGCAATAAGATCAATCTGCCTCATCATACCCACACAATAACTGTGTTTTTTTTTTTTGTTTTTTGTTTTTTTTTTTTAACTACAGCTTGTCTTGATGCAGGAAGCTTGTTTATACTCCCCATAATGTTTTTATGGCATTTCATATTTCTCAACTTAGCAGCAGAACAGAGATTCTGAAATGTAGCTGTGCTTTATTTCAAAATGCTGCACAATAAAGATTACTGTACAGTCCTCAGGGTGAAGTCCAAGGTAGCAACAAGGATGTCAAATCTATCTGCTCTCAATGAGCTGAATAGGATGAGATGATAAAAGTGAACATGCTTAATATGATTCTACAGCCCTCAGATAAAGTTTTCATAATTCAGATTCCTGATAAGAAAGTAGGTGTAGCTTTATGAGCTTGGGAAATAGAAGATGGTAGCAGTCACACATTTGCATAGCTTTGTTCTACATTTAAAATGGGAAAAATGCCATTTAAAATGGGAAAAGCCTGGGAAAAGCTTCAAACCATTGCAGAAGGAGGAGACCCAATACAGCAAAACGTCTAAGCATGTGTGTCAAAACTGAGCTGAATGTATCAGAGTACTGCTCACCTACTGCACCGTGTGGGCACAGATCTGCTCGTTTTCTGTATTTTATATGAGCAGAAACTTTCACACAGGATGCAGGAGTATGTATGGAGTCAAAGGTGCAAAGAGTTCAATATATTTTCTGCTCATAAAAAGAACTTGGCCATTAACAAAACCGAAGGAAAATCTTTCATCTAATTTTGAGTTTTTCTCAGAACATCAGATATCAAAAACTGTGGTTAGAAAAACTTGGAGGCGGGTTCAAAGAAAATTCAAAATCTGCTGTGGGAATCTGAAGGAGAAAGGTGGAAATAAGACATTCATTTTGTATAAATAAACTATCAAACTGTAAAGTTTAAAGCCAGTCCCACATGGATTGAGACTGCCCTGTAGTCACTTCTGGGGGAAGGATCTAGAGCAGAAAGGAGCTATGACTATTGTGAGGGTGCTATAGTTCTTCCAGGAAAAAATCAAATACTGGATTTGGAACCTGCTTGGGTCAACACTTGTTAATTTCCAGAGTTAGTGTGCCCTCGTTTCTGCAGAAGCTTTTACAGAGTATTTTGCAACAGCTGAGCTAATGCAGAGTGTTTTGCAGCCGAGTGGGACTAGTTACAGCTGTTCTCTAGGTCACAGTTGTGATTAGCCAGAAAGGCCTTTGTCAAAACATTGAACATACATTTCCCAACCATGACCCAGATCATCATCAACAGCAGGAAATAGTTTCCAAACCTTTTGTTTCAAACAGACAAAGCAAACAGGAAATACTCAGCTACTTTCCTTCCAGTCTTCTTTTTCCATCCATTTCACTGCTTCTTGCGTATGTCAACTTTGGGCAGAGAAGTGTTTAAAAAAGTGCTCCTTTAGCAGTTCAGCTTTCCTGCCTGCTGAAGATAGGTTGAGCCTTTAGTATTTCCATCCTGGCTTCTCATTTCTCCTATTGAAAATTTTCAATGTGAATCTACAAAAATCTGTCACATTTTTTGAATTAAACTGTATTTCTAGAATAAAATAACTTGGACACTTCCTACTAATTCATCAAATCAGCTTCCATCCAATTCATTTCTTTCTCATTCTTACAGACTCAAAGCTGCCTTCATACTTCTAATTCCTTTCTATTAATCTGCAAATCTTTGGAGAGTTTGAAAAAGGTTTCAAAGTGAGCCTAGAGTCTACGAATAGGCACTCCTATGTGATGCTGTTCTGCAGTAATCACATATGTCTGCGTACTCGCTCTCACTGCATGTCGCATTAATAACAAAGACAGCTTTTAGAGGTTCCTTACATCCTTAAGCCTCTTGCAGAAAAACAGAGAAAATATATATGAAGCAGAAACGCTTACCAGCTCTTGTTTTTTTTCAGAATGATACAGTACTCTGTTCGATTTTGGATTGAGATGATCCCAGGCCTTACTCCTGTTTCAACTAAAATAAGTGGGAGTGTTGTCATTAGGAGATCAATGTCACAATTAATAAACACCAGAGAAAGAAAAGAGCTCTCATTCTTCTCCAGGCTTTCTCTGTGTAGCAGAGGTGCACTTTGCCAGCTAGAATAATGCAGTACTCCTCTTTGGTTCCTTCTTTTAAAATTTTTCTCTTGATAAGGACAGTAGCTGTGAGTTATTCCATTAATCCTCCACATGCAGCCTCAAATTCCAGACTGACAGACAAGAATATGCTTAAGAGGACGCTCTTACTAATCATGTAAATCTTTGTATGTGGTTTAGTACTTAGCCCAGATACATAAATGCTTCAGTGGACTTGGGGTTCTATACCTGAAATAAAATCTTAAGATATGCACAGAAAGAAGTGCTCATTAGAGTGATTACAATGAGCAGTAATAACTTCACTCTGGTGTTAAATCCACTGCAATCCCACCAGCACTCGGTTCGACAGCTCCTGGCATTACCATCTCAGTAACAGGTTTAGGTGGCTTAGTTTAATTACTATTAGCAGGTTGTGAATGTCTTAATTTCTGCATCACAGAGTAGATGTTTTAGGCCAAATAAAATGTTCCTTTGGTGTAATCTGTATTTTTCATTTCAGTTCACATTTTGTTTTTAGATGATTCAAAGGGAAACTTTTCAATTTTTCACTTTGGCCGTGTAACTGAACAGTCCTTCAGCCTTTACCTTCTGTTGCCAGGTACCAAATTGTTCAGTGATGACTTAGTGACTCAGTTATTCTTTTGAAGAAATCAGCCCTTCTCCAACCTAGGTCTTGTTTGGAGTTACTCATGATCTTCTCACATAGAAAAAAAAAAAAAAAAAAAAAACCTATATTAATTACATTTTTCAGTTCACAATTATTTAATCATCTGCCTTTGTAACAAAGGAAAATGTGTCAGTGAAACTGATTTGCAAATAAAGATATAGAAAAGCTTGAAAGTGTTTAGATACCCCAGCAACACCTGCTATTTAAAACTGGATATCAACAGACCCTGCACAGTTGTGGGCTGCAGGACAACTCTCCTAACCTACCTCTGTGTGGTCGGTGTATTCAGCCTGTAGTGCAGCTTTTTTGACACGTGGCACCTACTCTGGGAAAGAGTCACCTGGGAGAACTCAAAAACAAGATCCTTCAGCAGAGCTTTGAATGAGTCAGCTCAGTGAGAGTGCATTATATAAGGAAAGCCATGCTGAGCCTACCACAAGACTCCTCTTGTCATGTCACATGTCACAGTTTTCCAGTTCTTTCATCTTCTCCAACTATACACGTTCTTCTGCTCTGTAAGTGCTGTGTTGTTCCTCTTGCAGAAGAGCTGGGGACAGACAGTTGTTTGGAACACAGAGTAAAGGGATCGGTGTGTTTTCTGCAGAGCAAATAGAGAGAGCAGCACAGGAATAATGTTCCTTTGAAAAGACAGTTTCAAAACTTTGATGATTCCTCTCTCTCCTTTTCTCTTTTGAATTAATTTTGCAGCACACAGTTCACCATACACAGTGATGAGGATGGCAAGAGTGCTGTGAGCTGTAATTAAATCTCAGTTGCTAAAGATACAAGGGTTTGGTGGAGAGAAAATTTTACATATGTGGTTTTGCAAAAAACAGTGTTGCCTGGATCCTTCCTTCTTGTCAATTTGGGGTCTTTTTCCTGAGAAAACCAAGCACATTCTGAAAGAAAGAGCTGCTTATATGAAGGCAGAAGGATTAGGACTGGGAAGAGCATTTGCTAGTGAGACAAATCACCAGCTCTCTGCTGTGAGAGCTTTGGATAATCCTGGACAACTGAGAACATTTTATGGTTCTCAGGTGCCTTCCCCCAGCCTCAAAGATTTTGGCGAGTTTTCAGCTTGCAGTGTCCTGGCTCTTAAAGCGAGACCTTTGTCCTGAAGCCTTTTGGCTAATGTCGTCCTCCATTAGCAATATATATGAGAAAGTCCTTAACTATTTATTTCAGAGGGGAGCACTGTGCAGTTGGGAATCCTGCCCAGTGCTGCCATTTTCTCTTAGCCATTTCTGCAGCTGCAGCTTTCCGCAGTTGCAGTGATCTTAGACAGGTCACCAGACCTCTCTGCTATACTGAAGACTCTAGTCACTGTTAACTTATCCCAGTAACATGGGAAAAAGGAAAAAAAAAAAAATGGGCAGTTCACCCTGAAGGTGAGAACAAGCCACCCTTCTGTTGTCTTCTTTCCCTAGCACCAGCCAGTGTGCCCCAGGTCTGCACTGGCTGCCCTTTCGGACACTTAGAAGCACATTAGTGAGTGATTAGTGGTGAGTGGCACCATCACTGGTGCTATGTCCTGGACAAAGCAGGGGAAGAGCAGGGCAACAGCTTCCAGCTCCTCCCCTTGCCCCCAGGACATGCTGCTCTCTGCTCTCTGCCACCACGAGCAGCAAAGATGGGCTGATCACTCCATTGTACTTCATCCCTGGGCAACACACGTTTTCCTTAGGGATACTCAAGTGCATCTAAGCTTTCTCGGAGATACTCTGCAGTCTTAGGTGCCTAACTGCCCTCCCACAGCTCCCCTGTTTCCTCCCTGTGCCTCCATAGAGCCTTGTTCCAAGGAGGAAGGTGTAAAAACACCCACACCAGATATGACAAATCTTTAATCTTGGCCTCCGTGCTTATCCTGAAATGCACCCGTGCCTCAGTGCAAGCTCACAACAACACACTAACTTTGGCCTTTCACACAGTGGGGATCAGATCCCCCTTAATATGAATAAACACTGAAATACCAAAGGCTTCTCTTATTCCCAAAACTTTATACCAAGCCCAAGTAGATGACATTTTGCAAGCAACACAGTTGCTTCTGCTCCCCTAAGCTGAGCATTCTGCCATACAGGTCCCTTAGCATGTGGCATCAGTGCAGTCCTCAACGCAGGCAATTCCAGATTCATGAACTGTCTCCCTGGGCACTAGGTCTAGTTCCTTTTTCACTCTCTGCTTGCAGATCTTTTTCTAATCCTTTTGATGTTGTCACCATCACTGCTCAGTTTCCCCCTCACTTTATAAGCAATCCCATAAGAACCAGGGCCTCACCTGAGTAACTCGGTCCTCAGAAGCAAGGAGCTTCCAAGGCTCAGCTTCCAAAAAAAAAAAAAAAACCCACTATTCATTTGCATTTGAAGCTTTAAGTACCACCAAGCTGCCTGACTGAACCTCCAAACAATTTTATTTTCATTTAAACGTACAGGTGGAGGAAAAGATCAGGGTTTCTCCCCTCCTGCTCCATGGCTGCCTAAAGTATTTCTGGAGCTCTTGCCAGGCATTAAATCCTCCCTCCAAAAAGGCATCTTGCTCCATATTACAGAACAGATTCTCATTTCATAAAATGCCTTGAAAGTGTTTGTCCTAGTTTTCCCTGCTCCCTCATGCAATCCACCTTTTGTCTGCCTCCGAGTGAGGTCAGGAATCCTAAAGGAAAGACTCAGTGAAACCCCCTTGTTTGCTGAGGCTGCAGGGGACGGCCAGGTGCTGCAGGAGCCTCTCGGCAGGCCACGAGGATGCAAGGGGCAGATCTCTCCTTGGCAGAACCTGCTAAGCAAAGCAGATATATTCAATTAATGAGCAATAATCACATTTGGTTTACAAACACAGATGCATCCACAAGGGAATCTGAACCTGTTTTTTTCTGGTTTAAAGAAAGTTGAGTATTTTAAAACAAGTCTGTTGAGCAGGGGAATGAAGGTGGTGGTTACCAGTGCTGTTATCCTAAGGCAGTTACCAGAATGGGCAACTTTATAGGGAAAAGATGCTTTTATAGGCACCAAATAAGAATTCACTCTGTGAGTATCAGTACCTTTATATGGATGCAACTATGTATTTTAGGAACACCAGTTAATACCATTCAGGCTGAAACAGCCCAACTATTTTACTAGATAAATACAGCTGAAAATTATGTGGTTCGTGAATTAAACTGGAACATTATCTATATGCAGAGAAGCATTCTGGATCCCTGCATAGCAGCATGCCAGGAGATATTCCAGCACAAAATAAGCTACCAGCAGCTCTTCTCCTTGAGCTAAGTACACAGAAAATGAGCATGGGTGAAGTGATGCCAATCCATAGCATATGTTAGCAACACTGATGAAAAATCCTTTGTCAGAGGATTGCAATGATGGAAGTCAGAAACAATTACCAGAAAGCATATGCGATTTAATACCAACAGTCCCCTTGCGTGTGATGATTTGCCTGGCAGTTCAGTTGCAATCCTGTGGTTATTCCAAGGTCAAAGCTCAATGGGGAGGATCCTGCGAGGGGCCTGGAAAATAAGTTCCATGTTAATAATGAGAGCAGAATGACTTGTCATTTGTGTGAAGTGACCATCTCAAAACGCTGCATGGGGTCTCGCTGACAGCTCAAACGTGGCTCGTGTTAGAGCAGATGGAGAGCACAGTGCGGGATCAAGGAAAAGGACCTAGACTGGACAGAAAAGAAAGATTTAACTTACATCTTCATCTGCAAATGCTTTTCAAATGCTGAACTAACTCGTCATAACAAACCCTTGTGGGACAAGGAATGCTTTACTTTCTCCCTCAAACAGGTGGTTATGTGAAGATGTAAGTTTAAGCAAATGCAGAGCAGGTGAAATGAAGGAAATTATTTAATGTTGCACTTAGGGAATTCGAGGTAGGAGCTGCAAGCACTAGTAAGTCATGTATATCTCACGTTTGCTTCCCTGTGGATTATACTTTTTTAGCAGCATTCATCATATAAAAGCAAAGACCCTCTGCTGACTGTGATGCTGACTGGCATCACAGATACATGCTGTGCACCAACCTCAGCTTGCATCTCCTCCTTTGAAGTCAATGGGAGACTTATGAGTGAGCTCACCTGGGAAGCTGGAACAGGTAGGAGAAGCTGCAGGGGTCCCAGGAGGCACTCACCAATTTGCTGGAATTCCAGTTACAAGGCTGCATCCTCAGGGACATTTTCCATCAGTGAGAATTGACTCTGACAGGCTGCCATGGCCATTAATGGAAGCACTAGAATCACCAAATTTCTTGCCTGAGCAGAAACCTGTTACAGGTCTCCTCATATCTGAGCTCATCCAGCTTTAGTGCTGTGTCACTGCTGTACAGCATCAGGGGCAGCAAAGCTCTGCACCTGCTGTCCTCACTACAGGACTGAGGTCAGATGATAAAGTAACTTAAAGAAATTAGTTTTAATCAGTAAGGTGAGCAGATGTCACCATGTAATCATCCAAACACAGACAAATGCATAAATGGATTCTCCTATTAGTCCATACCAGGGTTTTTCAGTCTCTGGCCTACAGATACTTGGGGAACTATGGACTATTTCTGAAGGTAACACAGAAAAGTAAGATACTGTCAGCAAGTGCAAATTCACTGTCCCTGGACCCACACTGTGTTGACGACAGATCAGTGGCCTCCCAGTTGCAAAAGCTGGAGAGCTGCAGCACAGGCTCTCTGCATTTCTGGTGACTCCTGCTCTATCTATTGCCAGATCTTCATGGTCAGCACCCCTGCAGCAGCTAAGCATCTACTCTGCACATGGTGCTACTGCTTTTTAAAAGATTTGAAAGCTCATACTAGAGGGAGAATCTTGTATAAACAGCACACCTACCTTGTGACTCCATTCTTGACTGAGAAATTGCTTATATTGGTTTTTCCTCAAGGGTGCCCCTCACTGTAAGTGCAATTAAGGCTGAACACTTATCTCCTGTGTGTCTTCATCAGCAACCGCCTTTTGCTTTCAGCTTTGTGTTCAGGTAAACTCTGCTCTAGCTACAAGTCATCCCTCACTGCTTAGATGCTGCAGTTCAGCTTCTTTTTACATTTAAGACCACAATGTCATTACTCCAAAAAAAAAAAAAAAAAATCCTTCAAGAGATTTTAATTCTTATTCCAAATTTAAGGCAGGAGGGTTGCATCACTCTGAGCTGGTGCACCCCTCTGCCTGGGAAGGGGGAAGAATGGTGATGCAGGTTTGCAGAATATCCAGCAATGGTGAAACCTACCCTGGCATTTCTCTAGTTCTCTTCTGTGTCAGCGCTTGTTTTTGTGGCCATGCTGGAGGGTTTGTCAGGAGTCTGTGCAGAAGGCCTAAATTGCCATTTCGTAGCTTTTTTTCCTGAAAGTGAATTCTTTTGCTCCAAGAAGACAACACCAGGTCAGGACACTGATACACTCTACTTCCAGATTAATAGCAAAGGGTCCCTTTCTTCAGACTTGATCATGTCTGAGCATGGGCTAGTTTAGTTTTAGTACCTCCTCTGCAACGAGCATGTCATGCAGAAGAAAGCAGGCTATGAATGCACCTCCCTCCAGCAGATCCTGCTCACAAACGGCAGAACCCCAGCGAGCAGGTGGCAGTGGGGACCCTGGCAGGGTCCCTGCCTTGCTGCTGGAGCTTCCCTGCGCTGCCTTCCCTGTCCCTGTGGAATAACAGCGCACAGTGGCTTAAGCAGCAGGGAAACAGGGGAATTTCTTGCTACAGTTTCCTCTGGTGAGACAGGGGAAGAGGGGATCCAAATCCAAACTCTGCAATTCTGTGTTGTTTCTCTTTCCTCACAGAACTGGTGAAATACTCAGAAATACCACCCTAAACCACAAACCCCCTGACACCAGGGTGCTTCATTCTGTAAAGCTGCTCTTCATTTGCTCTCTCTCTTCCTACCCGCTATGCTCTTCTCTGAAAAAGCAGCACAACCCATGCCCCAGTGGAGGAGAGTTGTTTTGTGAGAGTGGAACAGAGAGTTGATGAGATGGAGCAGCATGTGGCTGATCACCCCATGCAAAAGTGTTGATGAGGTAACATCTGGGTCTTTCTCTGCTGTTGTCCATTTAATTTGTGCTTTGTCGATTGTGCCGATTAAAGCTGGGACAACAATCCAGAGAGAGGGTGCAACGGCAGACGGGAGAGTGTCAGTCAGCTGATAGATGGAAAACAGAAAACAAAAAAAGGAGTAATATTTCTCAGCTTCTCAATGCACAGGCCTATCTGACTGCTATGGGAAGCTATTAAGCACTTTACAATAAACCATTGACAGCAGCTCTCAAAAACAGCACAGCAAGAGAAAAAAATATTCACCTGCCCTGCAGACAACCCGGAGGATGTATTTCACAGCATTGCCACTGGTTCTTTTAGTAATCTTTCACTTGACCTTTTCCTGAGAAAGAAAATGAAATGGATGTTAGGATCATATGGGTGAGGCAAAACCACTTGGCTCAGCAATGAAGGGTTTTATTATCTCTGCATTTCTTGCATCATGTCTCTGTTACATTCCTAAGGAATACAGGCATGAGGACACAGGAGCATTTAATGCACTGCTGTAACCAGTGTCCTTGCTAGTGTTAATGAGGCACAGAGTGGTGCAAAACATTTCCAGAGGCTCTTAATCTAGCTTAACTCTTGCTTAATTATTATTTACTGAGAAGAAACACTGCTTCTCCAAGCAGGGCTGCTGGAGGAGAGCATCCTGGGTTCCAATTAACTAACACAAGCCCCTAATGCTCCAAAGTGAAATCATTTAGGAAAAAACACAGGTGTTTCTCTGGATTCCTCTGCATACCGTCACTGGGCATCTGGTCTGTCCCAGCTATCTGAGAACGGAGAGCAGTAAAATCCCTGAGAGACAAGGCAGATCTGGGAACAAATGAGGCTGGTCATGCTGCGTTACCGACCGCGTCCTTGGTGCCCCAGTGGGGAGCAGTAAGTGTACTCAGGGCGCTCACAACTTCAGTGCTTTGAGGCAGATCTGTCTTAAAGGCAGGACCTTCTGGGGAAAAAACAACCAATGTAGTGTCCCTGCAAGGATTTATTTTCTGCCTTCTCTTTTTGCTTCTGTGCATATATACAAACATGTACACACACAGTCAGCCAGGAGGATAGTCCCCAGTCCCTGCACTTACTGGCCTCACTAGTCTGCTTGCCTTTTAAGCCTTTATAATTTCTGCTCTTTGGGTGGTGGTTTTCCAGCATTTCAATATCACCAAAGAGATGGTTAATAATTCTCTTGGTAAACCTGAATGGATTCCAAATGAATAACGATTGCCCAGCCCTCTACACAGCATGAACGACAGCACAAGATCCAGAAGTCTTCTCTCTTCATATCAAAAAGAACACGGTCTGTTTTTTGACCACCGTGCTCACAGCTGGGAGCCTTTGCAAGTTAACTGACTGATTTTCATGTCACAGTGCCTGCAAAAACAAGCAGTGCTTTTAAAAAAGGGTAGTTTCAGTAGCTAAATAGGATCAAAACCTGAACTAGCAGAAAATTGCCTTAAACTACTCTAGTGAGCACAAATGGCTGGTAAATTCAGAAGGGACAGATACCAACATAGGGAAAGGTTTCCACTGCCTGACAGGAGAACATTAAGCAAGCTCTGCAGTACAGCAAGTGCCTCAACAAGCATCCTACTTGCAGCTGATTTGGGGCTAATTCCCTCTCTGATCTCCCGTGCTGCTTCTGTGCCCTTTCAGCTCCGCAGGGCGTTCCTCGCAGGGCTCCACTGGGGAATATTTGGACATTTGGACATTGCTGGACAGCTGTTTTAGGAAACTGTTTCAGGCAGAGGACTTTAACTCACTTTCTCTACAGGTTTCATCAAGAAAAGTGTTGCATATGAAGCAGAGGGGATTGTTTTAATTAGTAAGGACTTGATACCTCAGCCTTTGCTCAAGGCTCAACCAGAGGCTCTTTAAGATGAGAGAGAGCTCTAGGTTCAAGTCCAAAAATAATATTAATGGTACCTACATTATAAGGGACAAGGTTATGGAGGACAGTAGGTTCTGGCCCCAAAATTAGCTACTGGAAAAACCTCATCCCTTCCCTACACATACCTGTGAATGGCCTATTTTTAATTCAGACATGAGAAGTGTTCACAGCTTTCTAAACAGTTCTCTTTATGTAATACATAACAAGAATTCACACTGAGTTAAAGACCATTTGTGATTGACTGCTAGTATTCTATATTTTTGATAGATTTGATGGTAACGGATCTACCGAGATATTTCCATTCCTTTGATATTCTATTTGATTACAGAAGTAAAATCACTTCTGAGCAGGTATTTCAGGATAGCAAATTTTAGTACATTTAAATTTGAGGAAAAAGAAAGGGAATTGTCAGGTTTGTATTTTTTTTTTTTTTTTTGTTCAAGTGAATGAGAGAGCTCTGGATTAATGCGAACTGCAGGTGGCAGTGTTTGGTAACCCAGCATTATCTGGGCCCTGATGAAAGCCAATCTAGAATTATGCTAGTTTTGAAGCCATGTTCTATATAGCAAGTAAGTGCTTTGGTATCTGTACAGTTTCAGTCTGAAGTTCCATTTTAATACAGAACTAATTCTGGATACATCTTTAATCTGTATGGTTTTTTTTTTAGCCTTCATGTCTTTGTTTTTTATATATTATCATTACATTTTTGTATTTCTCTAATTCAATACTTCACAGGTACCTGTTCTGCAGGTAATCTGCAGAAATTCCTCTTCAACCAACATCATTTTCATCAGCAGAAGTCATACAAAAAAGCTGCTTGTTATTCCTGCCAAGTGCAAAGGTGAAGGCCATGCTCTTATCCCCAAGTGCAGCTTATTTTACAGTAAAATATTTTAAAGTCCTTTGGAAGCTTAATAAAGGACTGAAAAAAGAAGGCATGTGATCATGTACTGTAAAAAGAGGATATATGTTCTCTTTTAGATTGTCATTCCTTACTGAGCATTTGAACAAACCTTCCAAAAAAGCCTCAGTTTAGGAATTTCAAGAATTCCTAGCATTTCCATGACTTAACTGATTAGAATTTATACTGCTGATTATATTAGCTGCTCAACCATAGTCCTGAAAAAAAGAAAAGGAAAATCATTACTTGTGATTACTAACAAAATTAAGTGATGGTCCCCGCTGAGCCTGGGCACACAAACCAACAATAGCAGATTAGGAGGTTCCAGATCAGATTTAGTTGCAAAATGCACAGCAATTTCTCACATTCCTACACAGCATGTGGTTGGTTCCCTTTCCTACAGCTGACTCTTCTGAGGGGCACAAATTGCTACAAAAAGTCCTTGCATCATGTTTCATGTTGCAGATCTTTTTCTTTTTTTTATATGGAAACCATTGCATATAAGATGCTTTTGGCTTCTTTTGAGCTACGCACCAGGCACGTGCGTATTTACTTTGAATATTAAAATAGCTCATCTGTAGATTGTATCTGAAAAGAACGATATTTCTTATCTGAGTCACTCTTTCCCTTATCTCGTAATTAGTGTCTAATGAGTATGATGTATTCAGATACCAAACAGGACAGGCAAGTTCACATTCAATGTGAATGCATGCTCAGCAAAACTAGATTGGCATTTCAATTGGGAGAGGCATTTTTCCTATCTACTATGTGTTTATAGCAGATGAAAGCAGAGATATTTGCAAGAGTTTAGATTTCTTGAATTACAAAACATTTTCAGCTTCAGATACTATTGATTTAAAATAAATACCTTTTTGGGGGAAGCAGAGACAGCAGCACAGGGAACGGGGCACAAGATCTCAGCTTTTATAACTGGAAGGGTGGTTCAGGTTTTTCTCCAGGACAACAGACAGCTGCTTTATTAGGAGTTTTCCAGGCAGCAGAGAAGCTACACCAGGAGTAGAGAAGCTATTCCAAAATATGGGTTGTCTAGAAAATCTGAACTGAACCTCGTTGCTGTCGTGGCTTAAAGAGGTTTAGGCGAACTGCACTACACCCTGCACATGAGAGAGCACGAAGAGGCAGTTTTTCTTCAAAGGCCATGCAAAGTATATGAAAGGAGGGCAAGGGAGGACCCTTTCCCTTTGGATTTCACCCACCTTGGAGTTAGGAGGCAGCCAGCTAAGGCTCCCCCCAAAGCCAATGGAGAGATATGGAAAGCTCCACTCGTTGCATCCTGCTAAAGGAGCGCAGGAAAAGCCCTGGGGGCGAGCAGCCTGTGTGCACAATGATCCTTCTGGTCTGAACTCCAGGGTTACGACGCAAAACGGGCACAGAACAAGGGCAATCCACTACACACAGGGAAAAAATCTCAATCCGGTTGTCCCTTCACATGGGAGGCTGTAGGCAAAACAAGGAGAAATCTCCAGGTAATTGCCTATGCAGCAGGATGAGGATGATGGGGATCCCCATCATGCTACATAGACAACTATTTGTGATGATGGGGAAAGCAAGCAACTCTCTGATGGACTCATTTATAATAATTATTACATCGTTGTTTGTCCCTGATATGATACATGATATTCAGGGTACTGATATGTTTATGTACAATAATCTTTATCTTCTCAGAGTATTATACTGCTCCTCTGGCAGCAAGCAGTGTAATTAAGATTGCAAAAGAAAGGCAGCAATCTGCATGTAAACAAAAGCGCAAAACCTCCAGCGTGCCCGTGGGCCCGGGAATCGCAGGGCCGGGAGTCGGCCCCGGCCCCAGCAGGGAGGGCAGCGCGGAGGGCAGAGCGGCTCCGGGGGTGTCCCCTCCACAGGGGGGACAAACCGCATAGCCCTGGAGCGTGAGCGGCTGCCTCCTCCCTGGCCGCAAACAGCCCTAAGAGTTAAAGAGCTTCAGGTTCTTTCATAAGCATCAACTTGGCAGCGTGTTAAGCATTAAAGCTGTCCTAAATATTTAAGCGCTTAAGCCACCCTACCCGCGGTAAGAATTGCTGGTGCACAAGCACTTTGGGATGTGCTAATGGTTTCACCACTTTCCTTCCTTTACTGTTCAGAAAAGGAGCCAACGCTTCACAGGGAAACTAGGCCCCTTCACCCCAGATTCAGTCCCTGCCTAACGGTGATCTGGACATAGAAGCATTAGTATTCCATAACCATGGCTGTCCTTAAAGTCTAGCCTCAACCCACCTCCTCAAACATTCCCATGAACAGAAGAAAACCCATCCGTGCTGCGCATCCCGGCTCCCTACGACACACACGTGGCTGCTCGCAAACCATTTCTGAGGTTCAGATTGCATGGGACCAGCTCACAAGCAACACCTCACAGATATTTAGCCTCTATTTCTAATTAAAAAATGATAAAAATGTAGAGATACTTAAGGATTTCTTCTCAGCAAGGTCAGTCGGGGTCTCCGAAGGCCCACTGCCCTTCCCCTTGCCACTAGTCTTATTCCGTTGTTCATCAACATTATTATTCCTTCATCCCTGATTTTCACCAGTGCATGACATATCATGAATGAAAATAAATAGGAGGTCTCCAAGAAAAATGTACAACCCCCTCTAATGCACCAGCAGAAGGTCAGATGTTTAGGATGGATTGAGTGACTGCAGAAAAGTTTGATGCAATTGCTGACTGAAAAACTCAGGCTGATGTTTGTATCTCACAGCAGCTATGAGTTGATGACTGTTTTGGCAAGGAATGGAGTGGGTAAAGACATGTAGGTGAGACACATGCAGATAATATAATCTTCCAAAATGATTAGCTGGAACAGGTGGGGGCAAGAATCTGATTGAATCTGTTGCACATTTACACTGTTGCATAAACTGATTCACACCTTGCTGCTAGGAATGAAAACCGAGAGAATGAAAGGTTGCATTGAAGCTTCCTATACCAACTCTTGGTCCCCAAATATCTGGATTGCTGCTCCCAACTTCCAGCGAAAACACGAATGTTCCAGAGTTCTTCCTAAGCATACAAAAATGAGTATTGTTTTCATAATAATTACTTTCTTCCTTTGTCCTTCAGTGGTGGTTAACATGTTGCGTTTAACAGCATCCAGAGCTGTGGTGAAAATGAACACGGGCAGGACAGGCAGAGGTGGGCATGGACACACAAACAGCCTGTACTTCCCACAGCGTGTCGCCTGCTCCTCCTGGATGAGGTTTTGATGGGTAACAAAACAGGAAAGACACTTCCAAGCAGACCCATGGCCATGAACCACAGCTGTGTTTAGCTCACAGGCTGTTCTCCACAACCAGAGTCCCATCTGTGGTGTTCCCAACAACAACGCAAAGCATCTGGTTCGTCCAGGGGAGCCTCAGCATCACCAGTGCAGACCATGCTGTTTTTCACTCAGCTCCTGGCCAAAGAAAAGCCTGCTAAAGAACAGCAATACAGCTAGAAGGCCCTGTTGGTCAATGAGCACACTGATCTGGGACCCATCTGTACATGCAAGTTGCCCCCTTATGATAAAAAGCCTTGACGGGGCTTCAGAGAGCTCATAAATCCCAGTGGCCACTTGCAAAACCCAGTTGCTCTTGTATACTGGCACAAAGAGATGTTTATGGAAACAGCAGAACAAACTGGTCCTATTCAGAGTAAGTCTTCACTTCTGTCAACCTGCTGCTCCTGAGAGTCCAGAGCTGGAAGCTATTTCCACCACTGTGTTGGAGTTAAGGACTTTGCTTTTATTTATTTTTTATGATTTTCTTCTCTTCACCCTCTTTTGGTCAAGAACTATATCATCACCTACATTTTGTGTGAAAATGGGTTTGGTTTAAAACTTCTACCTGATAATTTTATCAGGGACTCAATGAGCAGTGGCCTGAATCATAAGCAGCAGCCCATAACACATCCTTACCTTCTCTATAAGCCTTTACAGATTAACTTTCTAACTTTCCCAAGTTCAAACTTAGTCTGTTTAGCCTATTTGGAAGACAGGGACTTCAGTCTCCCCACCCTTTTCTCTACCTTTCCTCATCAGCTCATTTTAGAGAAGACACACTACAACCAGAACAACACTCAATATTCACTTTATCGGTGGTTATTTTGCACTATAATACTTCTTTTTCTCATTCCTTTTCCTAACAAATCCTCACCCTCTTTTTGCCCGCTGCTGTCCTGTTGAATTCATATGTATACAGGTAATCTAAGGGGTAAAATCCACGTTGAAGCTTCTATTGAATTATCTTCCCCATAGGCATTACTCTGTATTTGCCAACTCTGTGGTGCCTGACACTTTTACTACTCGGCTATTCGGTGTTGTGAGAGTCTAAAATAACTTATTAGCAAGAAAAGTAAAAACATTGCTCATGGATTATCAACCACCTTCTAGAGAGGAAACTAAACATCAGTGCACAGAACGGGATGCCTCCTTGTTAAAGACAGGCTTGGGGCAAATGATTGGCCAGCTTTTTGAGCAAATTTGATCAACCTCCATCAAATCTAGTGCAGCACCGTTTTTACCCTTGTTTTGATTTAGGTTGTAGGCCAGTTAGTTACAAAAACATCTCGGATTAAGGCAGAGAGTCCTCAGCCTGCTGGAGGATTAGAGGCATGAGCAGAAGAAAAGCTCCATCACACTGAGTCACTACCATTCATTAGTGCCAAACACGAAAGCTCAAAATACATTCAAAATTAGTGATGACTGCCTTCAATTTTAGCTTAAGATTGTATTTGTCTATTAATGAACACACTCACCGATTTCATCCATCAGTTAGAGAATTGTTTCAGAGCAGGGACATTATGACTCCCTGTGGTCAGAAAGCTAAACTGATCATTGATTTAGATGAAGTCGAAATGTCAAATCTCCGGGTACAACTCTACTTATGGCTTTTTTTTGGTATAAAAGTGTGGTAGGTTAGGATGTATAACTTCATTGTCCTCAAATTATTCCCATGTTGCTTCTAATTTTCTTCAACCACTTTTCATGTTCGCAAGAAATACAAATCTATGGAATATTAGAGAATTATCAGAGAAAAACCTCTGGTGCAACCTTGCCACGCAGCATTCCTGGGGCTGCGGAGCAGGTGTGAGCAGTGGGCTGGGAGCAGGTAATTACACAGAGCCAGCCCGGCGTGCTCGCCACTTGGGCTGGAGGCAGCGCTGAGGCATGAAGCAGGTGGTGCCACTCTTCATGTGTGCTGCTTCCTTCCCCACGCGCCGCACTGCAGAGACGTGGATGAAGTGATCGACTTTTGAAGCATTTCTGCTCCCCAGGTTTGCCACTGCTACCTAACGGTAAGAGTTCTTCAATTACTTGGGATCAATACTGTGTTTGCTCCTTAGGAAGTTGAGAGAGGGAGGATTAAGGCAAAGATTTAAACAGAACAACGAGCTTGACAAGTAGGACGCTGTCACTCGGTTGCAAATAGTGACTCTTTAAGATTAAAAGCTCAAACCTGACTAAGCTTTGGAAATCTGCAAGCTCCCTCACGTCTTCCTAAGATCTTAGAGTCAAAGGTCTGTCTTTTAACTATCCTCTAGAACAGATCAGAGATGGAAAACTGGAAAATGAGCTTTCTGATAAGGTGAAGATGTGGACAGTAGACAGAAATGTCAGTCTTCACAAGTGTACCTTGATCCATAAAAACTTTGCAAGAGTTGCTAAGCCAGGTACCAATGCTAAATGACTTGCTACTGAAGCTGTTCTATCAGTTTTCAATAAAAGGACGAGCTAAGGACATTAGTTTTTACTGGGATATTCGTGTTATGCTGGCTACCCATGATTTACTGCCAGAACATGGTCAGTTAGTGAATGTTAATCACTAAGAGAATCAAATGAAAAGAAGAAAATATCAAACTTTAAGGTAATGATGAGGTGATATAAGCAATTGCATGGGGATGTACTCAGTTCAGATGGTTAGAAGGGAAAGTGAAAACCAGTCATGTTGACAAAGGATAAAGACTCAATCTAGACTTGTTATTTCCTATCATTTGTTGCTTGCTCTAGTTTTAAGATAAATCAAAACAAAATTTATATGGCTCATGCCACTGCAGAACAGTCATGGTGTTTCCTTGATCAGGAACAGTGTTTCTATATACAGAGCTGAGCCGAAACAACACTAATTAATTTGCTCATCAGCACTGTTGCAGAACAGGAGCTGAACTCATCCTTTTTCCCCCCATACAGGTTAATGCAATAACCACCGGGCAATACTTCCTTTTTGTGGTTAGTCATCTATTTTTGGAATGCTAGATCAGGAGGGAGAAGCTCTAATGCAATCCTAGGGCCCAAGCCTGCTTTTCCTTCACAAAAGAAAGGCCCTGAGAACGTGACTGACTTTGGACACTTGAAGGAAGCTTGAGATCATGCCACAAGCAATAAACTAAGGAACAGGCTTAAGGAGATGCATCTAGTTTGCATGAAAGGTTAACACAGGAATAAGTGACTAAACTTATTTATTATTTAGTATTTTAATTAATAACCATGACAAAAAGATAGAAGTGGCTAATAAAAATGTATGAATAATGAGAAAGTGCATTATTTCTGAATATGTTCTTATCACTCGTGGCCAAGGGGATGAATTAATTGGAGAGCAAATGCAGAAAAAGGTTGGGTGGTAGAAGGGAGAAGGACCCGCCAGGGTTTGGTGGGCCTGGTTTGCAGGCCCTGCAAAAAAAAGGCTGCAGAGACTCCTCAGGTGGAGAAGTTCAATAGAAGGATGACACCCACATGATAACAAACAGCGATAAACTACCATGAATAAAGTTAGGCTGGGAAGCTTGTGAAGATTTACAGTGCTTTGAAGTGCTGTAGAGGTTGGAGCAACAGGAGCAGAAAACTTAATCGATTCTAACCAAAATTATAACAAGGGCTAACAGCACAAAAGCCTTTCGCAGTACAGCACCAGCACCTTGCTCTTCAGTGTGTGCTTCCCCCGGATTCGTGAACAGTGGTCGTGCTCAGTTTAGTTTCCTTTAACTTCCATTTAAGCCAAGGAGACTTGTGATCCATTGCAAAGGGACATGAACTGCACACAAAGACCTCCCTGTTCATGCAAGGGGAGGGAATGCAGCATCTTCACCAAGACTTTCTGGGTTCTGTCCAGAAACATCCCTATGACTTCAACAGATGAACAACCCACTTCTTCCCCTGAGTACTTCAATCAGGGACCTTAAAAACTGCCTGATCTCATTCACAGGATGGCTACTTTAGACATCCTGAATACTTTGTAATGTCACGCCTTTAATCTGCTGTCTGCACTCATCCATTTTAGGATGGATTTAAGAATTTAAATTTAAGAATAAGAACAAGTAAATACCTGAACATTGCTCCCCAACTTTCTGCTCATCTACATTAGAGCTGAAGCTCTTCCTTCCTGAACCCCAGAAAAGCCCCAGCACACTGTGACTGTTACCATAAACGACCAATTAGGGGCTAATTAGAAAACAAGAGGATACTGAATCCACTGAAGAGTTCAGTATCTTGCCACCAGTCAAAAAACTAGAATTCAGTTGCTTCAATAAAGCAAAACAGAGGCACTTGATACTGCTCAAGCCACAGATGCAGCCTCATGCCAGCTCGTTACAGGGTCTCTTTAAAATGGCAGAGCTTAGAATTATCTCATAAACGCATCTGGAAAGACTAAATGCCCAAACAGACATTAAACTTACAAGGATAGGAGAGCAAGAACAGATTACAAGACACTACAAGTCTTCCAGCTAGCACCCGGCAGCCAACAAGCACTGCTGGAAACTGCTACACCTGCGTGTTCCCGTGAGCCCTCCAGACGGCTTGCTATAGTGTTTTAATGATAATCAACAAAAACATAAAACTTCTGAATGGATTACTCTGTCATCTTCAAATATGAGTGAATATTCTCTCCCGAATTCCATGCACTGGATTTCAGGCTCCAAATCGTCTCTGACTGGGGTCGATATCAAATCCCTCACTGACATCAGCTGGAGTTGGAACAGGAATTAAGCACTTCTGCTTCCTTCCTGTGCTGCCCAAGATCCTGGATGCCATCCTGGTACACAACTGATGGCCAAATTCTCCCTGGCCAGATGACCTGATACAGATCCAGCCCTCACTGCCAGCTCCGATACAGACAGAACACACAAATAACCCTTCGGGTCTTCAAACCCTTGCTCTGACATCCCCAGATATCCTCAGATATTATGGATGTATCCTATCACTTTGTAAGTAACTTTGTAACTCAAGTTCTTCAAAGAAAGAACAGCAATCAAATAGAATACCAAGACAAAGGAAATATTACTTGGACATATTACCTACATAAATACAATTGTGCCTGCATACACACCTACCAAATCCTGTCTGTCTCCTCTCCTTTTCAGATGATGATTTCAAAATATGAATAGAGAAGAATTAGTACTGCAAGGAACTTCAGTTTCTCAAATGACACCATAAACACACCATTGGCACAGGCTCATAGGACTCAGAAAAGATGTATCAGCTCTAAAGCAAAGAGATTTCTGAAATGACCCTTCTGTAACTCCCAGCTTGTGTTCTGCTGAGTTAAGCTGAGGTCCACGTCAACCCCAAGTCCCATAGGGCTCTCTGTTCTCATGCACATTTCCATTGTGAAAACCACAATGTCACCTTTGAAGAGGGGTTTGTGGGAAAGACATATTACTGTTAAAAAATCACACTGGAAAAATTCATTTTTGAGAGGTGAAAAATGCCCCATTTGCATGCACAAGACTGCCTGTGTGCCTACCACTGCCGACATGAAACACCAGAAGAGCCTTTTTGAAAAATATCCCCAGGAGGGCAGTAAAGCCACCACTCTCTTTGCAAGGACTTGAAGGAGATGCGGGAGGCCAAACATCGACTCTGTCCGGACTCCTGAAATGATTGTCCTCTGAGTGCCTTTAGTTCCACTTTCTAAAGCACAAAGACAGTGTCTGTGCTGCTCCAAAAGCGCCTGGAGATACAATGTCCAAGTGCTCTCCTCCGTGGAGTCCCTTAGCCACCAGGGATGGTCGGGAAGAGACACGCAGGGGGCCAGCGCATGCCGGGAAAGCGGGATGTGCCGTGGGAATTCCAGCTTTGCCGGGCAGCCAGGACTGCTCTTTAGATGGTAACATGAGCACCCGGCGCAAGCCCCGAGGAAGATGATGGAAGCGGCGGTTCTCCCAGAGGATACGTCCCTCCTGGAACATAAGGGCTTTGACATTTTCACCTTCCTTTCCCTAGACTGGCCCAGTTCACATGTGCCCTAGGGTCATCTGCCTCTCCTTTTTTTTTTTTAAGAGTTATTTCCACCAGATTTAAAGTAAGCTGTTTTTACTAATTGCATTTACTAATGCAAACTGATTTGGCTCCTATGTAGGGAGACATTCAGGGGAGAAGAGAGACCCTTGTTTCTGTTCCCAAGGGGCTCTCCACCACCACAGTTCTTGATCTCTGCTGTGCCTCAGTGCCACGGGTGGCACCAGGATTGCATGACAAGCCACTGAACATGGAACGAATTCCGGCCAGCAGCCTTATGGGCAGCCCCTGGAATCCAGGGGGGTGCCCAGGACACGCCACGTGCTGCATCTCCTGACGCACGCATGGAGCTGGGCTGTTGCCCCAGGGCCTCGCTGGGTGGAGTGAGGATTGCTCAGTGCTTGCTCACATTCAGCCGTGAACCTGCCGGGCCCTCTCCTGCGCCAGCATCGTCTTCCCTCCTCCCCGCACCACCAGTGACTCAGGACGGGCCCGCTCCCTGCTCGCGGCGGGAGGTTTGAAAGCCCTTTCCTCCTTTTCCTGTTCTGCCGCCGGCGAGGCAGCTCCAGCACTAATGTCACCACAACTACCGCGCTCAGCGCGCAGTGTTTGGCCCTCATGCACCAAGACAGCAGCAAGTCCCAGGCTCCAAGGGAGTCCTGCACTAAGCAGGGACATCGCCTGCACCACCGAGTGTGACACCAGGCCAACATTAGCAGGAAATCCACCCACTAATACTGTTCTAGGGCCAGATAAAGATAACAAACCCTGTTTATTTACAGTAATACAAATGCACATCTCCAGTTCTATCCTCTCCCTCCGGTTTGCCTCTCCTGCCAGGAACAGTCCTGCTAACACCTACAAAACACACATATGTAGTGACCTAATCTTGTTTGGTGCCTTAGGCAGCACACTCATATTTAATGACGTCCTTGCCCAACACAGGCCTGTCACAGCAGCGCTGAAACAGGAGCTTCATGGCACAAAACTGGTCGCTGTAATGATGACGGGGACATTGCACAAGAGCCAGGTAAAGGACAGGCCCAAATTGCCACCAGCTGCACAGCTGCAGGCTCTGGCTTAATGACATGGGGAGGGTTTTCACACTTGGTTCACCGTGTGCCCTTCCCTCCTCTGATGATTTCAACAATTCAGAGAAAAAAACAGGATCATAGAATCATTATGGCTGGAAAAATCTTCAAGATCACTGAGCTCAACCAATATTAACTCCACAAAGGTAACTCCTTCAGTCATAAATTTGAATGATTTGAACAGCATGCGTTCTGGGTGAACATTTTTAGATTTTTAGTGCAAATAAACACGAAAGGAAAAATGGTATTTTCTGCTCCCCTCCTCCTGTTTTCCTCATGAGGAAGCATTGCAACTCCCTGCACCTTAACCTAGTCTATAATAAAGAATCCAAAACACAGGTGCTGCCAATTTTCCTGCAAATATAATCTGAGAGGGCGAGAACTAGAAATGACAGGTACGGGCACTAACAAATACAGCGCACTGAAAGCCACTTATAGTTTTTTGCTTTGTGCCATTTTTGGCAGGTCAACCGCAGAGATGGCAAGTGAGAAGGGGCGCACAGAAGTCCCTATGATCATGTACGAACCGTGCCGAGAACCCTGCGCGCCGGAACCCTCTGCTCCGGAGTACTGCGGGCAAGAGGGTGAGCAGATTTCCTCAGA
The DNA here is from genome assembly GCA_013398735.1 of Nothocercus julius. Lineage (NCBI taxonomy): Eukaryota > Metazoa > Chordata > Aves > Tinamiformes > Tinamidae > Nothocercus > Nothocercus julius. The sequence continues at coordinate 139,270 of VZSV01000364.1, read as the reverse complement.
AACGTTTTGGCAAGACCACGTTCTTGGTGGGTTGTGATAAGCGCTGCTGGTTTCTGGAGCAGAACTGAGTTAGGTCCAGGAAGGTCCAGCTTTGCCAGAACTGGACATGTTTAGCAAGTGCCTGTGGCACTCTAGGGAAGCCTGGAAACACCACTTGAAATGGCAAAAAAATATTTTTGTTGGGCTAGTTAAAACCACTTTCCTAACAGTGGGAGCTTTATTGAAGAAGCAGTTGCAGTTGCAGTTGCATATCTACAATAGTTCCATATTCCTAATGAGCAAATGTTCAGCCGGCAAACTTTATACAGGGGCCTGGTGTCTGCGTCTTGCTTAAATTGCAAGATAATTTCCAGATAACTGACCTTTCCCGCAAACCTCCTGCTGCCCAGAGGTGCCTTCGCTACCTGAAATGGTCTTGCTGCTGTCTTGGCTTCCTCCTCGGCACCTGGGCACTCACAAGTATCTCACTGCACTGGTTTGTCTTCTGTCTCTTGGAGCCCACCGCCATGCAAAGACCTCAGATATCAGCGGTTTTACCCGGGCCACCTTCCTGCCATTAAGGAACCTGTCATTCAGCAGATACGATGGGAACAAAAAACAGAATAGGAGGGCAGGATGACTAACAGGGCTGGATGCATTGGTAATGGCCCTATAACCTTGACTCATTTCAGAGCATTTTATTCCAATCAGCTCTCTGAGAACCCAGTCATTTCCTCCAAAAACCTCCCCAGCTTCTTTGTAAACTCTCTGAAGAGCCTGCGTGAGGTCAGGAAGAAAAAGTCTCGCTTGTTGTGAGCTACTCAGCTAAGCAAAGACAGGCAGTGCTCCTCAGGCTCCAAATGCAGCTTTTGGGATGCACAAAAACCCCAAATCCTTTTTGGGATGTGCTTTTTAAAAAAACGTAACGTTTTACTCTGCTTTTCTCTTCATAGGAGGGTATGAATACCCTTCTCCTCCACCTTACTCCTATCGAGAAACAGTCACTGTTGAGCAACCAGGTAAGTGCCAAGGGGCTGCGTTTCTGGCCGTGTTCATAGTTCAATGTATTAACAAAAGAAAAATGTCTCAGGTTTTTAAATCTACAGAGAGGACAGAGAGTATTCTGACCCTGTCACAACCTAGGAGGATAGAAAATATGTGGGAGATGACCTGAGGAGAGAGACTCATTTTTCCAACAGTACCAAGCTAAAAAGCAATGATTTTTTTTTTAATCACCTAAGAAAAAGGACCTTCAGAAAAACTGTATTTAAGCCTGATTTATTATATTTTTCTTATCCTAGTCACTTTTTTGTAAGGAGACACTGAGGAAAGGCTTTAAAGAATAGTCAAATTAACTATTTGGGAGGGAAGGAGATACACAAATTAAAATAAATAAATGAAAACATATGACCAGGCTACCCTATATCTTATCTAATGGGCATACCTTTCCACTCCTGCAGTTTGCTTCTGCATTGGCCGCTTTTAGAACCTACATTCCACAGTTAGGATTGCACAGCCATCTATAACTCATTAAAAAGGAGTTTCCAGTACTTCTAATTTTGCCATTTCTTCTTTCCTCAGTTTACCTGGTGTCTCAGCCTCCGATCATTGTAGCTGGGATCTTCTCATGCAAACCAACGTCCACAATATGCCCTTCGTGCCGCCAGCACATCACCACACAAGTTGTCTACAGAGTGGGCAAACTGTCTTGTCTGCTGTGCACCACCTTATGTTTCCTTGGGTAAGCTCTTGCGTCTTTTAATCCTTCAGATTAAAAGGTTAAAGAAAAGAAAGACAGATCCATCCCCAAACAAAATTCTACCTAATGGCTATGGAGACCACTAAGAAATCAGCCTGTTCATAACAGACAGAGTCATCATGGCTACAGGAGGTGTGAATTGGTGCTAAAATTATCCAGGAAGCATTGCTTTTCATTACAAAACACTGTACACTTCCCTACCAAAATTCAGAATTAGTGCCAGACTCACACACAGGATGTTAGGAGTGAAGGCTGGGGAGACACCTTATATTAAGAGATGCAGGAGGGATGGGGATTTATGGCAAACAGAATAAGGCAAAGAGAAAGCATAGATGTAACCAGTAGAAAGAAAAGCAGGTAAACCATGCGTGTTCATGTCCTCTTTGGCTACAGGTGCTGTTTTGGATGCTGCTTTGTACCTCTGTTCATCAAGATCTTCAAGGACGCAGACCACTACTGCCCGCTTTGCCACTTCCATATTTACAGATACAGAAGGCTGTAAGAACAAAGCGGATACAACCGTACGAGGCCAAGTCTCTGTTTCCTAGCAGCGCAGAATCGCATAGCTAGAAATACTGCTAGGAAACGTATAGAAATAACTTAAGCACTGCAGCTTCCTCACTGACTAATCCACCTGAAGTTTATCGACACATAGTTGGACTGAATGAGAAAAAGGAAAGCCTCAAGACTAGCTTATATTATCACTGGAATTTACACACATTTGGATAGTTTTCCTGAGCGGTGTAGTGATATGGACTGTCCAACTAGCGAATACTTCGGTGCCCTTACTGCTCTCTTCAACTCTCTAACCCAGCTGGGACACGGCCTCTCCTGGACTTTCCAAAACATCAGGAAGCGAGAGGTTTGGAAACGCCTGTTTTGGATAAGCGCTTGGTGTCTTTGCACCAAAACTGGCCGGTCAGGATTCGTGTCTCTGTGCTCTTCTTTGCGTGGGACGTCCCTGTGGGTGGTACAGGATAGCTGATTATTTATTAATACTAAGTTATGAGATTGTCGTTTCTGTTGTACACGAGGTAAGGAAATAAACCTTTCATCACTGCCGATTTTAGCAAAAAAAAAAACGGTCTCTTGCTTCCGCGCCACGTTGTGCCCAGCGCAGAGGCCTAGGGCAGACTCCCCGTTACAACAACAGGCCAAGAACTACAAGGCAAATGTACGAAGAAGGAAAAAGGGAGTTAGAAAAAGCGCAGAGACCCCAAGGCGCCCCCGTTACCTCAGCGGCGCCCGCGCCCCCTGCCGCGCGCGACTCCCCGCCCCGCGCGGCCCTTC
>VZSV01000364.1:72782-135944 GCA_013398735.1 Nothocercus julius | reverse complement strand
AGCCGCTGCGCGGGCAGCCGCAGCGCGAATCCCTCAGGCCGCTCTCGCCTCTGCGCGGCTCCCGTGTTAACCCGAGTGTCCCGGGCACTCGGTTGGACTATTCCTCCTGCACCAAAAACGAAAACAAACACAAAGCCTCCACCAACAACTAAAAAATAAGTTCCCTGCAGCTCCTTCCTGCTAGCAAAGGTATTTGCCTCCTCCCCGCTGCCACGAGGTGTTTTCAGATAGGTCAGGTTGACTAAGCACAGGCATCGAGGGGCTGCTCCGGGTGCTCCGAGCGCTGCCCACGAGCAGCAGTCCCAGGCAGCGCCACTGGCTCCCGGTGTTTCCTGCGCTTTTTCCCATTCCGTTGGAACACTGCCCACATTCCATGCAGCACACGCTTCCCAGCAGGAGTAGGTGTAACCCCTACGATGAACACGCGTGCCCTGACACCCCTGCAATTCCACTTGCTTTCCTTTGGAGGGCACAAGATCACTACTCTGAAAAGTGGAAAGGGTGGTTATTACAACCTGGCCTTTTAGAAAACCTAACTTGAAGGATGCACTAGAAAAGTTCCTGGAATAGCATCTCTCAGTGCGCTTTAACTTTAGATCACTTGGCACTTGTCTTTACTACTAATAGTATCCATTTGGCTAATAGTGTATTTTTAAATGGGTTTAGTTAAAGTAGTGTGAGTTTGTCCATAGACTTGTTTTGTTTCAAGAAATAGCAGAGCTCCAATGTCTAAAGTATGGAAGTGGAATGATGTGTGTGGGAAAAAAAAGGCACAGCTGCATCAATGAACGTACAATGTGCTTAGCACTATTATTCAGGCAAATCAAAAATATGCGCATAGACCAAGGTCACATTTGTGCTAGGAGAGCAGCCTGAAGCTTCACCCTGGCAGACAGCCCGAATCTGGAGAGACGCGTTCCTTTTCTGACAGGAGCAGGTACGGTGCAAGAACGGCGCACGCTACAGCACAGCAGAAACCACGTCAGAGCAAGCACACTGACTCAGCGCTTCACCGGCCTTTAGCTGCAACTCTCCACGGCTGGACAAAAAAATCAACAGCAACTAACCTGACCTGGGGCTCCCTGCCAGCGGTCCCCTCTAACACATCCCTTTAACAGATCTTCCTGAGGACTTGAAGAAAATGCCACAACAGGGTGGTCATGGGTCCCGCACTGCTGCATTTAGCACATATACTGCCGCTTAATTAGCGGATCCCTTGTTGGCCCAGTCTAAAATGAAGTGGGTGGTGGACTTGAGCTGCTCGGAAACAAGCTGCCCATTATATGCATTTGAGTTTTCACACTAAACAATCAGACATTTCTGTAGGCTGGCTGTGATGGGAATGTTCAGCACAGCCCTCAGGGAAGCAGAGCACATTGGCCCCCACTGAGCTGTGCTGGATTAAGGATAAATCCTGGTATTAATCTCTTACCTGTCCATCCACACCAGCTCCCTGTGCTCACAACCATCTCTCCATCTGAACAGGTTTCCACCCTGCACGGTAGCATCTCCACAGAACAGCACCAGGCTCCCGTCACCAGTACAGCTAAAAATTGAGATTTAGATGACCAAAGATTTTAAATGATTGAAGACTGTCCCCTTCAAGTTCTTTCAGATGCGCTAAGCAATGGAAAAAAAACCAAACAAACAACAAAAAAACAAGCTATTAATTAGGTGTACACAGACAGCATTTGATTGGGGAATCCATGTGCTCTTCCAATATTCACATTGCTTAAAGCTCAGGGGCTCTGAGGAGCACAGTTTTGATAACACAATTTCTGAAGTGAGATATTTCTATCAAGGAACTTTTCTGGCTGTTTCTGTGGATTTGCAGGAAGACCAGAACTACCTCCTCACAGCTTCCTAAGCCCAAGTGGCAGAAACTATGATGAAGGCAATTCCAACAGCGCCTGACCTGACCCTCGCTTGCTAACCAGGTCAAAGATTCTCCATGCTCCAGTGACCCAAAATACTTACGTATCACCTTGACCTAAACAGAAATACCACTACGGTTAAGCAGAGAAGCAGCCAAGCAGATCTAACAGTTTGCATTATTTTAGGCATTTTAAAAATCTGGCTGGGAAACAGCAAACCTTACTCCTAACTCACTGTAACTATGCATCAAAGTTGGGTACCACTTAGCAGAAAGAGGCATATACACACAGAGAGCAGAATATGAATATATACGTAACAAAAAAAAAAAAAGTGTTTAAGATGAGGTAGGCATTGCCCAGTAGTAAAACCCTTTTCTCATGAGTAAGCGGAGTTAACAATAGTTTATACAAGTATTTTATGAGAAAGAAGATTCCAGCTACAGTATTGTGGTCAACAAATTTAATTTCCTGCTCTGCTTGGTGAAAATCTAACCCTAAAATCACCCAAGACAGAAATTAAGTGGAGCTCAGATTTGAATCCTGTTCCAGGAACATCAGACTCAGCATTTTTCCATTTTTTCTTCTGACCCTAAAGGTTGGGCCTCTTTAAAAGACAACAAGGACACATGCACACAGGCCTCCCCCCACCCGACACACAACAAATGGTTTGAATACTTCTGTTCAATTACTCTGAGAGGGGAGACAAGCAAAGTTACTTGCAGACCTCTGCATTTACCTTTTGGCCTCCTCTACTTACAGTATGAATGTCATTTTGACCTACAATTTGGTGGGATTTTGCAAAACTGTGTCCTTAAATCAAAATGACCTTGACCTTCGAGCGCTGCATTAGCTTTCAATGCGGAGCTTATCTAGAACGAACTGACAAGACACAGATGCAGGGTTTATCCTAGTCTATTTTATTTACAATATATACAGTTCCTACAGAAAAATGATTTCTCACAAGAATATTAAATAGCAAAAAAACACAGCATAGCTCCAATCTACGCACAGATGGCTGCGGCCAGCACAAAACGCCCAGGCCAGCGGTGCAAGATCCAGGTCTGCGACTGCAACGGGTGGCCGGGGCAGCGGCTGAGGTAGATGCAGGACACGGCTCCGCACGCCCTTCCACAGCATCCCAGGACACGGCTCCGCACGCCCTTCCACAGCATCCGACGTGTCTTGCAGCAGCACAAACTCGTCCGGCTGCTGCTACCCAGGCCTTCTGGTATAGAAGGTGTTCGTTGGCTGCTACTCTCTAGTTGGAGACTATTTCCCTGGTGTGGTTTGCTTAGATTTCATTCAATGCTTTGGAATCCTTTAGAATAAAAGGCACTACGTAAATTTACAGGAACAATTCTTGCTATTCTTATGGTAAGAATTCTGATGGGCCGTTAGCATCGTGTTGCTGTGATCCTGTGTACCATGTAATTACATCCTTATTGCCTAAAACTATTATCATTAATTTAATGTGGGGTCTATCATCTATATAATCCCAAAATATGAATAAAAATGGAAAGCACAGTAATTTAAGATTAAACTCTTGAGAATTTTTAGAATGAACTGCACAGATACTGCACCTGAGATAACATCCTGTCTTCCTCTTCTGAGTTGTGTTTCCATATTTGAATAACAAGTTAGTTGTGCTCAAAAAAAAAAGTCATTAAAAACCCTGTTATTGAAAACACTGCATACAGAATGCCTTAATGTATTCATTTGTGTGGGAATAGCACAATACTCAATACTATGTAAAAACCAGTCATCTAAAAATCAAAAGGCACCCAAAATTTACTTTGTTAGCAATATTTTCTTCTGAAATATCAAGTATTGTGATTTCTTAAGATATTCCCTGAAATCCATCAACCTCCCATATATTATGTGAATGCTTAGTGACATTCAGAAACAAGATTAACTCTCTATCAGTCTACCATAACATTAAGTTCACAAAATATAATTAGGACATACTACTGCTGATCAGAATATCCAATTTCACAGAAATATTCTTAGTAGAAATTCTGACACTTCGTGAAAATCTGCAGAGACAGTCCAAGTACTAGCAAAAACACCAGCTACCTGGGATTCCTTTATAATTCTCACCAGTTCAATGCAAATACAGATAAAAGAAAACTTTATCCACCTACGACACACCATTTAAGCACTTCACCTGTAAGCTATATACTCAGATGGTTTTTAAAAAATTGTAAACAATTAGTTTGCCTTGATTGAAAATAAGAGAAAGTTAAAAGCACCACAAAATATAAGTTAAAAAGAAACCCAAACATATCTAAAACTCAGGAGATTTAACTATTCTTAGAACTAAAGGAATGAAACCTTAAATTAAAAAAAAAAAAAAAAATTGCTGGTGTTTTCAGTAACCACCAGAACCCATCTCAAAAAAAAAGTATAAAGGCCATCACATGCATACAACCCCTATTAAATGTTTATTGGTTTTTCTGAGAAAAGGAAGCTTCTAGGAACTTTTTGTTTTGGTTATGCATACAAGGAACACATTACAGTGGGAATCTATTACTCTATTAAGAGAGCTTACCTTTAGAGACTCCAGATTTTACTTTACACCATTTATAATATTAGACTTGAGAATCTGGACCACAAAACTTTGTACAGGCAGGCAGAGTCAAGTCTACCACAACGACTCTACAACAAGCTTTACAAGCAAACTAGTAAAATATTTTTTCCATTCATCTTATTTGTACATGGGTTGGTTCCTTCCTGGAAAAGCTTTTATATCTTAAGCTCAAAATGTGATTAGTTAGAAGGTTAAAAACAAAATTCCAAAGCCCAAAACAAGTGAACAAAACCCACAATTTCCCCCCAAACTCCCAAAACAACCAAGATGAGAGTTATACAATTGTCAAACTGAAGAAAAGAAAACACACCTTTAGCAAAAAAATCGCAATTTAAAAAAAAAAACATTTCCCAAACTGTATTTCCAAGGAGAGGAGAAATCTTCTTCAATGTCCATGTCATCACTCACCGAAGAAAAATTTTATAGAAAATTTTATTCAACATACAACATTTTCCAGCAAAAAAAGGCAATATACAGGAAGAGTTGTTGTACACTGCAGCTACAGAAACAAAATAAAATACTGGAAAAGAATGTAAAATTAAGTGTGAATTGCTGATTCTACCTTTACTGCACTCAAACTAGACACGCAGCTGGCATTAGCTCCAGGAAAAAAAAAATAAAATTAAAAAAAAACAAACAAACAAAAAGCAGTCTGGGGGACTGAAATAAAACTACACACAATGAATATCAACATCAGTGAAATTCACTTGCAGACTCACCCAACAAAATTAACCTCCAAGTGTTAAATTGTACATGTTCATTCATTAAATATACATTTTTCTTCTTTTTTTCTTCTTTTCTCTTTTTTTTTTTATACAAAGTCAACAGCTTACTAAATGCTAGTGAGCATGCCCTCTGTGCTAAAAGGCTATTTCTGTGTTTTCCCCATCTCTTCCCACGTTACCTAAATTAATGATATTTATAATTCTTTCTCTTGCTTTTGCCAACTTTGAGTGTCATTCTCATTGCCAGAAGAGGCATTATAAATCTCAACAGTATTTCTCAAGGATTGAAAATTTAATAAAAAGACCCAAAAGTCTTTTTTTTCTATTTTTTTTTTTAAGGATTCAGGGCATCCACTTGGCAAAACAGGATGCAGAGTAGTGACTAAATTAAATGAGAACTAGTTTATTAAAAAATATTCTATGCAGCTGGAGGAGACAAAAATCCCGAATAAGTGCCAACAATGTACACAATGAAGTAGAGATTGCTATTTATTGATGATGTGAGTTTTTTGCATTTACAAATGCACAAAAATGTCATTTAAAGTATAACTGAAGGAAATAAATCTGATGTGAGTCTAAACATAAGACTTACTAGCTGCAGTGATGGTGAATACCACACCAGGAAGGGCAGCCAGCCAGCTTATGCCATCTAGAAACGTACTACAGACAAATATTTTGCCAATGTCAACTGTTCTACTAAACTCTTCCCTCATTATGCTGACAATTGCCTTGCATTACGTTTACCATAAAATAACTCTCATTGGCATCCAAGCTTTATAAAAACACCTTCATTTTGCTCAAAAAGGGCAGTCAATAGATACAGAGAAGCCAAACTGAACAGCCTCAACAAAATAAAATTAACATCAGCAGCAAATCCTCTTGCTGAAGACTTCAGATATAGTGCACGTGTACCAAAGTTCTACAGTTGTTAAAAAGGTGCACACACACACTTATTTTGTCCCTTGCCTTGACAATCTGGTTAAGTAAGTCAGTTATGGATTTTAATAGCTTTTTCAAGGTAAGTGTAGCGACTTCTCTTTGGGGCTTTATTGAAATGATCAAGCCCTAGCCATGGCCTTGGATGAGACATGTTGCCTGGAAAAGAAAAGAGAAAAAAAAATGAAGTTTTAAGACTATGTTGAAAAACTTTCCTTTACATAAAACTACTCAATGTGAGCTCTGATCATGGTGTGCTAGGAATATTACAGCATGGAAACAGGCTGCAGAACAGGCCTAGGCCTACAGCCCTCAGCCGGCAGGGCTGCTTTCGGGACTACTGCTTTACTTTCAGTCATACATCCTAAAACTGCTTCTGGTTTTCATCCTCTTCAGTCACTTACAAGAGGTCACAGCAGTGGCAATGTGTGCTAAAGTAAAAAAGATGTGGTTATCACCTTGTTTAAATGGGAATATTCTTTAAATAAATGTAAAACGCAAATAGTTAGACAAGAAATTGTGTAACTTGACACTTTTTTTTTTAAATTTACAGCCTTACACGTAATTTTTCACTTGTTTCACAGTACTATTTTATCTACTGCTAATTTTTAATCAAAATCCAGGGTCCACATACTTCTTGCAAATGGGAGAAACTCCCTTTTAAGATGTTCTCAGTGCAAGCATCAAATGTTCTTGAAATCAAATGATACAGGTGGAAACTAAAAGGCCCTACAGCAAGAAATGTACACTCCTGTAATCAAAACCTAAAATACATGACCTGTTTAGCCACGTGTATCTCTATTTTTGGATGCATCTTCCATGATGAAAATGATTTTTCTTTTTGTTTTACATAATGGTCAAAATCAAATATAAAAGAGGATCAACAACCTCACCGAGCTAACTGACAGCTTTTAGTGACTGATATGAAGTCCCACACTGTTAGCACCAGCAAAGTTAGCTAGAAAAGTAATTAAAAAAAAAAAAAAAAAAAAAAAAAAAAAAAAAAAAAGAATTTCCAGATTGGGATTTAGGGACATGGTACTGTTAGCATGCATCTTGTTAAAATATGGGGGGCTACTGTCATGTACTACTTCAATCCAACTGCAGAATTAAAGGTTTAGTTCAACCAGTGTAAAATGCACTCAAATTGACACTTATAAAAACCTGTGAGCCTTCAAATATCATTTACTAAGAAAGCCTAGAGTCCCATATTACCACCACAACCATGAGCTTCGAAGGGAATGCATTATATCAAAGCATTTTACACTGAAACAGCAACTTCCTGTAAACTCTCAAATTAAAACCCATTAGTCTCAGACACGCTACAATTTCTTCCTCCAACAGTTCAGTTTTACCCTTTTCAGGGTTCTGCCCTGTCCTGTACTCCCGACCTAGTGCACCTGGCTGCTTTTCACGCTGCTCTGACGTGGCTGCCTCTAGTCCCTCTCCAAGTTAGTCACCCAGGGACCCTGCACAGGGAGTGCAGAAACACAGGCCTGTGTTTAGACAGTTACAGGACTGTGTTTAGACAGTTACAAACAGACAACAGGATTTCTTTAGAATTGTTAGATAAATCAAAAGCAGAGCTTGGGGTGCAGGTGGGGGGGGGAAAAAAAAAAAAAAAAAAAAAGCAGGGCATATTAGGTGTTTGGCCCTACCATACCCTTGATCTCAAGGCTTTCAACAGAGCCCTGCTTGCAAATTCAAAGCTGCCACTCGCAACTGGAAATCTTCATGACTATGGAGGAACTCCTGGAAGATTGAGTAATTTGTTTGTATATAAAAATGTTTATGAACACTTGACATGTGGACATATATAAATACTTGCTTAATTCCTACATTTAACACATTTTGTCCACAACGAATCTAGAGTTAGGGATAACCACATCCTAACTACTAGCAGACATCTTAGAAGAATAGCCAGGTTGGCCAACAACTCACCAGGTTGGGGCTCAAAATCTTTCAAGTTCACTTCATACTCATCTTCATTGAGATATTGGTGTCGGCCCATCATTACAATGGCAAATTTAAACTACAAACAGGAATAAAACTGTTAAGACAGAGCATGAAAATAAAGCCTAAAAATCCAACTTCAGAATCTAACTCTCAGCTGGCTAGGGGGGAATATTCGCCAGGGGAACCTGATGCTGATGCCAAGCCCATTTAAAAATCCTCATCAATACCCGGGACAACAGGACAAGAAGAACTGGAGGCTGCAGTGGAGGACACTTCTAGAGGTCCTGCTCCCTCTAGCCCTATCCAGGTCATTCTACAGCCTCGCTGAAAAGAGTTTGATGTCAAGACAGCACAACTACTCCCAAATGTCCTACCTAATTATTCCCAGAAAAGGCACTATTTATGTCAACCAACTATTCTACTAATCAAAATATTCACTTATATCAAATCTATCGTGTTACAAGTTTTTAAAATAAACTTTAGAATCTACCAGGAGCAGTAAGAACTCTTGCAAATGTCGTTACCTTTTCAAATTCTTTTTCTTGGATGTCCAGCATTGCCTGAATCCGCTTCATAACCTCTCTGAAGTGTTCACCCTAATAATTTCAATAGGAGTTTTAGTGACAGCTAATGAAAAAGATGCTGCTACCTATCTTTCCTACTTCAAACTACACGGAAATATGGGACATATCTTAATCTCTCAGTTATTTTCAAAATTACAGAAATGTCAGCATCACCCACTATGACACAAAATGTCATACAACTTGCTACAGATTTAATGTCTTATCCATTCCTCATTGTACAAATTGCCTCAATGTGGTGAAGCACTTGTAATTGTGAAGCACTAATATGTGTAAGTTATGTTAAAGTTAAGAAACAAGGTTAGAAAATTAGCAGCAAGATGAAAACTAGAAGTAAATAAATGTTTCCTAAGCACATTACCTCTGAAAACTTCTATACTTGTGATTTCCCTCCTCCTCCCACAACTAATAATTTCTAGGTAGTATTTTTCTGCAAACTGTGTATGAACTTGCATCAATTTAAAAGATTGGTAATATATCTGCTGTTGCAGACAGGGAAACACAGTGGAATTGGTTTCTACTGAAAATAAAAGGTTTCTCTCCATTCATCATAAATACAGAAATACAGTAAAATGGCACAGGATCCAGACATCCGGGCATATTTTACAGCCCAGAACTATGAAATTACATTTTTGTACAAATTAGCAAGTAAGAATCAGAACCTCTTCACAAAAACAGTAACTAACTGTCCCTGGAAATGAACTTTGGTATTAAGAAAAACAGCATGACACTCCATTGAAGCACCACTACATAAAAACTTAGAATTTTTATTAAGCTTTCAAAACTAGCTTTCACTCTTGCATTAACTTGCAGCCCTGGAAGATAAAGCACGTCAAATTTTAACAAGAAGCTGAGTTAAATACAAAGTCATCCTAGCAAATGTAAATTCAGAGTCACATGCGTCTCAAAAAGAAGCACAGCAACAATGGCGTGAATTATTTTCTTCATCTTTGGCAATGAGTTCTCACTGTACTAATCAGGAATGTACTAGCAATAAGGATGCTCGTTGGTTTTTGTTTATATTCCAGTTATAGTATTTTCAGGCCCTGACTGTTCCCAAGGCCCTCCTTTCTAGACATTTCACATGCTCACTGAAAGGAAGTCTTAGCTTGGAAGACTGAACAATCTGTATATGTAGAACAGAACTGAGGTGCTAAGTAATTTAATCAGAGACATATCTGAGGCAGAAATCTTTCTACAGGAGTGGTATTTTCCTGTGTACTCTTTATACTACTGTTTCCTTGTGCGTAACTTAAGAAAACATACGAAAATGTCATAAAAATTATCCCAAAAGGGAATAAAGGAGACATACTGTACCTGGTGTATCCTCAGCAAGAATGGAATTCCAAATGTCCCAAAAACCTCTTTGTGGAAATGTGCCACTGTGATTAGCATCTCATTTTCTTTATCTATATCTACCTGGTCCAGAGGAATTTCCTAGATTCAGACATAAAAATATGACTAAAACCAGCTAAAACATCCACAAAAAAAACACCTCTATCATTTAGCTAAAAGCATAATTAGGTGATGCTACTGATGTAAAACAATTCAATTTCAAAGTAATCAAAAAAATCAGCCCATCTGACAAAGCCTCTTTACACAAATAATCTCGGACGTGATATATTTCAGCTTCCTCTACTCTGTAACAGTCTCCTAACTTTCCTGTATGGCTTCTCTAACATAGAATCTTCCATAAGTTGTGATTAGTAATAACAATTTTTTTTAAAAAAAAAATCATAAATCTGCTCATCTTCTCACTATAGTTCTTCATTGAAAGCTCTTTTTTTTTCCTCCTCTGATCTCTGGGGAAAGCTTAAAGATTTGCAAGAGCATGTGCTTTGAATAACCACACAGTTTTGTCTTTGAAAGCCCAACCTTAGCTGAAAAGGAATCAAGCTCTTCTAGAACACTTAGGTCCAGAGTCTCAAAGTGAGTTACAGGCATAAAACTTTACCCCGTGAGTCCCCAAACAAACCTGAGAACTACTGCTAAGGAGAGGAATGTCCTACGGACAGGAATCTTGCCAACTGTTTTTATAACAGTATGTGAACATGTATAAAAAGAGTGGAATCATTACAAGCAAGCAGATGAAAAATGTTAGGAGAATTACCTTAAAAAATACAAATACATTACTATGTGACTAAGCTTGCTGTAAATATCCCAGGATTTCATAATGTTGAATCCAGAAATGGAAAATTACCACCTGGAAGTTTCTTCTCTCAAAGTCAAACCTTCTAAGCTTTTTAAAGAAAGCGGCATTTACCTCTATTCGAAACGTTCGACTTGTTGCAGGTGACAAACACTCTAACAGCTCATCTTCCTGATGGACGCCAATTATTTTGTAACTTACAATTTCTAGCAGCCTTAAAAATAAATGAATAGGGAAAGTATTAAACAGTCAAGCTAACATTTGTTTCCCAAACCTCAAGGAAGATAAATGTAGTCAGAATATAAGCACAACGTTAATACTGAATTTGCAACTTTACCAATACAGTCTTTGTCAAAAGCTAAGTTGCAGACTTGGAGAGAAAGACTTCTGCCTTACTGCAAAAAAAGCCAGTACTTGCAATTACAAGACAATGGATTTAAACTGCTTTTTAAACTCTTTTCAAAATGACTACTCTTTAATCCCTGAGAAATAAACAGCATGAAATGTTTGCATATGAAGCAATTATTTCACTGCGAGTTTACAATTGCTGTTGATGAATCCTATGTGTCTCTAGAACACAACTTTATGAAATGCTGAATAGATGCAGAAAATTTCTATCCATATTTAAAAACACTCTAGAAATGAGAATCCTGAGGCTCTCAGGATCCTAACATAACAACTGGTTTCCATAGCATTTAAATTGAAAAGATACTTATCCACATTAAATTCACATGATGACATATCTTCCAGCTTTACCTTAATTTCCCTGAACCTTTTTCGGAGAGTTCTACAGCTTTTTTACATTCTTCTAACAGGTCCCGTACACACCCATGCTTGTCTGGATATAGTGTTATTTCCTAGGTAGTGTATAGAGCAAAATGTTTATTAGAAAGGCTGCAAACATAAACAACCATATTAGAACATGGGATTTTTCTTTTCAGTACAAGTTCATCTCTAAAAGACAACAACAATTACTGAAGTGAATGACAACTTTAACTCCAAAAACTCTGTTAAGGATCAATACATTTTATTTGAAAAAATTACAACTCTGTTGTAATACCATGTTACCCCAAAACAAGACTACGTAAAACTCAACATTACTCCAACTGTACTGGAAAAACAGACAGACGAAAAACCCCACAGCCCATCTTACTTACCTCTTCCCTAAACTGGCTATTTAGCCATATGCATTTAAAACTTCTTCTGTTTTCAAAATCAGTTATTTTCATTTTGAGCTTAAAGAAGAAAAAGGGATAAACTTTAGACATGTTTTGTACAAAGCAGAAGTATTTTTTAATACACTGTAAAAAAGGAAGACTCTTACCTGTTGATAGTAAAGTTTCTTAGGTTGCCTAGGCTTGAAGAACTGGAGAAGATCTCTTAAAGTACCTTCATAATTATGTCTAAGAGGATTACCAGGGCCATCCCTATAACTGCCCCCCCAAAAAAGAGAAAAAAAATAATATGTTTATAAATCACCACTGCACATCAAATCAAAATATTAAGTACATTTCTATTTCTGACTACCAGTTTCATTTAGCTGCCTCTACAACCTAACCAGCATTATACTCTTCAGTGCTTCAGTGACTTTTTTTTTTTTTTTTTTAAATTGGCCCCTGTACAGGCACCAAAATACCATTCATGTATGTGTTAACTCTCCTGGTGTCACCTTCAGTCCTGCAGGGTGGCAGACCTATGTTCCTCTTAAACTACTACTATGGCAGCACTAAGATCACATGCTTTAGATTGTGAAGGGTTAATTTTGGAGCCACACAACACAGCAGAGTTCCAGAATGACCACAGCCCAGCAAGCTGCAGGGAGTTACAAGTTTGCCAATGCTGGTGGGAAACACCTACAGGTTAATGAAGAGCAATCTACATTTGAATGAACATAAATGTTAATAACAAAGTTTGTATGTGCATTATTCTTGCAGCATATATAGAACATAACTACCAATAAACTATTTTCTGCTACAATTTCATTTTTCTAGAGATTCAAATCCAGTTTTATACAGCTGTGCCAGGAATCCCATTTTAACCAAAAATGACCCTTTCAGCAGCAGCAAACTTAACTTAGCTATCTTCAAAAATCCTCATTTGCTGACTTCCAGAAAAAAGAATAATTAAAAAGACAGTCAGGTAACTCTTGCATTAAAATTATTAGAATAGGTAACAGCAGCAAAAATACAACTTTTATATGTATTTGTTTATGGTCTCCCCCATTCTAGAAAGCTGCACTGAAATACCACTTCCTAACAGCTTAATAATTTTAACAGCTTTTGCCCTATACAGAAAGGCTTTAAAGTAATGAACAGTCTTAGAAATTTAGTGTAAATAATGACCCTTTAAAATGTCTCTTTTTTCAACAATGCTTACTAAATTCCTTATAAAGGTTTGAATTCATGGAACCCCTAGAGCCAGTAACTCTATTTCTTTAAACTGTTTGGCTACTCGCTGTGCAGGTCAGAATGCTAGTGTTTTACTAATGAAGAATTAATTTGCAATGTGAATGGAAGCTATGAAATAAGTGTACCCTACATATTTTGGCCAAAGTATTTTAAAGGACACTTCAGAACCAGAACATTATACTTACAAAATTCTACTTACCCTTGGGACTTGAAAAACTGTAATAGCATTGGATCTGTATTAAGTCTTTGTGCAACTGTCTTTGCAACCTGCAAAATAATTTTTAAGTTTTCTATTATTTCAGTTATGATAATGCTCTATGATCACTCACTACACTGCTAATAGAGCATGAGGCTACAGAAATTCTCAAAGAAAACACCAACGTCCACTCCCCCAAGGCAAAAGAAACTTCAGGATTTCTGGTTTTCATATTATCTCATAAATAATTGATAAAGATATGACAAAAAAAAAAAAAGTAATTTCCTCTTTATTGCAATAAATGTGAATAAAGCAAACAAATAAAGGAAACAACTTGCTGTCTGAATATAATTCTATTTATCCCTTGTTTTCTATTCAATTATAATATTATTGGGAAAATAAGTGAGGCTTGTCCTTTGAAAATTCCAATTTTCCACTGCCTTTTAATTTATTCTAAGAAAATTGGCTTGACTGGTGATATCCCCACATTATTCCCATCAGAGTATTTCATGTCACAGCCTCACAAGAAGCATGGGAATCCTTTGACAATTCACCCCTGCCAAAAGAATCTACAAGCAACTTAAAATTCAAGTAAAAATGAAATAACAGGAAGAGAGTCACTGGACGACAGATCTGAGGAGAAAGGATAGCAAAAAAATAATCTCTCCCTTTCCCTCTACATCTACTACTGCTTTCTTTGACTGAAAATAATATATTGTCTGTTTTTATGTATTCCTCTTGATAGTAATAATAGGAACTGTAGAACTTTAGTGATTGAGATCTACTCAGATGCTAAATATATCAGGCAAAGTTTTACTTTTTACATTTTAATTGTCCTGTTTTTCTTCTAACTATGCTGTCCTCAACCTTAACCCTTATGAATACAACAGAATTGATCTAGTGTCACTGAGACCTCTGCAAGTGAAAAACACAATGCAGTTTGGGCTACAAGTTTAGTTCTGTGGTGAAACTAAGTCCATAAAATAGATGTGGCTCTGACTGTTCTTCTAATAGTCAAATGAACTGAGCATTTTTACAAGTCACTCAGAAAGCAATCATATCATTTCATTATTAGAGTAACATTTTCTAGGGCAGAATAGTATGTCAAGAAAAGAAAAATTATTAATACAAATAAAATAATCCTGTGCAGAAGTAACTGAGGTCATATTAACATATCATTAGTTTAATACAAATATTAAAATAATTAAATACTAGTGTAATTAATTAAATACAGTTTATTGTAAATTTTTTTCCTCATACACAACTGGAATTCACCTTTACTAATATTAAAATTATTAAACATTTACTCTCTCAAACATTAGTGACTTAAGCCTTTCATGACACAATGCTAAAAAAAAAAAAAAAAACTAACAAGACCAGGACTGCTCTTTCAGGCAATACATAAAACATGCTCGTGATCTAATGACCAAGTCACTTCTGTAACAAGGACGCAAACACAGAGCAACATTTAGAATACACACCTGAAAGTAATTCATCCTATTGGATAAGGTAACAACAAATCCAGGGTCATTGGGGATGGTTTTATCACAGAAAATGACATCCACACGATGATAGAGGTCTCTGAAGTATTCTTTAGCTGTTGGTAGTTCACTGTTATCATTCTCTGGGTCATCCCTATATGGGCAGACAAATGAAGTCCTTACACATTACGCTGTTACACAAGTGGCTAGGGCTTTAACAGATACGTTCTACAGTAGGTCGACAACAGGTGCAAAATACAGAAATGTGGTTAAGAAACCTTTTGAAAGAGTCACCACTCATCCACAGCAGGTCTATGATACTCAGTAGCGATCCACACCTTCGAATGCATCTGTGCTGTGCAAGAGCAAATGTCCTTGCACGCTACGCTCGCTTCTTTGGTAGTCTGGCAATGAAGTGATCCTATTTGTTTCACAGAGGCATCCTAGCCGTAACTGTTCCCCTCCCTCACCATCCCTGACACGTCAGTGTACACATTTATTACTTGCCAAAACTCCCCCAAAACTCCTGCGTTGGTGACTCTGCACAGTGGTCAGATGCGCTGTACCACCCCTTGAACAAGAGAAGCAAAACATCTGCACAGATGTTGGTTTGGGTCACTACTGACTGGTACCCCTATCTTCTCAGCAGAGAAAGAGCTCCAGGGTACAAGCTGTGCACTTACCCAAAGTCAGCAGCCAGCCAAAGGTGCATAACACCAACTGGGTCAACAGGGAATGCGAGTTCCAAGGCATGACATGAGAAATACATTCATCTCACATAATCTGGGGTAAGAGTGCTGAAGACAGACTAGCTGGCTTCCACCCACTGTCAGCCCATGGAGAGAAACACAGCAACACAGTCGGGTGTGACCATCAGGAGTGAGAGCATAGAAATGCTGATTTATAGCCCTGACAAGCTTAAGTGGGATCCCTTTAATGGATATAAGGCACAGGGGTTCTCCTTTGGCCTTGGAGGAAGCTCCGGTTGAAGGACTAGTACACCCGAGTTGGGAATGCTCAGGTGAATCAGGAACATCTCACTACTGCAGACCAACAGGGAACTTATTGTGAGCATGAATAAAAAGGAAAAGGAAGAGCAATTCATTTCTAAGGCTGAAAGGAGCTCCAGGTCAAGAGCCATGTTATGGTACGGAGCCTAACATCTGAAATCAGGTAGACTCCTCAATGACTGAGTTATGGTGGCTCCAGGTAAAAAGCTGCAGGACTTGGATGTATTGCTGTATCATAGCCTTTGCTAACATTAAGGCCTATTTTAGTATTTGTGAGCACTAAGTCTTCTAAACTGGGATGAAGACTTATTTTCCTTAAATAATATAGCATGTGATATTTAAAATACAGATTTAGTCATTTCCTTTCTGCATAGACAAAGGATAACTGCTGAGAACTTGTCTGTCACTAGAAAACTATCCTTGCTCTTATTAAGATCCCTAAATTTCAAGCAGCTCTACACTCTAAGCGAACCAGGTAGTTTATCTGCCATGAGCTGGCTCCTTAAAAATACCTACTTCTGAAACACTATGATGTCACCATCCATGAGTTCATCAAGAGCTTTATCAAGGGATACATCATAATCTTGAATCCTTTCTGTTAAATTGGGTTTAACTTCCTGCAATAAAAGGAAAAAAAAAGAGCTGATTTTAGACAACTGAAAAGACAAAATAAAAGGAGTCACAATAGTAAAGAAAACATAAGGCAAGGTAACTGGTATCTCATTCAATGGAGACAAATGGGAACAGGTATTTGTAAATTAGTCTTAACTAAGGCTCAGAAAAATGTCTTTTCTGATACAGTCAATTACTTTCTAAAAAAAAAAAAAAAAAAAAATCAGTCTACCGTAGTATTCTCTTTCAAGTTATCTTAATTTATGAAGTATTTTAGCATTCAGTTATTATCTTGTCACTATTTCAGTTTTTTCAAAATTCAGATTTTTACAGATGCAGCTTTTAGAAAGATGGAGAAGTCCTACTACACTTGCTGCTCTAGATAAGCACAGAATCTCTGCACAATAATACACTTTTATTTTTTAAAAAGACTGATTAAATATATTCAAAAATAGCTACATGTAGATTATGTATTTATACTGTGGGTTAACTTCATGGAATAAAAGCACTAAACAAACTGGAATGAAACTGCAAGCCTCACCTGTACAGGGTAAAAAGTGTTTGACGTATTTTAAGAGGCCTGTGGCTTTTGGAAACAAATACTTACATAGAGAAGTACCTGACTGTTCTGCTTTTTAGCATGGACCTGCATGTACATTCCTGGAACTGCTAGAGAAAGCGGCATGATTGCTAGCAATAAAAGCAAATCCTTCTTTTTACTACAGCAAGGACTTTGCTTTGGCAATATCTGCACCTTCAGCACTCAATAAATGCAGGAATTATAAAGGTTTACTATTGCTGTGTTTGGGCAGGAATATGTTAGCAGACTATTTTGTCAGCTAACTTCTAACTTAGGGAAGGAAATGGCAGATGCAACATTTTCTCAACTCGGCTATCTAAGAGGGACACTGAAAGCATGCTGGCCAATAACACTAGCACACAGTGACTTAGAGGACACGCACACACTCAGTTAACTTAAAAAGAGATTTAAATTAAGTAAAAGTGCAACATTTTAAAACAATAAAATTCTACGTGAAGTCCTCCATGAATAACTTTGCTGCCAATACTATCTGCTGATACACTATCACTGTAGACTTCAAAGCTACAAAATCGAGACTGCTTATGATTTTAAATTACTGATATGAGCAACCTTTTTAACCTTTTTCTCTTCCTTAACTGCACTATATAGAATACAAAAACATAACTTCAGAATACTTTGTTATGTCTGAGTCACAACATCAAGGGAACTCAATCCTTTGGCTCTTTAGGAAACAGGACTAGTTTGTCAGTGCCCTCTTAATAGTTCCACGGCTCAAAAGGTATCGTAACACATACACAGATTAGCTCTTATGCACCTTTCATAAACTGGCCTTCAATTTGCAAGCAAGCCTTTATCAACAGGTTTCTTTGAAACTGACTGAAAGGCAAGAACTCCAGAAAGGTGCCTAGGTATGTATTTTATAAGAGAACACAGTAAAACAGAGGTCTAATTTCAAAAGCTTAGAATGTGAAATTTCAGTGTTGCACAGAATCACGGAATAATCTCTGCCTGAAGGGACCCACTGGAGGTCTTTAGTCTGGCCTCCTGGTCAAAGCAGGGCCAAGTTCCAAGTTAGAGCAGGTTGTTCAGGCTTTTGCTCTCACAACTGCTGAAAATGTCCATGGATGGAGATTTCCACACGCTCTCTGAAACACCTGCTTCAGGATGTAACTGTTCCCTGTTCAGGAGGTCTCTGCAGGGCAAGGGACTGTGTAAGTAACACAACACTGGGTTTAATATTTGCCTCTGTTGTAGGGGAGTTAGTTAAGTCACACCTGCTGTAGTAGGCTTTGCAGATCTACCTACCTGCATACACAAAGTGTTATCTAGAGACTGTTTTTTTTTTTAATAGACTAGACTATTTTAATCACATAGGAATCTGTCCTTAAATAAACCTTTCCACTGGTACATTGATTACAATTTGTATAATAAATAAATTTAACAATCCAAACCTCATAGAGGATAAGGTTAGTTTCTTGTGGAAATCCTGCTCTCTCACACATAACTGGAAGCAAGTCACCTATTGGAAAAGAAAAAAAAGTAGTATAAAATGCATTGCACCTTTAGCTGCTGGCGAGAGCTGTTTGCAAAAAAAAAGGAAAAAAAAAGAAAAAAAAATTTTTTCTGACGCTAGTTAAAGTTTTATAACACCTGAGACAGGGAATCTACTAGGTTATAGCTTTGTATATTTTGATTCAATCCAAACACAGGCTTTAAGTTTCCTCCCATTTCATCTGAGCAAAACAAAAGAAATCAAACGTGGAAGGCCAACCAGGAAAACACAGATGGAATAACTCTGCTCCTCTTCTTCGAGAAATTTTCATCTCTTTCAGTTTTCGTATATGACCTTAAAATCACATAGCTAAAATACAAAAACTGAAAGCACATACAAGTTGTCACAATGAGACTTTCAAAGTGACAAGTCAAAGTACTTCTACTCAGTGGATATTTGCTAAATATGTTAGATGGACCAATATGAAAACCAAGGCTCATACCAAATTTCAGTCTGACCAGCCACTCTAGGTTCTTTATTATTGTGAAAAGTTGTACAAAAGAGCCTTATGCACTTCCTTTAGGTCTATATGTCACAAAATAACCCAGCTGAAATACAAGATAGAAAGAAAAAAAATAGGGGGCAACAGCATATCCCAAAGTTGGTCAGCAGGTGTGAAACAGCTCATTACATTCAGCACCACCTAGTGAATAGTGCCAACCCATAAGAAAAAAAAAAAAAAAGTTAGATGACAGCCAACAGCAATGAAATCAAATTTTAAAACTCACGTATTTTACAGGATATAGGGGTGTAGATATGTCCACAATAATTCAAACTCCGAGTCTTCGGATCATACATCTTCAGGAACAACATTACATCATCTAATTAAGAAGAAAAAAATTAATTTTAAGTAAGGCTTAATTGAGTATACATTCAAAAAAACCACACCTATTTTTCTTTAAAATATTACAAAAATGTCTTTTAATTTACAATTAGTGTTCTTCACATATTATTGCATACTGAATTTATATAGAGAGACTCTATACAGATTAAAATTTCTTCAATGATTTTATAATCATATGAAAATGTCCTCATCCTTGAAATGCGGGAGAAAAAAAAGAACATGAGAAAAACAAGTATCAGCAGTGCAGTTTGATGAGCACAATGACATCATGGAAAAAAAAGAGCACACAATGTTTTCGGAGGTGTACATAAAATAAGACTATTCTGTATTTACTCAAATTTTAGCACATATGCTTACGATCTTTATCAAACTTGGGTAATGTTGCTCCGGTAGCAGCCATCTCTGGATCTACTGTTTCCAAAAATATTGTCCATGGATTTTCATTGTCACTGAGCTCAATCATCTATTTAGAAATACATGAAAAAAAAGAAGAAAACACTCTGGAGAATATAATTTGTTATCTGCATCTGATCAGACACACAAGAATTTTATCATATATTTTATTATTTTGGGGGGTATTTAGGTGCGACATTTTAAGCAATACATGTGACTATATCCAGTATTACTACCCAGGTATCAAAATGGTTCAAGGGACACTTGTGTTGTAAAAAGTAGCACATAAATCACGATCACATGTTCTCTTTACTGAAGTAAGAGTATCCATCAGATTTTCTCCCCCTTCTCATAAAGTAACACTCCACTACATCTCAAATCTTTTCAAAAAAAACAAACATCACCACACATACCTATGTTTAGTAGTATGTAGTTTAAAACCCTTACTAAATAAATAAAATAATGCTATGTCCCAAATTTACAGATTCTTAGCAGGAAATGACACTCATGAATGACAGAGAAATAATGTCCTCTCTCAATGGATAGTTACCGTTTTATTGCCATCTGCTTCATTATCTAACATTGCAGGTCTTTTTGTTCCATTACTTCTAGCTTGCATTGGCCATAATCTGATTTGATCCTGTGGAAATCCCTACAATAAGTAATAATTACGACAGGGAAAAGGAGAAGGGAAAAAAAAAAAAAAAAAGATTACAAACATTTATTAAACTTAGTCAAAACTGATCCATTATAAAAAGCTCTAAATAATGACTGAGTGCTGCTGCTACTTGGAGAAGACTAAGAGAACATAACGTAGTAAAATACAGATAGAGAGTACTCTGCAGACAACTTACCATTGTTTGGGAAAGATTCTGCACAAATTCCGTAAGCGTGGAGTTTTTTAATACTTTGAAAACAGTGTATTTCACTTTTTCTTCATCATACATATCATTGCCTTGGTGGCCACAGAACTGATCTTCTGCCACTATCTGAAAATTTACATTTAGAGGTTATTATGCATATTAACTCAGCTGCAGAATATTATACCTTTCTGATGACACTTTACTGTGTAATGTCACTGGCTTACTGGATAGTTTCACACTGTGCATATTGTGTTCTCCTGAAGAAAAATTTCCAAGAATGTAGGATATAATGAAATTACAAATTTGTGATACTCCAATCAACATAAGTAATTAAAATACACTAACTCTGACAAATCGCAAGCCATAAAGTGCCAGTGACACTTACCCAGTCTTGGAAATATGTACTGTAATAATCCTGGCATTCCAAATAGGCTATGCTAGGCACTTTCTGTGTCTGTGCAGTCCTCATGCAGTTTCAGCTGACAGAAAACAAGACTGCACCACCCTAACTAGAACAGCTCTAGTGTAAACGTTGTGTAGAACAATCTGAGCTTTACTGGTGTCCCTCCTTACAAGCACCACAAAGAGCAAACCAAGGAAACACTGAGGCAAACAGAAAATGGGTCCTTCTCTCTTCAGCCAGATGGGCTCTGGGAAAAGCCATAACCAGCGTTCCTTAAGGCAATTCTTAATCATCTAGTCCATTTGGCCTTCCCCAAAACACTAATTGCAAATACAAGCTCTTCTCTTCTCAAATACAAGCTCTGTCCAGGATTGCAGAGTATGGCTAAATACATTCTAATTTTAGAAGATAATTCTTGAAGGAGATGACGGTGCAGTAGCAGCACAGCCATTCTGCATAATCTAGTCCTTTCCCTTTCATCTGAATTTACTATTTTTACTTGTAAGCATATAACTTTTCCCACACTGCTACAGAAAACAGAAATGACCCAAGGAACTGTCATTCCCAGTGGAGCACTGCTTGTTTCACTGGGACTTAGTGCAGGTGTGAAGATGCTTTTAAGCACTAAAAATCCCACTCATAACTTGCAATGCTAAACAAAAACAAGAAGCTAAAAACTGAAAATCAAGTTTTATCTTGGGTTCCAAATTTTGATAACAAATTACTTGCAACTCGATCTGTTTCAAAAGCTGACCTGCACTTGCATATAGAGATGAGCTTCCTGCCTTTCCTTCCTCTTCTGAGCCTCTATTCTCTTCTCTTCTTGTAGCCTTTCTACAAGTTGTTGAGGAATATCATGGTCCGTGACAGGCTGCAAAACCTCACCTGCAATGCAGATCTTGGCATGTCAGTTCACATTTATGCTAGACAGGGCTTTCATACACACTTAACACTCCACTCATTTTAAGTTGAAGACAGCTATTTTCATGTTTTCATTAAAAACATTATTTGATATGATCCTGCGAAAACACCTGAGCTAAAATACTTTGCTTCCGTGAAATACGTATCACACCCCGTTGAATTAAACGAGCACTTTATGATTAAAAAAAGTATTTACTACTGCTCTAAATCTGAAACATACATTTATTTACATGCATCATATACGTATCTACCTATTTGCACCTATCTATCTATCACGAGATGAGACCAATCTTTCCAGAAGCAAGCCAAAGGCTGGTTGATCCATTTGGGTTTGTAAATTCTAATTATATTTAATAAAAACATTCCTCTATCAAATAAACTGTTGCATAGGAAGATTGTCAACAAGCCAGAAAGACAATACTCCTGTATTTCTGTATCTCAAGCTTAGCTGGAACACACACACACAGAGTATACATACTTAATTTTGATTCCCTGATGTAAACCAACATGTAGGCATTAGTACAATGCCGTACAGATAAGTCGTCGTCATGACCTCCATAATTGTGTTCGATTGCTTCTTCCTTTGTACATCTTGATACAACATCATCATCAAATTTACACCACTAGGGAGAAAATTATATATAAATATAATTTCACACACATAAAATATATTCTTGAATGACAAGTTAATTCTATTTCTGGCATGTCTTTCAGTGCTCTGAAGAGCCTAGAATTTCTCTTCAAGCAACACAAAAAAAAAAAGAAAGAAAAGAAAGAACTAGTTCAGTACAGTTTTTGCAACCTGCTAACTTGAACTTGACATAAGGCAATAAATTACCACACCCTTTCTAAAATATGTGAACACTTTTCACAGAACATCAGGCAATTTTAGCCAAGTAATTATTCAAATAATTTATCTTACAATTGTTATTCAAATATACTGCATTTCTGTATGAAGCTCAGATAACTGACCTCATCTGGTGTAAAATAAAAGACAGCAGTGCACAAGATACCTGATTAATATTTCCTGCAAGTTGCAGGAGAATTGAACTACACAGTCCCAGAAACATTAAAACATTCATGTTTGCTCCAGTGTACAGACATCTTAAAGAAATACTGGATAGAATTTGCTTGCTGTACAACTGCAATATGTATAAATACACACGACTGAAGGAGTTCCCTTAGTTAATGTCTTTGGCCAAAAGCCAATAGTAAATATGAATTTGTTCCTCTTAAGAAGGAATGTGACTCTAATGCCTCTGAAAGCTCGCTCCTCCCTGAAGAGCAAAAAAAAAAGCACAGAAATAAGGGCTGCTGGTTTGGCTTCTGTTTTAAAATACTATGTGTGTTTCCCAAACGTAATCAAATAGGTGCCATAGGAAGAAGAATCAAAAAAAAAAAAAAAAAAAAAAAAAAAAAAAAAAAAAAAAAAAAAAAAAAAAAAAAAAAAAAAAAAAAAAAAAAAAAAAGTCAAGCTAAGAACTGCATCACACATGGATTTGATTCCTCCATGAAGGAGCATCCCAGCATGCTGTTAGGAAACAAAAATTCCAAAGATGTGACCATTAGGAAAATTATAAGGATATATTTGCAAAACACAAATATGTTCAGTTGGTTTTCAATACTCACTTTGCCATCCCCCTTTGGATTTAAGTAAACAACATAATGTCCACCATGGTTATCTCCACTGTGTACTAGAACTGCATGAAGAATGTAATTAGCAGGATCTTTAGGATCTGTTTTTTGCAAAAATTCATCTAGTGGCAACTGTTCAGGAAATTCAAACCTAGTTTGGAAAAGAATTAAGGCAGTTTTATTTTTACTTGAGACAGACACATCCTATTGTTATGCTGAAGGACATCAATGCTTACCCTCAAAGCAAGCTGAAAGAATTGAACAGCTACAATTACAATGCCAAATAATACACTACTGGCTGAAATATTACTTTGGAACATCTTTCAAGTGCTGAAGTGTCACTTCTATTTTATTGGTGAAATAAGGATTTTGTTTCCAAACAAAAACACATGTCGTCCTTGGGTAATTATCAATTTCTAGAGATAGTAAGTAGGCATGGAAATATATGGAGACAAAGGAAAGGATTGACTTATTTGTCCTACTTACTCCTGGGGCAGCCTAAGGAAACATTCCAACTTTCCACAGATGGCACAAAGAATGTTCCACATACCATATTATAATAACAAAACAAAACCAAAACAAATAAAATTTATTTACTTCACCTCCCAAATAATAGCTATAAATGACAACTAAGGTAATAAATTTGTCACTCAGCAACTTAACATTCAATTGGTGCATCTCTTAGCAATCTACAACATATGTCACTGCACTTTCCTGGAGCTGCCTCAAAACCAGAATTTCAATTATTTTATAAAACATATCAAGAAATTCAAATTCTATAAGGCAAAAACTTACCTATCATTTATCTTGATATTTTGGTCAGTTTGAGGATCATACATAAATCTCATGAGTTGGAGGTGTAATACTGGTGGCAATGTTAGGAACTTCACACCCTTCTCTGCCTCCTGGACATTGGAAAGGAAATGGAAGGTTGGTATTACAACAACTTCAGCAACTATAAATACTTTGCTGTAGACCCATCTCCCATGGGCATGTATTTTATAGACCTAACACCACAACATGCACTAAAAGAGAGTTCAAAACTGGCCTGGAAGTTAACTGTCTTGATGCAGCACAAAATTCCTGTAAGCTACAGCAATAACATTTAGGAGTCAGTTCATTTCAATATGTAGGCTATTCATACAAGGAAAAGAGAACATCTGACTGCAAGAAAAGCAAGTTAACTGCACAAATGAAAGTAAAAGAGAACACAGAGGTTAAGACTCTCATTTCTCATCGTTTAAGAATTGTGTGCTCACTGTATCCTGCAAAACAGTATTTTGCCATCACACTACATCCTCCTAAGAAGAGCCAAATTCCATGGATGCATTTAACACCCTTGATGACCCACAAGGATCTCTGCAAAGTAACTTTCAGAACTATCTTGATGCAGCTTTTAGTAGGTGCATTTAAACACAGAGTAATTTTAAAGCAAGCATTTGAATGGATTCTCAGTCATGTAAGTCTGCAGGAAAAAAAAGTTAACCAGAAATCATCCTGGTAACAAGAACACTTATAGGTGTAAAAGCAAAATTCACTGTTGATTAGACTGTTTTAAAGTTCAAGTTCCATTTTAAGAAAACTAACAGGAAATAAGGAGCAGCTATATAAAAGCTTGCTTAAAGGAAATAAAAAATTACTGAAAAAATAGCTGATGAAACCAGGAATGGATTTTACAACATTTTTGTTATTGTGGCTTTGTTAAGTAATTTTATCAAAGACACAGAAAAAAAAAATAAATAAAATGAAATTTAAAATATATATATATATATACATATATATATATATATACCTGCAAGCCATGTTCTCCTGCATCATATTTGTTATCACCATCCAACTGCTCCACTGCAACATAGTCAATAAAGGACTCAAATACTGCATGAAAAAAGATTTGGGGATAATAGGGAGAGAAGAAGAAAAATAGAAGTTTACTTTAACATGGAAGCTTACCAATACATTCAGCAAATAACATGTTAAGACTTCAGAGCTCCTATTTTAATATTTCTGTCTTTATAAAGAGAAAAATAAAGCTGTACATTGCATACAAACATCATGCAATGTACCAAAATTGGAGAGGACATACAATAATATCAACAGATTTCTAAATTAAAGATTTGCAGTGGTCTGTCAAATTTCCTATTCTCAGTGCTTGATTGCTAAATATCAAGCCAGATAATTTTGTTTGCTGGACTCTTAAATGTCCTTTTTCATGCCAAGAACCTGCTAAAGTGATGATAAGAAATCACCACTAGGCTGCTCTGATTGGTTAACTCCTTATTTGCTTATTACCATGGTCAGACTAACTTGGAATTTGTTTCCTACAAGTTTACTTTTATATGCAAGCTACAATCTACTGTGACAACATGACTGAACATAGAAGGCACTTTCACAAGACTTGGAAAACCCTTGAAATGCAGAGTTTTATGAAAAATGTTCACTAAGGGAACTGCATGCAGAGGGCAAGAAAGGGAAACAGGAATGGAAAAGGGAAGAAAGATAACACAAATAGAAATATTTGCTACAGAAAAGATTTTCAATGAGGTATCCAAACTAAAGATTTCTTTCTCTGAACTAAAAGTAAGGATTTTGAAACCCATTTGAAATCAATAGGTACCACATAACTGATAAAAAAGCCCAACATGTTGAGGTATTTGATTTGTGCATATCACAATGTACTACTTACTATTTTTCTTTCCCTTTATACTTAGCTGAATGTCATAATAATCTTCTATTCGTTCAGATCGATAGTCTACATGTTTGCATTGGATATAAGACTGTAAACAAAAATTAAAAAAAGGGATTTCAACATATACAAATAACAGATTAAAAAAAAAAAAAAAATCAACAGTTTAAATACTTACCACCATCTTCCCTCTAAACAATTTAGGAATAGTGCCTTCTACACACGTGCCTTTCATTTTGTTTTCCACATTATCAAGCAGCTGAAAGGAAGATTAATTTTTAAAACAGAGTCAACTTGGATATTTCTTGAATTTATTCACCACAAAGTTAATTTTAATTCACAGATTGAGCACTGAGCCACTCACATTGATGTGAATTTTTAGGCAATTCCTAGAGGACTCTCTTCTAGCCCCTAAATCCCCCCCTCTAAAAACTGCTCGGAGGACTTCCCTTCCCTTTGACTTTGGAAACCCTCGCAAGTGTAATGATGTACTCGCCCCTTCCCTCTACGGCTATTAGGGACCACCAGCACAGACACTCTCTCTCTTTTCAACCTTCCCTATTCTTCATAAATGATCCCCCCAAATCTTCATCCCCAAAGGGCTACAACCAGCCCTTTCTAAAGAAAAAAAAAAAGGGAAAACAACAAAAAACCCCCCCCTTCCCCCCCCCCCCCCAAAAAAAAAAAGAGGCAGAGAAGAGATGCGTATGCAAACAATTCTAAGCCTTAGAGGCCTGGCTGAAATTAGACACTGCCATTATCACTAAGAGTCTACTAAACAGTATAATATATACAGTATGAAGAGACAACATTATGCAACATACATGTATTTGCTAGGATCAGTAAGAAATGCCAAAAACTTACCACTCGACATAATTCCTGGACATCATGTTGCATGAAACTGTCTAAAGTTTCCCACCTTTATAAGGCAAAACACAAAATTACTCTATTATAAAGCAGATTTACAACATAAAAGACATTTTCATGCTACCTTTCAGAATTCAATACAGTAAGACATAAAGACTGCAAGATTTAGTGCTGCTTAATGCACTTTTTTAATTTCTGTAGTATTTATTTGGCTCACGAGCAGTTCCAGACCCGTTTCTGCTGCAAGCACCTGGGTGACAGCAGCGGGGCGGGAGCCGCGGGGTGTTTTGGCAGCCAGTGTGTGCCCCTGCCCGCTCATCCCGGACGGCACCCGGAGTGGGCCCGGAGGGCCCTGCTGCCAGCAGAACTGCCCGTCCGCTCCCCAGCCTAGTCCTGGCTCACGTCCAGACCCTCTTAGGGAAAAGCCCTGGGAGCAACGCCGCGTTGCCAGCACGTTGCGGAGACTCCTCTGCTGGCTGCAGCTTTTCTGAGGGCCCTTCAGGTGCAGTCAAGCAGAGTTCAGGGATTATCTGTGCAGGAAGCAAATGGCTTGTAGGAAATAGTGGCCCCTTTGCGCTCCTCCTCGCACGCCATCTCCACAGGTACAGGGCCTCCACGGACTCCCTGAGCACAAACAGCACCCACACTGCGCGCGTGCAGTCGCCCTCAGCGTTAAACTCGGGCCATTCTGAGCCACAAAACGGAGTAGAAGAATCACACACTTGTGTTAGTGATAGAGGAGGGCTGCTCCGGGCAGCCACGGCACTTCCTGCTGCCAGGAGCCAATGCCGGATTCCTTGGGAACTCGCGATAGCCGAGAAAATGTCCCGCTAGGCCCATGGCAGAGCCAGTACCCCCAGGCCAGGAACTGCTCTCTCACTTAACGGAGCAGCTCCTCAACCATATTCAACACTGCCTTCCCAACACAAAAGGCAGATGTGGGCACATTTGTAAAACCTTCTTCACAGATCCAAAATTAAGCACCTCGCAACACCCCCAGGAAAGGTCTCATCCTGCTACTCAGGACGACACACAACACTACCTGAAGACAAAATATTGATATTAGCAACTCCTGTTGGTCCAATGGAACAGCAGGAGTCTCAATAAGAAACTTTAGAACCATTTTTGATTACAAAAAACCTCCACATGACACAAAGTGCAAAGAGAAAGCATAAAATTTATGCTAATCTTAATCCTCTCTCCTAATTTGTGCACAGTGATAGTTTAGAAAAGCCTTAATGTAGCTAGGTTGTATACTTCCAGGTCTCAATATTTCAAACCTAAATTTATACTTTTTTAACACTATATCACAACCACAAGTACTAGACTGACCAGAGAATGAGCTGGATACTGGTGAAAAATAAAAGGCACGTGCACTTGCACATTTCAACTCTGTATTTTGTTCTGGATTTTATTTATTCAAGTGCATCACACAATATCCAGCTAACATGTGAATTCTAATCCAGCTATTAACTGTTGTGTTTGATGACTGCATAAAAAAAACATAATTTTTGAATAAGCTGACTGTAGTATTGCCTAGAAATAAAGATGTATCCACATCAACTAAGAAAAAAGAACAATCAGCAATAACGCAGTATTAACCACTCTCTGCACCGCTCTAAGAACAGTCTAATTTAAATAAGACATTTTAAAGAAAAGTTTATGAAGCCTGTAAGATCCCAATATATATGCCTAACTTCTGAAACTTACCCGAAAGATTTTGTTAACTTTTTAGTTCCAACTGGCTTGTCACTATGTTGCAGCTCGTAGAACACTCGTTGCAATGCTAAGGGAACACTTTTGGATGAATCATCTCCTTCTGTGGGCATCATGTACACGGCCTGAAGAAAGCATTTACTTCCATTACTACTTAAGGAAAACTTCACTGCTCATATTTTTTTAAACACATTCTACCCTCCTCAATGCCTCAATACCCTCCTCAATCATCACTCTCAAGAGTCCAAAAATAAAATGAAATCTCCTACTGCAATGTTAAAATATTAACTGGACTCCCTCTTCTTAGAGCATCATGGTTAGAAAACCTGAACAACTAACTCCATTCACATAACTGTATCGAAGTAGTTCCCTTACTCCAACCTGGAAAATACACCAAAGAATTCAACATCTTTAAACAGCTTATCACGCCTGGCATGTCTATGCCTTAATATGCCTTATATCTTAATATGCTTTAATATGTCCTAATATAGCAGGACCTGATATACTGAACAATATCAGACTTTTGAAAAGAACTTTTTTTCTGCTTCTGCACTACATATATACGGAAGGAAAAAAAAAAGAAAAAAAAAGAAAAAAAGAAAAACATGAAAGCATGAAGGGCCACAAAGAAGTGGGCACAGAAGAGAGGACAGTTCTGAGAGCAAAGCCCGGCCTGGGTGGCAGCGGTCCTCACTCCGTGCCCAAGTGCCGGGACCTCAGCCCTGGCCAGCAGCGCGTCTCACTTACCGCACACTTCACTTCCTCGTAGGGAAAGTGAGTTAGCGTTTCCAAAGCGCAGCCGACTTGTTGGGGCACATGTATTCAGAGCTTTGCAAATGCTCAAGACCAGTCTGCCTTTACTCTGCTTCTCCAACATTTCAAAATGTGCTCAGACTGCTTTTTCAAATTTCACAAATTGGAGAGGAAAAAAGCATCTTCAAAATTGTTGTTGAAGATCAACTTAATAACTGAATCTCAATAATCCTTCCTGCTATTACTTTTGTCAATTCACTAGACTACAATTCACCACCTCTACGAAGCAGGTAGGGTCAGGCTGCTCGGGGCCACAACCAAGCAAGCTCTAAGCACCTTTAAAAACACAGATCCCACATCCTCCCCAGGCAGTCCGGCGTAAGGCTGGATCACCCTGCCTGGGAACATTTTGTTTCCTAGTATCAGGACGTACAATTTCAAAATAATTCCAACAAACCAATGAAAATCCCTATATAACCAGTACCAGCACATTTTCATAGTTTTTATTCGTTTAAGAGACTCATAAATAATAAATATTTAGATGCTAAATATTCTTCTCGACAAATAAAGACATTGTCAGTAATGGCATATGAGTATTAAAACTGCCCAAAAGTTCTGTAGTCTGTTTTGTTTATAAAGAGCTTTGAAAACCTTAGGAATAACTTGGCACTTCAATTGATGGCCATTGTCTTTTTCATAACGAAAGCTGCAGTTATCAGCCAGTAAGTTGAGCTTTACCAGAGTGAATAAGTTACGAGCACCCCTACAAACTGATGTGTATTTGGGGACATAGGGGAGGTACAGGGGCAGTGGCTGCAAAGATGGGTTTAGCTGAAACAAACCTATATTACAAAAAGAATTTCTTCTTCATAGAACAATATTACTTCATGGCACTTATCAATTTACTGACAAAGCATTTTTGAAAAGAGCTGCTCAATTGGATTAGATGCAACCATTTTAAAAACACATTTTTCTTTCAAAAGTGATAAGAAGTTGTTCAAAAATGTAAAATGCACAAACATTAGGAGTACTCAGAAGAAAAAAAAAAAAAAAAAAACGGGATTATAACGAATGATAAACTGAATGAGTAAATTACACCTCTTCCAAAAACGAAGTAGGTGCAGTATGGAAAACAAGGCAGGTAGTCATTTCTTGTGCATGGCACTGGTAAGATCTCAATTATAGGTCTACGGGAATTCGATGTGCTATTTTTTGCAACACTTCAAAGCAGGCAGCACATTGCAAAAAACAAAAATCCCACTGGGACACTTGCAGGCCACAGTGATAAAAATAATAGTGATAAGACAGAGGAAAATAGGAATATTGGGAAAAAAAAATTCAGCTTGCTCATTTTGGAGAAAAGAAAGCTTAACAGAAATGTAACAGTTTACTCATAGGTAAGAGAAGGCAGAGGTCAGAACATCTTCACTAAGAAACTGAGAGTAGGTGTGACGGGCAAGACTGCAAACATGAAATACGTGGGTAAAAATAGGGAACTAAAAAACTAGAGACAACAGCACAAAAGGGAGCATATTGACAGGATCCTCAACATATCTGAGCGACTTTTTTGATTTTTAAAAGGTAATAACCAGTAATGACAAAGTAGACC
Source organism: Nothocercus julius (assembly GCA_013398735.1). Classification (NCBI taxonomy): domain Eukaryota; kingdom Metazoa; phylum Chordata; class Aves; order Tinamiformes; family Tinamidae; genus Nothocercus; species Nothocercus julius. The sequence goes on along the minus strand of VZSV01000364.1, from coordinate 104,649 downwards.
ATGAATCAGGATCAGCACGAGATTCTTGTAAACTAAGTAACTGTGAGCCATGTTTTTTCCTGTATATTTCCCTTCCCAAATAGTTTCTTTAATCTCATTTCTTTCAAGATTTATTTTTTTTTTACCCCATCACGGCTATTTCACTACTTTTAAATTACATACTACTTACTACATATGATTCTGTTTTTTCAGTGAAGTATTTATTAAAACCATATTATAAGTTCAATTCCTCTCAGCAAAGAAACAACATTTGTAGTAAATATAAAAAAATGCAAACGAAGCAAATTGTAATTTTAATGATTTAAACAATTTCTATGTTCTCCATCACAGAAATGCTAGCTGCAATAACACATAATTCAACTGCGTAATATAAACTAAGAGATAAAGAAAATTAATTACACAGCTCATACTTTCTATGTTGCTTATAGGCTGAGAAGTTGCAATTGACTTTTCTGTTTTAAGTATTTCAAGAAAGGAAAATTACTTCCCTCTCTCACCTGCAAGAAGCAGAATCAGCTTTTTTTTTTTTTTTTCCTGCAACAGTTTAGTGCAAAATTAACAAGAAAGTCTAAAGAAAACATCCCTTATGTTAGGGATTCACCAGGTATTTTGCCTACTTAGGCAAAATGAAAAGGCTGTGTTTAAAGGAAGCTTTCTCCATTTGGTCTCATGTAAGATGTGCCTCAGGTAAGCTAGAGCCTTTTTTATGACAAGGAAGGAAGCAAAAGAAATGGATGCTTTGCCTCTAATACAGAACTCTGTATATTTTCTGTCATATTTTAAGTTACCTTTCGTAGTTGATTTGTGAAAAATAAAGTCTGTAATAAACTGTTCATGTAACAAGTTGCTCCCTGGTTTTTTAACCCAACATATCCTGTGTGCTTCTTTGAATCCCACCTAGAAGACAGTCGTTAAAAACGTTAGATCTGAATCAAGTATAACACAGAGTATTTGTTCTAACATTGCTATAAGAAAAAATACACTCTTCATTATTATATTCTACAAAATAAACAACTGCAAAATTCTTGCTTCTAAGGGTTCTTGTGGCAGTAAAACTATTATTAAAGGGTACTAGAACCCAGTTAAACTTTTAAGAGCGTGTCTGCATTTTAGTGCAGTCAATTTAAGTGGCATGAAGTAGAACTCAGAAAAGGCAACTGTAAAACAAGTCAACTAAGGCAAACTAGAGAGCAGAGCTGTCAGACTGTGCCTGAGACACTTACTACCTCTAAGATCAGAAATGGTGAAACTAGTTATGCAGAGGCATTAAACCACAAATCAGTTTATATGGGATTAAAGAGTTCCACAACATTATACTGCGAAACGCAAATAGAAATTTAACCTTGAAAAAAATCACTATGCAACAAATGTAAAACACTGCCTTGAGAGAATTCATCAATTAAAGGAGACAAAGTGACTATGGACGGCTATAATTAATAACACAAAATACTTGAAGAAGCTCAGGTGATGCTAGAACATTAGAGTTGCAATTTTTATTTTTAGCAGTGATACTTACGCCACTCCATGTGGAGCGTCTGCTTGAACATAGACCTCGAAAGTAACTTTGTCCTCTTCTATAAAACCTTTCTCAGGATCCGTAACTTCCTGTAAAACAGAAGCCACACAGGAAATGAAAACTGCAAAACTTGTGGATCTCGCAACATGGTTGTAACAAAACATCCAAGTAGAAAACACCGGGGCTCCAAGCCTGAGCTATCAATAGAGTTCTTTTCAGTGCATTAAGGAAGAAGTGGAAGGGCATGAACTAATCTTTTTCCAGCTTCATCCACTTAATTCTTTTCAACGTCTCCATCTAGGAAACCTGTTCTGGCTTTTAAGGTTCTGCAATACTATTTCAATTTTCTTCTGGATAATAAAGTCAATAATCAGAAGTTCTGCTTCTACTTGAAGGATGCTGTTTCAGATAGATGAAAGACTACAGGACCAACCATCAAAATGCTTAAGAAGCTGTTTCGGTTTAAGATAAGGCTTAGGAATATTATTAATGCATTGAAGCATCTGCACACACACACACACACACACACACACACACACACACACAAAGAACACCTGGAAATGGAGGAAAATCTAGGTTGCTTCAGAATGACTATGACACAGCATAAAAAAATCAAGCATTCAGATACAGAGAAAACAATATAAGGGAGCATTTACAACATAAGTAAAAGCCATCTACAATAACAAAGTGTAGAAAATCATAAGAAATTAAACGAGAATCTTCAGCAATGATACAAGAAAAAAATCACTTTTAACAAGTAATTATTATTCACAGGTGTTTCATTATTCAAAAGCAGAAGTTCAACACTACTGTCTGGTAAAGAATATATACACATATACACACTTATACAATTACTTACACTCCAGGCCATAAAGTTGGAAAAGCCCCAGTCATTTTCCTTATGAAAGAACAAATGACTAATACGACGACTGAACGATTTTTCATCATCCTTGTAGTTTATTATCTTGAGAACTGCTTGTGCATGGCAAGACCATGACCTATAAATACAAAAGCAATATTTTGAACTCATTCCAAATCAGCTTTTTATAGCCATTAGAAATTTTGGAGGGCTGGCGGTGGAGGGGCATTATTTTCACATATAAGGTTATGGGCTTTTTATCTTATTTGATATTGTGTGCTTAATTATTGTTGAGGACAGGACTCCCTGGGACGCTCTGAAGTCAAATTATGAATGTAATGTTGAGAGATTTTCTTAGAGTTGTTACGAAAGTGCTGTCAGGCAATCACCAGCAAAAGTTAGAGGTGTAAAAACGTAACTGCTCTCTAAGATGAGCTACAAATTCTACCCATTTCAGTGCGGATGGGTGATTTAGGGGGGACTGAAAGTGGCGCTCTTGGTGTCTCCATAGAGTGTTAACTCAGCCTTTGGCTAAATAAAGGTAGGAAGTTCTTCCACATTCCTTCCAAGGCATAAACTCTCCAACCCCCTAATTTTCTCAGAAACGCTTCATTACTATCATTCCTGCTCAAATTCATCCCACTTGTGCAAGTTAATGATCAGACTGGGTATCAATTCAAACAAAGTCTTGTCACTGTCTCATACGGTGGCATTAGTACTTAGCTCCACTAGCAACCTCTTGCTTAATGCTTTGAAGGATTTCTTGCTTAATGCTTTGAAGGAACATTATCTTTTTCCTTTTCTGTGACTCTGTGTGTGTGAATGACATCTCCTGTGCCTTTCTCCTTTGCCTTTTGCAGCTCTTGAGAGTTCACCTTTTGGGTTACAAAAAGGGCAACTGTCAAAATTTTCAATTCTATTCAGCAGGAACTGCAAGTTTTGTGAGATTTCATGCAAAAAAGTCACCTTACTGGAAAGGATACCTGGGATACTGGGAATCTAAGAACACACACATTTTCATTTTCTGTGTCTTGGTTAATGAATGACAAATTCCATTAAAAGAACAACTACTTCTTACACTTCTGTACCTCTGTTACTAGCAATTACCTGCTTGTGCTCTTTATAGACGGGATTTATGGTTCAGGTGGGTTAGCAACCCTCCAGTAGCACTTCAGCATGAAATAAACCAGAACTTCTTCCATGCCAAGAAGACTGTCAGTCAAAGACTTGATCCCAACAATAAAATATACCCAAAATACTCAAAAAAAAAATATACTCAAAAATACTAAAATCCTATCACAAACTTCTAGCCACTCAGCCTAACCAAACGATTACTCTTATGTTTTGAGATTTTTGAAGGGTGAGAGGAAAGGACATTCAAAACTTTGCAAGAATCCTTTCCCTTTTAAAGAAAGTTAGGCAGAATAATTTTGGTAGGTGTTTGTCTTTCTTTTAGTATGGATTAACTACTACCAAACAGGGGTTTGTGAAATAATTAAGAGGGTCTTACGTGGAATCAGATTCAGCATTGCATTGAAGGAAGAATCCTACGCTTTTTTGGTGTGGTCTGTCTGGGTAAAGTCGTGGCATAACCATGATCTTCCATGGCAAATTCCGTACAAAGCAGGGCGGGCTGAGGACCGACTCGCTCAACCTGTTGAAGCGCTCGACTGTAAACTGGAACGTTGCTTCCGACCGCCAACTCGTGTCTGCAAAACACACACAGACGTGCAAGTGGTATTGGGGAAGAAAAGGAGAAAAAAGGATGTTCTCTACTCCAAAACACAATTTGTTTTCTTCCCACACCCACAGTTCTTCATATACCCAAAACTTTTCTGCTTCTGTTGTGTGAGGCTATAGAAGGATGCTGGAGACTACGACAGCTCCAGGCAGGTTCTTTTTATTGTGAAAAGCCTCCTACTGCATATGGAAAGAAAACAACTTACAAGCATCTGAACAGTTTTATAGGGCAGAAGAATTGCTATTGGATTTAACTACATCACTGTATCAGGGAGCACGTGGCCTCATGGTCACAGCACTCACAGGTGATGCAGAAATGAAGCACAGAAACTCAAGCAATATATAGGTATATGCCATAAATACAGTGACACCCAAAACTAAATGCACTGAGGTAGTGCTGAATGATACTGTAAAGAGCAGGCAAGTCCTAGGTGCTATTTAATGACTTAAACAGTTTTGATAAAAAAACCACCAGCACTGAGGGTGAAAAGTTCTGTTTGCAGCATGTAGGAGCTTCAAGATGTCACTCTTTGCTCTTGCTAACCGGTTTTCTTTTCAAGCTTCTGATTTTGAGCCACACACCAGGGCTGAGCTTGTGTGCAGCCCAACAGCCCTGAGCCTTCCTAATCATCTCCTAAAAGCAGTTTAACAGAAACCAGCCTTCTCTCTCTATACCCAAAATCACCCTCGTAGTATTCTTAAATTGTACCATCAGCTTCTCAAGCAATGGAAAAGTTCAAAGTATTATTCCATTTTTAATTCATTTTCCTACATGTAACTGTAGGTAACCAGAAGTCTATCACCACTTAAAAGCTTTTTTTTTTCCTAGATATTTTACTTTTTTGTTATCTGATTATGGAAAATAGGCAGCAGGTATTCTGTGACCAAAAAAGTGAGATACTCTGCAGCCAAAGGCATCCTGTACCTTGAAACTTCCATGGAGACAAAAAAAAAAAAAAAAAAAAAAAAAACAAGGAAAAACATCTAATAGAATTAATTTAAAAATCAGGACTTCATCAGATGAACTTTAAAATGGTTCAGGAATGCTTCCCTATTCACAACTAAGATCAGTACTTCTGCATTCAACCTAAGCTGCTGAAAAAGGGGTGGTATCTGCTGCCTTTGCTTCAGGTTTCAGAGCACTTCAGTACAAAGACGCAGCAGCGCTGCTACTTTCCTGGCCAAAAACAGCTGTCCCCGCAGAGCGGCTGATGCTTCAGAGAGGGTTTCCTGGTATTTCCCAGGTCCCTCTCCAGGAAAAGCCACCATCACAGCCCGCGGGGAAGCAGGACGCTTCATCAGAGCACAGGAGCAATCATCAGAAACTATTCAAGACATTCAGACTCACAGCAAAGGTCAACCCTGAAACTGGAGTTTCTTTAGAAACATGAATACCACCTCCAGGAATAACTTTCCTCCTCTCCTTCCAAAAAGGTTTCCACCTGTTACAGGGAAAAGGCTCTTTCCATGATGAGCTGAGTGTCACACTTAGCACCTTGATGTGACACAGAGCCTTCAAACCTGAGGTCCAAATATGGAAAGCAATCTATTTTACAACTGAAGCACACATTTAAGGGAAAAGCAATTTTCTTTATTCTTTTAGTAAGTGTTGCTGCCTTTGAAGTACACCAAGATTATTTAAAATATTCTGAACATGAATTATTAAGAAGCTGGCTGAATATTCTATGAATGTTTTAATGGCAATACTAGCATATGGCTAAAACTAACACTCCTGAAATTCCTCTAGCTTCTATAATTAGTCGAAGTGATGTTTCAGACAGGTAATGACAATAACCCAGGAGTTAGGGACTTTTTGTTTGAACTTTAAGTTCCGAGGGAACTTATTCTCTCTCCTATTTGGAATTATGACGCACATATTTTTTTTTCATAACCTGATTTAGTATAGACTATGGTGAATCTGTTATTCCCTCTCACAAAATTTGGCTGAGTCCTCTTCCATAACAGCCCAGGTCTTTCCTTCAGCCGGTTCCTTTTAATTGCTAAGCCATCTCAGAGCAGCAATGGGATACAGTGAAAATACAGCCATGTCTGAAAATCTGGCTAGTGGCCCATTGCTGCCTCCATTACGTGGAAAGCAAGCAATTATGTTCAGATTTTCACTGAGGAGGTATCTAAACTCTCCTCCTGCATTGATCCAACTTGCTCTGAGTAAGAGCAACCACACTGCAAACCAGAACAGCAAGGGAACAGCGAGAGCGTCGTTGCACAGATGGGTCAATAATCCAGTATCACACAACTCATCTTATTTACAAGGCTTGGAAGAGCATCATCCACTTATGTGAGGCAAGTCCCAGGGAACATTTTTGCAATTAAAACTATTGCTCAGTAACACTAGCATGGACTACCTATATGTAAAAGTATTGTAACACCCAGATGTAGCAGACACTCCTTATTCAAATACGATACTGTGGAACCATTAGCAGTGCTTGATAATTACATTTTGCTCCTGAACTCAAGCTGTCCCAGAGCAGAATGGACCAAAGCTTTGACCGGACTGAAAGTCCCCCAAGACACTAGCACCACTGCAGGCAAAGAAAAGTTTTCACCAACTTTTTGCTGAGTCCCTTCAGGGGCCTCTTTTCCCTATAACAGCACTTTGATACCACACTTGGAGATGATTCAAGTATTTGATAAATAACCAGAACCATTTTATAGTAGCTTTTTGATTAAAAAGTCAAAGTTATTCTGAATGAAGAGGAAATAAAAGGTCAATCAGACTGCTTGTCATTCTTGATAATGCCTGGACTTATTTAGCTGCATCTGAAGCTTTATTCTTTCTTCCTTAACTCATACAAGTACATACTGTCTGACTTTCAGACATACTTTTACTAGAGCTGATCAATCATTTTAACTTTTCTTTGACAGACAATACTGCTTGAAAAACATGCTCATTGTCCCTTTCTGTTACCACAACATCAATATTCACCTTTTCCCTTGTATTCTCAGCTGGAAGGGCTTCAGAGTTGCAAGAAAAGAAGTCCTTAACAGAACAGCTAACACTAATATATCATACGAAGATAAAGCTTTTTAAAATCACAGCTAATACCCGACAACACACTGGGACAAATGAGGACCCTAAATTCCTGAAGATCCTGACAATGATCACTTCTCAGCAAAACACCAGATGCAGGACATTTCAAGAGTATAGCACAATATATAAAAACAGATAGAATCACTAGGATTCCAATATGGAAATCTAGCCAAATACAGGAGAAAGTGATTCCTCAAGGACCTGCTGTTCAGGAGACACAAAGACACGAATCACTTTGTCATCAAATCCATAAAAATAAAGAGGCTAGAAAGCCTTACATTGTCATCAAATATTTACTCACCATCTTCCATGTCTTCTTCAGTGTTGTTATGTCCATCAGCCATCGCTACATTCCCATTAATGACAGGATTTTGAGTAATTCTTGGAGGATCATCTGTATCTCCAGCTAAAAGGGCGGAGAAGATGAGAATTAGCAGCTGTGTTAAGGATTATCTGAAGAAAGAAATGTTAGGGCACACTGAAATCTTAAAGACTTATTCCTGAACAAAACACCCAGAAGCCACTGAAATTATCCTGGTACGGCAAAGCCCAGCAATCATACCAGTATGTAGCTAACTGTGAAGCTCCTCAAAAAAATGTTTCCATATGCAGTATCTAATGACTGAGTCCAATTAAATAAAAATGACTTTTGAATGACTAATCTTCAGACATTTCACTGAAGAATAAAGTTTTACATAGATATCAATTTCCTAATAACTTACTTATAATTTAACAGTTAACTACTGTTAAGTGCTACTGCTTTTTAAAGGAAAACAGAGCATTTCATCAAAAGCAAAGGTAATCTTTTAAATCTTACTAGACAATATTCGGAAAAGTAAAACCTACTGCCACTTCCAGAAAATTTTTAAGGAAATGTTTTCCTATGTCTATACATTTCTGCTCTTAAATTTTACTAAGATGACTGTTTAAAACAAATGCAAATACAACAGTGAGAGAGAGGCATGAAATAACCCTATGAACCAAAGAGACTATGTTAAAGATGCATTTGATTAATGGGTTAACGTAAGAACTGAGAGGCACCTCCTTCTATCGGCAGTCCAGCAAGCAGGGAGGCAGTTTTTCAGCAGGATTACAGAGAAGTTTTTACTTCTGGATACATATGGGAATACACTGCCTTGTGCCCAGCTCTGCGGAGTCCCCATCAGTGACGCAGCTACTACCAGGTATCTGCACCTCTACCAGGTGTCATTTACACGTAACACTCCACCTCGGGCCCCAGCTGCCTCTGGTAGTTAGGAGGGCCGTGGGTTTCGCACCCCAAGGCCACGTGTCCCCCGGCGGGGCCGCCGCGGAGGCCGCGGGCCGCTCAGCACCCTGGACAGAGCCGCGCTTGCCGCGCGGGGCCCTACGCCCTCGGAGCCCGAGGGGGCCCTGGCCATCCCCGAGCCCGCCGCAGAGCTAACTCCCTCTGCGGGGTGGGGAAAGGAGCAGCCTTGAGACTTACTGCTCCGTGAGAGCTCCAGGAGCGCAGCAACCAGTGCTGCAAACCTGCGCAGAACACTCCAACGCCCCCATCGTTAGCACAGCCCTCTGCCGTGCTCGTAGCCACTGGCACGAACCTCCCTCAGCGCACACAAACCCAAACCAAGTGAGCAAGAAGTCTGGCACAGATGCTACAATCCGAGGGGTACGATGCCCTGGCCCGAGACAGGCACTTGCAGGAGCCCTACGAAGTTACGGCAACTCAGCCACAAAACCAAGGGGTCCAACCTTGCTGTTTTGTCAGGACATCTGTGCATCCACAAATAGACAATAATTTAATTGCTCTCCTAATTCACAAAACAGGTTTGTTACTCACTTTCTCTGAAATTACTCATCAGCTCAAAATCACTCTCCTGAAGACACAGGCTCCAGGAAGTCCCTGAAGTCACAGCACATTTCGTTGAGGCAGGAGGGAAATCCATATCCTGAACAGGCAGAATGTAGTCCCCCCTGTCCCTTTCCCATTTCTTATAAAAATAACCATCACAAAATCAAATAGGATTCCAAGTTTGGGGTTTATAAAGAAAATTTTGTAGAAAATTAGCTCCCAGGTAGGACCGTTTGTGAAGAAGTCCACTCAGGTAGGAACTGCACTAGGAGCAAAATGAAGGGGGACAGGGTGAAGTAGCTGCAACTGAAGAACTAGAAAAGCTGTAAAGAGAAGAGAAGAGAAGGAAGCAGAGATCCCCACGAGCATTTCTGCAGCTTGCTCTTTTCCCCTCCTCACAACACACTTCTGGACTGCAACAATCACTTGTATGTTAAATTAACGTTGGGATTTTTTTTTTTTAAAGTTATCATGCAAGGAAGCAAATGGCTCAAGAACAGTGATTCTGTGCTAACTGCTCATCCAAAATTGCCTTTTAAGAAACTTACAACAAAGTGCTGATAACATTATCTTACAAGGAAAAAAATATCCTAAAAAGCAGAGTTTTCTTGGAAACACTGCTCTCTATGCCTCGCAAGTCTGAGTGGTTTGCAGAGAGGCAAGAGGACACCAAAGAAATTATAGCAAAAGTGATGAACTTAAACGATAAGCAGAGAACGCTCCTGAGAGAGGCTATGTGCTGATAAGATAAAGCGAATCCTGGTGCAGGTGCCCCTGTTGCTTTTTCATCTGCCATACAAAGGACAGTAGCCTGGTATTTCTATACAGGACCCAGATAATAATATTACACGGTTTTGACTCATAGGGAAGAGAAGCAAGAAAATTTTAGTTTCTAATAAAAAACAACCAGGCTAGTAAATGCTATGCACAACCAAAACACAGTCCTGGTTTAAGAGACCTCACTAGCAAAGAGCACGACAATGTTTATTTCCAGCTAAAGCACACAAAGTGGATTCCCCTCCGCTGTCCTAACAGCTCGCAGGGAAGAACCACCAGGATTCAACTGAGAAACATGTTTCCCTTAGCCTCAAGCAGAGCAGCGCTAAAGAGTTGTTCAACTCCTACCAATATGGAATGAAGGGAAAATAAACTACCCATCCAGACTGGCCAGGAAAACCTTACTGATCTTTACTTTTATTTTAAAAATCTTTTAAAACCTTTATTTTAATACATCTTCCATCACCAATATTTTAGATAAATAGCATCAGACTTATGTAAACACCATTTAAATTGCTTTCTGCCTCACTAAGCGTAACATGTACAATTTCGTAGACATATTATCAGATAATTAGAAAGTGAAACACAGGACAACATGATAAAGCTGTGATAATTATTTATTTTGGCTTAAAAAAAACAATCAAGCATTTAGAGTTATATGGAGATTTTCATCTCCTCAAGCCAGCGTATTAAAAGATAAACTAATAAATAAATACAGAGAAAAAAAGTGCCGCACACAACCAATCAGCTGCAGCTCTAAGGGTTTAGAAAAGGTGCTCTACAGTTTGGAGCTTCATTTAGGCAGCATCCAAAGAAGAGGCACTTTTACTATTAGTAAGTTAGAGCAAAAAGAAAAAGATTCAGGACAGACCTTGAATGCTGAAACGATGAAGTGCAAGAAACCCCTGTCTGCAACGACAAAGCGGAGCCAGACCAGCTGGTGTCTGCAGTCCGTGAGCTGCACCCGTGGCACTTACTCTACACAGATAAGTTACTACATTATGTATGAATCCCACAGCAAATGCACATTCCTCATCTCTTCTCTAGAGACTACTGCTGAGGAATTCAAATGACAGCACCAAAGGAAACACCATTTTCATATTCAAGTACTAACACTGTTAAGTAAACAAAAGGAAAATATACCAATTAAAAATTGTACTCAAAAAAACTGTTCAGTCAGATTCAGATGATTAAATAAGGTACCCTCAATGCTACTGAAAGATATATTGCCTGTTCTATGGTTTGTGTTACTTTGAACCTGTGCAGCTTGAACCTCAAAGTTTGCTTTTTACTTCCTATTAATGAGAAAGCAGGAAATATTTCCTCTGGATCACGTAGCTTTTACAGCGATGTAAGTCCTGTTGCAAGACAGGACTGCTGAAGAATTTCATGTCTGCAAGATTTCCGTTAAGTTGCTCAGCAGCAAACATAGGCTTGAGGTCACTCGTGGAAAACTGCCCCAGAGTGGCTCGATCACCGCAGCAGTTCAGTTACATAAAGCACTGACACGCGCTCAGAGGGAAGGCAGGGAGCTGCTGGCTTTACAGATCTCAGCTATTGCCAAGTATTCACAATTTAGCAGATTACCAATAGTGCTGCTCGTTGGGTTTTAGATCTAGCAGCCACCAGAAAATCTGAAGTAGTCTCTTCAGGAGACTGGGAAAAATTGCTGTTTACTTCTGAGGTTTGAGAGACCACAATGGAGAGTTCATAGGGACACTAAAGCCTTGCTTACAATTTCACACAGAGCATGGCCTCACGACAGAAACTACCAGTATAGACTTTTACAGGACACTGCAGAAAGTCAGCAAAAATTTCCTTACACAACTTCCATGGCTATCCCAGGAAACAAAGACTGAATGGCACTAACTGCAGTGATAACAGGTTCAAGCAAAGTCAAATCACTGCTGGTATTCCCTGTTGGCAGCAACTTGGACGTGCCAAACTTCCTGTCTGGAATTCTGCCTTTAGGGGGATTAAGTTGAAAACATGAGTCCTGGACTGCAGGGACTGGTGGACTGCGGACTGCAGGGCATTCCAGAACCAAGGTCTTTGTAACTTCACAGAAGTTTCTAAAAGGACTCTTGAGGGCTTTTTCTTTTGTGTGTGTGTGTGTTTTTTTTTTTTTTTTTAATAGAACAGTACACACAGTGATGATTAAAAATCCAGAGAGTTAGATTAGTTATTCTGTTCACCACCATGTTATGCTAGTTCTATGACTTCCTGGAGGATAAGCTTCACGATACTGTACTCACAATAACTCTGTCCACTAACCCAGGAAAGGGAGAGGATTCCGGTAGCTGATTCAAGCTTCAGTAGACACTGTGAAAAGCAACAGTCTGAGCCAAAACATGAGGTGGTAAGAAGTAAGAATAAAGAAATGCTGTGTAAATCTCACTGAAAAAGTCACTAAAATCAGTCCTCTAACGCTTAAATCACTTTGTCACCAAAGGACACCAGTTACATACTGATCATACGATGCAAGTAGGTTCAAAAAATGGAAGGATTCCTGAAGCACACAGTAAATGCAGGGCTTTCGGAGGCCGTTACTTGTGATTATGCAAAGACAGGACAGATCAGCCTGTCAGTAAAACCTAGAGCAGAACTATTACCTCCTGAAAGCAAAGGAAGCAATAAGGAACCAGGAACAAGGAAAAAGAGGGCAAGTACCTGTCTCTAAATGGAGAAAATGAGAAGCACACACAGAGCAGCTTCTTTCAGCCCTTTCTGCAGCAGATTCCCCAGCGCAGGTTCCGCAAGGGGTCTGCGGAAGGGCCCCGCATCAGGGGCTGCTTCAATTACACTAATAGCTCCCACAAAACCTGCGCCTTTCCAGCGACTTCCCTGCAGGCCGGGACAGCCTTCCTTCAAACACGGAGCATTATTCCCAGGACACAGGAGGTTAAAAGCTCTGCAGAAATAATCAAGCAAGTTTCCAACATTATGACTTAACTTCATTTACAATATTCAATTTTTTAAACTAGAATTGTTCAAAGCAAAAGTTTCCAAAATTATTTCTTTGGCAGAAAGAAAGGACCAGACTTGCTTGCTCTGGAAAAATTCAGTCTCCTGAAAGTCACACAAAATATTTGGCCTCCGATGCCTGTCTGTACTTCGGACAGAAACTCCACTTCTCAGCTGCACTGAAGGACACGGCAGAACAGGAATTATATGCAAAGTGCTCTATAGCTTCATTTATTACAGCAGACCTTGAGTACTGTAATGAAAATCCAAAAAGGCATCAAACAACTTCTCTTTTGAACAACACCTGAGAATAAAACAATCCATCTAATGATCTGTTTTTAAATGAGAAAACAGTAACAAAGAGACGGAGATGCAGCCGGCCAGTGTGAAAGGGAAGAAGGGAAAGGGAAGCAGCTACAGCCCTAAGAATATAAGCACTGATGGGGAGGTGCAGAGCTCAGCGCTGGCACAGTTACCCTGACTTCTAGAATTGTGTCATTTGCATTCGTAGTAAAAAGCTACTTCTCATATCAGCAAAATGGGAGGTAATTTATTTTTGTTTCATTTATTATTTTTCTTCTTTCATGGCTCATTACCTTTTATTTAGTATTGAGAAGTACTTGCAATTTGGCATAAATCTCCAAAGTAGCAAGGTGTAAAGGATGACGATGGGGATTTATGGGGATGAGGCTTCCAGGGAAGCATCAAGAGGCAAGTTTGCAAATTAAGGAAGAAGGTGTCACGAGCGTGGGAAGCAGGATCACCTTGAGCTAGGCAGAGAAGCTTCAAGGGGCCTCTCCTCTTGCTAAATTTGCTCTAGCAAAATTAGAGGAAAGAAGCTTTAAAGCAAATATAGATAAATAAAAATTTAAAAAAAAAAAAAAAAAAAGGAACAAATGTCAGACCTTGAAAAGAGGAAAAAAAATGTTAGAAACTCTGCTACACAGACTGGCCCTCTTATTACCATCTGAAACAAATAATTACTCCCTTACTGACTGCAAGCTGCAAATCCCCCCCAGCAGGAACCGATGCTGCACAGGACAGTAAATGAAGAGGAAAACATTACTGGGATGTGACAACTTCCTAGAAGCAGACTCGGCGTTCCTGCCATGCCTGTGAAGTATCTAGCAGGGAACAGACAGGCAGCAGCGCTGCAGCCTCTGTTCCACTGATCACAGACTAATGATCAATGATGATCCACTGACCAATCATCATACGCTGCAGGTATCTTGCAAGCCTCTCCACCTGTCCAAAGGGAACATTTTGACATGAGGTGAGATGTTTTTGCACTGTGCCAACGTACCTAATGAATTCAGCAAATATGACTGTATTTATAAGCTTTGTCGCTATTGAATTATCATATAAAACCAAAGAGATAAAACCAATAAGAAATTTTTCAACCTTAAACATACTCCACAACAGCTACACATCCATAAGGTTATGGAAATGTAAACAGTATTTGAAACTTTATCCTAGGGAGGAAGTTATCTTTATTTGTAAAGTAAAAGGAGGTACAGTGTAACTTTGTGGATACCGTAATATTTGAGAGCAAACAGCTTAGACAACTTGTTCCACAAAGGAGGTAATTTGTGCTGCAACTTATTCATCTGCTTAACTTCTGACTGCATTCTACAAAACAAAATGTTAAGTATTAAAAACGTGACTAACTTATTACGGACACGGCATTTAAGGTAGCATAAACAATTATTCAGTGGACCAAAAGCTGCCACTTAAGAACTCACCCCCCAAAGTTATTAAAACAAACAGCAACTAAATTACTGCCAGCTTTCAGCAGTTTAACTCTTTGCTTTATGAATAATTCAGTGTCAAATGAAAGGTTGCCTGAACCAAAGTGCAGTGTGGACACTAACAGCACACCTATAATTACCTGCCATATTTATGACTTTATACTCTTGCTGAAGCAGTTGCCATTGACAGCATTCTCGTTTTTATTGTATAAAATTCTCCATATACTTTTTTTAAGCTCTAGGCATATAATAACTTGGGCAGGCACCCGCACAGCATGCATTTTTCTTCAATACAGCGGTATTATTTTTTAGAAAGATACCGATCCATCTGTCTCACTAACCTGTTTTCACCCACACAGTGCCATAAGGAACTCTGCAGCCATCGGGGTAAGACAATGACCATCTTCTGGTCCATTTTCTTAGTCTGGTGAGCCTCCTTAGCTCAGGTTACACTCCCAAAGGATACGAGAGCAGGAAGGAAAATGGAAGGAAGACCTCTTCCGACCCCCACCTAATACTTGAAAAGCAGTAAACAGAACTGTTGACAAGACGAATTATTCTCTTCCACGATAAGGAGAGGCTGAACCATCAGAAGCGTTGTGGCCTATTATGGCAACTGCAGGGCCTGTGCCACCTTCTCCTCTTGGTTTATCTACAACAGCAGGGCTGCTGAAGCAGCTCCCGACTTGTTCCATCTTGTTCCTGCACATTCCAGGGATGCTAATGTGATTACATCTCTGCTCAAGACAGGGCACTTGGTCCCAACCTTCTACACACCCCCTAAAAGATGTGTTTTTCCAGGATCACACCTCTCTTTATGTTCTACCGCTCTACTGAGTAATTGACTTATCTCTGCAACAACAAAAGCTAAGCCTAGAAAGGCTGCAAAGCTGCCCTAAGAAAAAACTGTTTCTGACACGTGGATAAAATGACACAGCCTCAACGAGAACCAGAGCTTGGTGCGGCCAGGAACATCTGCCCTTCTGTGTGTCACTACACACTCTGATTTAATGCTGCAATCCTGCTGTGCTTTAAAAAAGGAAACCGAGTAATTATGCAAGTTTATTTGGACAAACTGGCAATCACGCCCCCATTAGCTGCCTCATCTCCCTCTTTTTCCTGAAAAAGCAGGAAAGTGTGCATTCTCAGCACGCAAACCAGCAAAAAGTTTAGTAATTGGCCAGCTACATACATTTTCAGACCTCATTTTTGTAGTACTGACCAATTTCAGAAAGTTTGGGGGTACATCTGCTTAATATTACAACAGAAAGCCTGCTATATACTGAAGCAGCAAAAAGTCCTCTCTTGTGACAGTAACATAAAACACTGCATTATTCTTCTTGAAGAAAAGGTTAATATGATTATACATGACTTGCCCACACTAGCTTTAAAAGCAGTGTGCATACGTTTATCAAAAAGTTAAAACATTTTTCACCGTTATTCAAGATTCTAAGATTCTGGTTTAGCACATATTCATATCAAGGCTATTTTCATGGCTAGCTTCAAAACTTCAGTTGTAAATAAACCCCCATCTTTCACTAGAGTTAACAGCACCTTCCTACCAAGGCTCTGTAAGAAAAGAGAGTTAACAGAGCACTCAAAACTGACAAAACTAGAGGAATTACAACAGCGCATCCAGCACCTCGCCCGCAGGACCAGACACCCGCCACGCTGCACCCCGATTTCAGGAGCCTGGTAGCATGGAGTGCATGTCCTGCACTGCCTCCTTCTCATCCCACAACAGAGGGAGCAGATCAGATATATCCAGCTTAGAGCAAAACCAATGCAGAAGAAAAGTGAGGAAAGGAAGTCGGGGCAGGGAGAAGGAAGTGACGCTGCTTTCACGCCTGCTCTCAGGCATCGGAGTTTCTTGTACTGTGGATGGTGTTTCTGTGTTTGACACCACCCTGCGAGCACAGCCGGCGCTTATCAAACTCATGCAGGTTCTCAGTACTTGCAAGATCCCTGGCCAGTAGACGCACGGTTTACCTGTGTTATACAAAATACCTTTTCTGCAGTGTGTTTTCAACCTGCCACCTGGTCACTGCCTTTGAGGACTCTTCGTTCTGAAATTGCAGAAGATGCTGAACTTCCACTTCACTTTCTTGCACTACTCTTGCTTTCCAGATTTCTGTCTTTCCTCGCGTACCCAGGAAGTCAAGGCCAGGCAGAAGCACCCTAATCTATTAACTCATTACTC
This sequence comes from Nothocercus julius, assembly GCA_013398735.1. Taxonomy (NCBI): domain Eukaryota; kingdom Metazoa; phylum Chordata; class Aves; order Tinamiformes; family Tinamidae; genus Nothocercus; species Nothocercus julius. The sequence goes on along the minus strand of VZSV01000364.1, from coordinate 87,962 downwards.
CTGCTGCAGCTATTTGGTATCTCCAGTGATCTTAATTTTCCTCTTTTCCATTCTTCCTTTACCTCTGTAAAACAAGGCTTTGCAGGCTGGTTAACCAGACTGCACGCAGTATTCAAGATGCAGAACCAAAATGAAGTAGTAGAAAGCATATATTATTCCCCATTCACTTCCAAAAGCAAACTGAACAGAAGAGCAACCCATCAAAAGCCATTAAACACAAGGAAGACGACTGCCTAGACCCAGAAACCCCCTAGGGAGAGCAGGGCAGGGAAACGCACACGCCACTCCTAACCTGTTTTAATGTCCCTGTCATAAGCAGCTGCAACTGGGGACCATCCAGCTACAAGATACAGGGTTAGAGAAAAATTCCTCGCAGGTGTGCAAGGGTAGAAAAGCAGTGGGCAGCACCGAGCCAAATAACTTGCATCTGTCCAGTTTGGTTTATTAAGTACTCTGTGTGACTCCTGTACACTCATGTGTTTTCTGCTCACAGAGGAGCGTTTAGCAAGTTTCCTCGCAGCGATGCAATAAGCACAGCTAGCAAAAATTATTTCTATTTTCTACAATTCAGTTTTCACCATTTTGTAAGTTTATTAGCACCTGTGTTTCAGGCTGGATGATAAATAATGATTTTAGGAGGGTCTCATTACAGAAATCCACACTTTGCATTAATTCTCCCATCCCTTTTCACCGTAATTAACAGAAACTAATTATGCTCTCATCCAAAATTAACAACATGAGAGGGAACAAAACAAAACAAAAAATGTTAAGATTATAAATTAGAAAGCTTCAGAATGAGCTGGACAAGAAAGCGCTCTTTTGTTCTGCAGAACACAGATTTCAGTTTTCTATCGTCCATCAGTTTCCCAAAGTCCCAAAAGACAATAGTTTCCCTGAATTTTTGAGATTGTTATTCAACAAGCTAAATCTTTCAGCCTGTCGTGTTAGTACTAAAAAACGTGCCACAAAACCTGGGAAACAGACAATGATTTCACGGGGGGCAGAGGGTCTCCCTAGACCCCCGCACATCACTGACACCCCAACGCTGGAACAGGCCGAAGGACGGGAAGCTGCTGCCCCCGGGAGCTGGGGCTGGGGGACAGGGACCTGCTCCCTCCTCAGCTGGGCAGGGAAACGGCAGCCCCCACCCATCAGGAGCACCCCTTAACTGCCTGGAGTCTCCCCAAAGAGCCTGCCCCCCAAGGAGCTATTCAGCCTCCAAGCAAAAGCGGCTCAAGCTGCAGGCTGCTTTGGAAGAGGAGCTTCTCATTACTGTTTTGAAGTTACAAGTTATTCTTCTGAAAATGTTCTAATGAACAGAAACCCAAATTGGCAGCAAACTGTGCTAATTATTTGATACCATCTATCCACAGGATTTTTTTTTTTTTTTTTGAACAAAAAGGAATCACAGCTGAAAAGCCTGTTACACAGAGGAAACAAGGAATGTGCACATTAGTTTCCATTACTGACAGAGGAATTCTTGAAAGGGCAGGAATTTTCTAATCCTCAGATAAATACCCCACTGACAATTTTATCCTTCTTCCTGTCAGCAATTTCAAGTCACTCTTTTCAACAGAAACAAAAGAAATGTTTCAAGAAGTAGCAAAAGTTTTTTCCTTTTTAATCATTCACGTTTTAAACATCTGACTTACTAGTTTGGTGCCAAAAGGGCTGCCATAGGGCCAGGTAGCCAAATCCACACATCTGCTGATCAGGAAATCCACACATGATCAGGAAAAGGTCTACTCTGCATTTTAATGGAAATGTGGACACACTTTGAGGATGGCTTTATCTTTCGAAATCCAAGAGAAATGCACTGAAATAAACAGCATTAGGTTATTTATTTCAGCCACATTAGATAAGAAAAGCTAAATGTAAGAGTCTATAGTTACACTATCTGGAATACAAACAAACGTAAGAATTATCTACTGATAAACCACCTCCCCCATAAAGCAGCAGTCACCTTCAATACGATTCTTCATCACAGATGCAGCTTCTTCACCCATATACATCCCACAGTAACATTTGCAGCTGCAAGCTTCAAAAATCGGTGGTTTATGCAAATATCACAAACAATTATTTTGGAAACAGCAATTTTAGAGTCACAGTCAAAAAGAATGAAGCCTTCCATTGGTGTTAACTGGGATTTCCTTGCACGGTGCACCCAGGCAGACGAGAGCAGTGGGATGTGGCTTCAGACAGAGTCTGTTTTCTCAGCTCGCTCCTTAGCTCAGTGTGTCACCACCCCAGGTAACTCTTCCTTCAGAGCCCTCCTTCCTGTGCTAGCAAACTCTGTGTCCTCCACAGCTGCTTTCCCCTAAGGCACTTGGCTTCTCCAGATTTTATAAGAGCCATCCCTGCCACGTGCTCCACTCTCACCTTACCACAATGTGCCTGAGTGCAGCACATAAAAACGTTCATACAGTGTAATGCAGTTAGCTCCTTACTTCAGAGCCTTCAATTTATTTTTTTTTTTAATGGCAAGAGGTTTCTTTTCCCCTCCTTTTTCACTGAAAAGCTACTCACCTTACACGCATGACAGTTGTAACTACTCTTTTTTGAGCAAAAATACATTATCAACAGGAAGCTGTACCTTGATGCTTGCATTTCTGTTGTGCATTTACATATACATATTTACACACAAAATAGATTTCATATCTATTACATTTTTCATTTTATTTGTTGCTCAATGAGTCAAATTTCAAAATTGGGTTTCAATAGCATTCTGGGTAACTCAGAGCCTAAAAGCAAGAAAACAGACTTGAAATATGCTCTAAACAGCTGACTACTGCATGTTACCCAGTGAATTAGGTATTTTTATACTCTGCAAAACACCCTAACTGCACAACTATATTACCAACCTCAATATTCTATTTTTTTTTTTTTTCCTGGAAAATCTTCCTGATTCTCACTGCTCCACTGCTAGCGCACTCAGCTGAAGCAAGTTCTCAGGACTTCCAAAATTACCATCTTCCTGCTTTGCCTCTGGCTAGAACATGGTATAAACACTGTCACTTAACTATGTTGTATCTCAAATTCCTCATTCCACTAGTGATGAATGATTAGTCCTTTGTGTCAGGAAGCCCCTAAGTCCCTAAGTTCTCTCAAATAATGTATCATTTGTGGCTGGTGTCACCATCAGCCATTACAAAGTAGGTGGCTAATCACACAGAGCTGCAACACAACCCTTATCAACTCACTTTTATGATCTACCTGGTCCATCCACATTTCCTGCTAATGCTGTCAGTGTTAGAGGACTCCTTGTCCTTTAACTTGTTCCCTCTTTTTCCCGAAACTACTTTTGAATGAATTTTAAGACTGCATGTGAGGAGCTTTCCTTGGCAGAGCACATGGGGGAAGGTGGTGCATGGCGAAGGAGGGGAGAGAGAAACAAATCTAAAGGTAAGAGTTATACCACAAACTGCCCAGAATCTGATTTCTGGCACTTTCTGAACTCCAGACTCCTTCCTAAAAATATTTTTTCAGTTAAGAAAAAATAATCTCCATGGATACTCCTCCTCTCGGAAGACAGAACACAAATTAAGAGATATTGCTTAAGAAAGAGAATTGCATGCAATTAAAAAAAAAAATCTACAACTAGTGTGAATCATCTGAAAGTTTCTCATCTAGAAGTCATTATTCAATAGCCTGAACTGACCAGAACTTAAGCCAAGAGCTCCAGTTCAAATGCCGTTATATTCAAGTCTGACCCAAACTTTAAATGAGCCTCAGATGTTGCTACTCAAAGTCAGAATAAGACAAGGATTTAAGAATGAATAGAGATTAGTAGAAACAGCAATAACCTAGCTGCAACTTTTGTTCATATAAGAATACTTCGGTCTACACAGAAGAAACCTTCTTTCAGAGAAAAATAAAAAGAAAAAAAAAAAAAGAAGAAAAGCCACTTTTGCAATAAAGGATAATAAGAGAGATAAAAGATAGTAAAGAATTATGGCAAAATAGATTTGGAAATGAAAAGAGAACACTTGCTATTTTTTTTCTGGAGATTATAAAGGAAAAGAAATTGCACTCATGGACCAAAAAGAAAAACAGAAAATCCACTTCCATACAGTATTCAGTTATTTCACTTACCCTCTCCAACCCACAAAACCAAAAAAAAAAGTGTGGGGGGGAAAAAAAATAAAACGGCACCCCCCAGGTGTCTATGTTAAGTGGCAATACGTTGTGTTCATCAGGGTGGGAACAACACAGGCACTTTGAGCAGTTAACATGCACAAAAGGAAATATATCTGCACACATGAAACAGGAGAACCTTTACAGCTTATTCACAAACCCAATCAAGTACAATACATGCAAAAAAGAAAGAAATTAAATATACAAGGGGTATACAAAGCACTCTGGAAAAAAATCTAAGATCCATCTATGGGATCCTGAAGATCCCTGTTCAAACAGACTTTCAGTGGCAGCATTGCCCAAGCTGTATTCGCAGCAGTGCCCAGCAACAGGACAAGAGGCAATGGGCACAAACCAAAACACAATGAGTTCTGTCTGAATTATGATGGCAATTTTGAGTTTTGTTCAGAAATAAATGGAGGACGAGGAGAAATCATAGCATATACGTGACATTCACAGACGAGTCGTCATTGCCCAGGGCATGCACTGCTGTCTACACTATCACTTATTTACTTTTTCGTAATAGTAACATGCATTTCAATGTTGTTGTTTTCCTGCCAAAAAAACTTCTGTGTGTGACGTAGAAATCAACAACACAATGCGGCCACCAAGAATGGTTTTGTAACACTCGGGCAGCAACTAGCTGCTCCCAGTATGCAAGAGCCAGGACCAAAATGACCCGTAAGTTTGTAAGTTACTCAACAATTCCAATTTCTTCAAAAATGTTCTTAGATCAGAAAACACAAACATAAATCTCTATTTACAAAACCTATGTCTTGCCAAAGGTTAAAAGGCTTTTACTGCACATCTACCCTTTGACTGAATAAAGCATACACCTGAGGTGGTTAGCATGCATCCCTATTAAAATAGATCAAAAATTAACATGAACTCAGATAATCTCTGTCAATATTTTCCTCAACCTCACTAGACATGCTTACTATGACCATACCAGCCTATGACCAGAACGCTAACAATATAATACATACAGCTAAATTAATTTAAAATGGCCAAAATTGCACAGATTTTCCTATAAATTTTGCTGATACCTAAACAGGTTAACTTGAAATTTCTTCTAACAGCCCTACTATAAATTGCTGTGCGATCTAATTCCATAAACCAGCAACTCCCATTTAACGCACCAAACTGGCCAGGCAGCTTGGCTCACAGGAGGCAGTTGCAAGCAACAAGCCCTGGTCCAAACATGACCTTGAAACTTTTATCATTCTGCTGACGAGGACTGAAAGTATCAGAAGAAAAGCTAGTTTGATGAGAGGTAACTGAGATTTTAGTATACATACAAATCAGAAAATAGTAACACATGTAATCCGTGTGAGAAAGTTAAAGATCCTTCAGATACATCTTCAAGTTGGAAAATGCGAGACTATTTTCACCTACGTGGAAAAAACAAGGGAGAGGACACTGAAAACAAGCTCTGTAGTGGGAACAAGATCTTCCCCAGAATTGGTTTGCACTTGATCAACGCAAAATTTTTATAATGGTAAGACCAGCACTGCAAGCTCTTCGATTACATACTTCTCCTTATAGTTTTGATAGATCCCTGTCTGCTCTTCCTAGGGAGAGTGGTCCAATTATCAACCAGGATACAGGGGATTGTGGAGAAGAGGGGGAAAGGCAATGCAAAGTTACTAAAGGCTTAAGAGTTTTTAATCCCTCCTACTACTACTTCATTCAGTCTGACCCAGCTGTTTGCAGGGCCAAACAGCGAATAAGATCAGTGAACTGAGCAAGGTTAAAAATAAACCCAAAATAAGGAAGTTTTTTAAACTCAGATATCTTCATTCATCTGATTCACTAAATACTTCCACATACAGTTGTGTTGCATCAGTGAGAAGGCAAAAGGCAGAGACCTCCTCTAGAACACATCTTGTCTCTGAAGCAGTGCTATATAGGGCTACATCCAACCTCTTCTCTGCGTCCCAGGAACATTTAAGTCATCTGATAGAATAACGAAGGTAATGAACCCTGGGTGTAATTCAAGGCCGTCCCTGCAGTTTAGAGGTGGAATTGTAGGGCTTTGGGCTGTGCAAAGGCCTGGTAGCTGGACCACTGCACTGCCAAATGACACCACGCTGCTCAGAGACACGCTGGGGACATGGAAGATGCTGGACACGTCTGATCACAGAGGCCTCCAACACAGATCTGCTATGTGTGCATGCGACAGTGCTAACACAACGAAGCAGAAGTTGGGCAACAATAATAATGCTCTCAAATAAGAGAGTCTTGAATGTCGTGCTTGACTTTGAATTCAGTGCTATCTGTAGAACTTTCCCAGCAAAAGCATGTTTTAATAGTATGGGCACATAAACCAGTCCTGCAACTCCCATTCAGACCTTGGCTACACTGTACTTCAAGCAACCCCATACCGTTTTTTGAATTTGACTTTAGTTTTGCTCTTCAAAGCTGCCACTAAGTACCTAAATGTTGATTATTCTTTATCATTAATCTGCAATGTGTTTATACAAATGCTTCCAGGGCAAGCACAATTTCCAAGATGACCAACAGATAAACTTACCAACTAGAATCACCCAAGGCTCTCATTGCTTTAATGCTGACATCTCTGCTTTCCTTACACGGAAGGCTGCTGAGAGCTCTTAAAGAGTTAGTTCAAATGTTTTCCTAATCTACAAAGAGAGGTCACTGACCAACAAAGCTGAAGTGAATTTATCCCAAGTTTTCAAATCTGAAGACGGATGCTGTGGTTCCATATGCATTTCTTTGGTGCCAACTCACACCTTCCTCGCACTCATTCACACCTCTAGATCTGTTCCTTCGCTTGAGCTGCTCACTCGGCTGCAGGGAGCCCTGTAGAACCCCCCCCACCCAGTCTCCTGGTACAGCTCTGGCAAAGCAGAGCAGACAGCAGAGGACAAACAGGTCGCCTTAGAAACATGCCACTGCCAAATATAAGACTAGAATCACTTTTCCTGCAACTTTCTAAATATCTTTTTCCCTTAGCCCAAAGGCTGACTACAGTCTATGCTAATAGCATGATTGAGAGGACTTCCCAAGCAGAGATCTCTTGGTACCTCCCAAAGCCACCCTTCGCAACTTTGGAAGACAAAACTACACAGTTTGTACACCAAATCATCAGGCCCGATGAACAGAACAGGATAAAAGACAAGAAAATTTGCAGGGAACACTAAAATATTTTCAGATCAATAAAAAAACCTGAAGAAGCTACATTTTTATCAATCCCTTGGTTAAGATTTTGGAATGCATTATCTTTTTAAAGAAAACCAGTTAAGTTTCAGTTTCTGACAAAGATTTCTTTTTTAACTGCTTCTCGTTTTTATTTCCGAAACTGTTAGGAGGCTTTAAGAGAAGCAGTTGAAAAAATTGTTTTACACTTACTACCTTTTTAGCATGAGGGCAAAAGACACAGAATTTGAAGCTAATAAATCTAGCAAACAGCATCTGAGTATCAAGATGTCTCTAAAATCTCTAACACAAGTAAACCAACCATTTATCTAAATAGACTATATAAGACACTGCAAGGCAAACTTTTGTCCAAAAACTGGTAGCTGATTATGGTTACCAGAAATACCTACTAGAGCATAACTGAGAAAAAAGCCCTGCTACTGAGCAGCTGTGGGAATACTGTCTAGTGCCACATCAGTGCATTTCATCACAGGCACTTTTCTTGTCATACAGGGCAAGAGTAGCCTAATAGGACACAGATCAGTAACGGTTTTATGCTGATGTATAAAATAGTGATGTATACATACAGTGATGCATGAAAATACAGATACAAGGCCCAGCATGGCTAGCCTTTCGGATCCTACTGCCTGCAAAGTAGAATCTACAGGCTACAGCCCCCACTTGCCAGCCAAAGGCAGGGTAAGAACTGCAGAATNAAGTTTAGAACATGTCCCCAGGAGTCTTCATCCTCTCCTGAGGGATGAAGGGTAGACTGTAAGCACAAGGAAGCAACAGGGCTGCTGTATGATCGCCTACCTCAGTGCCCTTGCAGGATTGCTTCCTTCTCAGCTGAGAGTTCAGACCTCCCCAGATTCTGCAAACAGCCCAGAGCCAGCGCTCACACCCACAAGGAACTCAAAATTGGGGCCCACAACTTATCCAGTAATTCTGTAGCTCAGAAGTAAGATTTACAATATAAAAATTCTATAAATTCATACAATACTTTACATTGGGAAGGGGACTTTTCTTAAAAAGGAAGCAGAAATATAAATCCACTTCTCTTAAATAATGTTTATATGTATCAGCTCAATTACTAATATATTTACTATGAATGTAAATTCTGTATTTTTTTTTCCATTCAAGAAGTAGTCACTTAATGAAATAAATTTATATCAGTGCTCCCTGATCTAAAGATGTATTTAAAAGGACTATCCACTATGATGGATTTGAAATTAAAACCCATGCCAAATTTTAATAGGATTTTGCATCCTCATGCCTTTATGAAAGTCTCCATCAATGATGCTGGAAATAACAATGTGTGCGCACAGCTGGAGATTTCCTATTTTGAAAGAACATTCTTCTTCTGTTGCACCTTGCGAAAATACCACAAGACCAAGCTTAAAGCTATGGTAAACACTTTTACCAATATTATTCCTACACATCCTTTCATATTTATACCAGAAAAAGGGAAATTGTGAAAAACAGTTTTAAAAATGTGGCAGATTTATATATTTAAAGTGAGTTCTACATTAATGCATTCAATCACTTAAGATGAAAATGTAAAGCTCTGAGTTATATTCTCCCATCAAACTGGTGTGATTGTATTTTTTTTTAAAATCACCTCTCCTAGCATGCAAACAACTTCTACAAGGGTTTTACGAACCAATTTGGGACTTTCTTCTCATAGAACATTTCAGCTATTTCAGCATTTCAACTATCAACATTGTCTAACACTGGCTTGCAAGAGCCTTCAGTGCGCAATCAGGATGCTGGCTTCGATGTGGAAAGCCTGAAGCTGCTCAGGACTGTGAGGGCTGAGTACTGTCTGTCTACCTGTGCATATCCAAAAACAAGAGGAGGTGACGGTGTTTTCTCTTCCCAGTTTCAACAGGAGGTTCCGGGCAACACCTGCACTCCAGAGCTCACTTCACAGCTGCAACCAGAGAGAACTCCAGGTCTGCAGATGCTGAATACCCCATCTTCTGAAAACGTCTGGAAGGAGTCACTACAAAGCATGGTATTTTTGTTTCCGTCTTCATGATTAAACGAGTCAGGAGTAACTTATTTCAGTAATGTTTAAAACAGCTTCTAAATATCAATGAAAAACAAACTGACATACGCTATACTGATTATATCATAGAATCTGACAGTTTTACCAAAATTTACCATTTACTTTTAGTACATGAATTTTTGAAGGGACTTATCTTGAAGTGCAATACCAAACTCAAGCTGTGAGAGTTGTGTTTTCTAGCTGCGTATTATGTTCAATACAGAACAGTTTGCAAATGTGCTTTTGTATTCTGAGGACCCAAAGTTCCTAGGTATTACAGCAAAGGATATGCTAAAATTGTCTTAGTCAAACTGCAAATATTCAGCCCAGTTTAATCTTTTTCAAAATTCAATGATCAATTTCCTGAGCGGGCTATAAGGTAAATTACTTCTAGTTGACAGTATCTCAGACTCTTAAAGAAGGCAAGGAAACTCAAATTAGAATAAAATAGTGCTTCCAGGCTGAGCCTTTGTCCTTTTGCTGGCAAGACTTTCAAAATCCATTCTCTTCTCTCAACTCCTCTAAAGTTACAGAGCTTGTTTTACTAAAATCAGCAAGCAGAGGTCAAAAGAAGGGCTTAAGAGAAATATTAAAATTTGAGAGTTAAGTCCAAACCTGCAACAATATGCTCAGATACATTATGCTACAGCAGTTGCCAGTGATTACCTGCACTTTTATTCTTTGAATATATAGCTTTTTGCTAGTGTATCAAATTACTGAACTAAAGCCATATGAGCAAAATACATTAAATAACATAAGTAACGAAGAAAAATGGTTTTGGAAAACAAACCTGTGTATTTAATAGCTTGAAAAATAACACAAAAATCACCAGCCCCCACTCTACTTGCCACACCACCTTATAATAAATGTTAATCAGCAAACTCACGTCAAACCAGCACAGACCAAATTTTATATACGTTGATACAGATAATATATTTGAGAAGAAGACACTTGCTGTGAAGTATCTGCACCTTCTATTGCAATTCATACAACACTTAACACCTTCACTATTGACTCATAACAGGCACTAAATACAAAGTTACATTAAAACAACGAATCTAGGGCACTTTACAGCACAACCCAAAGCAAACAATGCCTTATTTTAAATTTATAATCATTTAAGAAAAAATGGGCACTTCACAAGCTCTAAACCAGTTCCTTTTCACCCTTACCCCAAATATCGAATGATGTCATGCAAGATGTACTGGCTAAACTGGTTTAACTGCTCCAGGCTGGATGCACTGTGCAGATTTACCTGTGATAAATTATTTGGCGCGTATGAAACTGATTGATTCCAAAGTCTCCAGCAGCTATTTCTAATTGTGCTTTTAAAGTTTGCGATTATAGCACTTTTACATATGTGATTTGCTACATTACTTAGCACAGTGACCTAGTAACAATAGACAGCTGATTTCACTCCTGTTCTCAATTCAGTCAACACCATGCAACAACTGGAATGGGGTAAAGAAGTCTGATAAAAAAATGTATACATCATTCACCTTGAATAGCATGCTAATTTTTGCTTTCTGAATTTCACATATATTTTCCAATATTTTATTTAGGTCGCTTCTCACAGGAGTTTACTAACTCTGACCATCTACTGATCACTCATGAGGAGCACACAGAAGCAAACCTAGCTATAGGAGCATGGATACCCTACACATATAGAGCGCTCTGCGATACGCTGACGCTGCTCTCACCTGATATTGATGCAACCCACATCTCTTCCCAAGGCCAAGTGTGCTGTTTCCAGAGTTCAGCACAGCAGGTTCTTTACTCTTAGGTATGGACACTCAATTCAGTCTGGGCTGCTGTCTGATCCATCAGCGTTTTTAGCTCCCCCCGTGTGAGCATCACTCATTTCACTGGGAAATGTTGCAGCTGAGGATGGGAAGGGGCAAGGAGAGCATGTAAACAAGCAAGATACCCACGTTCACATAGGAGCTTTAGTCTGGGTATTCTCCTTTCAAATATACAGCTGCTTTTTATCACTCTGCTAGAAGTAATATAGAAGACAGCAAAGAAGCTTGTGGTGGGAAAGAACAAGAAAGAAATGATAGAGGCCTTCAGAGAAGGAGAAAGCTGAGGAAGAGGAAACAGGGTTAACTGTGTTAGCTCCCATGATAAAAAAAAAAAAGAGTAGAGCTAAGCATCACCATGACAGTTTGGTATAGCCTTTCCAAACTTAAAATGTGAGCCAGGGCACCGTTTCTTTCAGAAACAGGGGCCATCTTCCACAAGCAAGAACAGTTAACCATATAAAATTGCCAGAAACTCAGAATGCTAATGAGGACAAAATATTAGGGGGAAGTTACCACTTTGAAGACAAGCAAAAAAACAAGTTCATGTACCCAAGACTGGTATTATGCAGTGGGTCAGAAATATAGTAAACACCAGCAGCAGTGATAAAAATATCCGTGAAAAGGTATAAACTTTTAATCGCATAGAAACTGAAAAAAGGGCCATTTTAAACTTTTTGCATACTGTTTCTTCACACACTTTTACTTCACTTTTCACATGTTTTACACGTCAAAATAGCTTTTCTCGTTCTTTCTAAATATCTTGTATCAAATCACTTGGAATTCAAATCTCAACTCCAAATTGCACTAAATAGCAAAAAGCTATTAAAAATGAATAAATAAAATGCAGTGATCCAAGAGGATGCAGGGCTGATGGAGAAAAAGTTCTTACTGCATCCCCGCTCCCCTACAAAAAAGANAAGTTTTCCACAATGCAAAACACAAGGATATAACTAAGGACAAAGGGTTGAAACTACAAAGAGGAAGATTCAAGCTATAAACTAGGGAAACTTACAGTTATTAAGCTGCAAAAGCAACTTCTCATGGAGGGAATGAAGGCATTTTATGAAATACGTGACTGTAGACTTGTATTAAGCCAGGTTCTTTGAAGTGGGGTAAGATAAATTTGAGCAAATAAGTTGCAGAGGAAGTATATATGCCCAGTCCAGACTGAGATTGTATTACACTTTGCAGAACATGTCACCAATAACAGTTCTAATTCTTGGCACAATAAAGCAACTTTCAGTACAGAAAAAAAATGTTTTTCTTCCTCTGATAAGTTTAGTTAGTCTATGGGCAAATAAACTCCTTGGAATTTCAATGGGCTAATTTACTAGCTGCTGCCACAAGCTGTTAGTTCTTCCAGAATGGAGGCATGTCCTTCCTCCCAGTTTGTTTTGAAGGGAAGCAACCACACTAGCTACAACCATGTGCTTTTATGCAGTGCCAAGCAGGGGGCACCTGCAAAATCTGTTGCTTGGGACACTGTTTGGCCAAGGTACCCGCCAGCATCCTTCCCAGCTCAAGAGCCATTCTTGTTCCCTCACGCTCCCGTGCCAAACTTTCACCACGTTCATACACCACTAAACAAGGGTGCAGCGTGAACCAAACTAAAGATTAGGGAAATAAGAACTACATTAAAAATAAATGATTGTTTTTTAATTTTTGATCACTATACAGTGATATATTCTCCTATACAGGGGATGAGCAGCAGCAAATGATACATATGTCTAACCTCAGCTACGCAAGCGGTCGCCTTCAACTGAAGGGAAGCAACTTTCTTTCTTTAAAAAAAAATGGTAAATTTGAAGTTTCTCTCTCCATGCATCACTGCTGCCATATCCTAGGATGAATAAATCTTATTACAAACACAATATCCACAGGTAACGGAAGACTAAACGTACGAAAAGGCAACTCACAGCATGTCATCTAGCCAAAGTACTGCAAATAGGACGGCTTGTATCACACACGCTTCCATAGGATTCCTTCCCCGACCAAGGCTATCGCTGCTGCTTTCGTTCACTCTGGGTAGATTTAACTCCTTTTTAAAGGGAGTGTCTTCCTCTCTCCTTTAGTCCGATAGCCCTCTCTTTCGTTTAGACCAACTGTCCATTAGCTCGTCGTGGAAGAGTAAATTGGTCAATGGGGAAAGGGACAAGAGAGCAGATGCTCAAAGTGCCACATCCAATTTAATTCAGAAGACTTTAATTCCTCACCTTCATCACTACTTCTAAAACATTTCTTGCGCTCATTTAAAACTCTTCACCTCATACAGCTGCACACAGAGTGAATCTTCACGTAACTCAAAATCAAGATGTGCAATTTTCCACCGCACATTCTTCACATACCTCCTAAATCTAACGTGATCACTCAGAGAAGAATGACATCTGACACTGTTTTATGCAGCTAAGTTTATTAAGTTAACTACATGTTATTAAATATTTCCCTTACTGCTTTGCACTACGGCACAAACACCCATACATTAACAAGACAGATGTTGGTTTGTACAGTAAACAAAAGCGTACCTAAAACATCCACTTTTAATAGAAAAGTTGCAAGAATCTAACTTCCTCAATCTGGAAAACTTAATGCAAATTCCTCAAGGAAAAGCAAGCATTCCAAAAAACAACCTAAACTTTTCTTGCATGGATATATAGTTAACTACGCTCTCGTAAATTACTAAGTTAATAATACCACTCCGAATCAGCCGCGCATTGCCTAACAGAACTCAAATAGGTATCTGAGATAATGCTGTGAAGGTTGCTCAGTGCTGAGACACACACGGACTCTTCCGGGTGGAGGTGGCCACCAGCATAAGATTTCCCTAGACATCAAAGTGATTTCCACTTAAATTCGGACTTGTATTTACCCACTGACAGAGGGGATGTGACCCAAAGAAGTACTGAACACCCTAAACTGACCCAAATGGGTCAGCCTTTCGCAGGAGAGCACCAAGGCCATAAAAATCAAAGAAAATTACAATACAGTCAGTATGCTAAAGGCCGTGGATATCAGAAAAGGGCAAGCTGCTAAGGGCTATTCAAAAAAACCCTGGAAAATGCATCACGCAGACGTTAATGTACAAGCATACACGCAAACAAATGCAAGGTACTTCTTTAAAAAAACAGGCCCTTGTATATATTTGCCCCGTATTAGAGAAATGCCATTTTAGAGATTTCGCTAAAACAAGAAACACAAACATAGTGACTGCAACAATAAATAAGCTTTAACTGTTATTTTATGAAATAGAGCAAGGCTTTAGGTAATGACCTTTTAATCCCGAAATTGAGCCTCGCAGTCCCTGTGACAAACTTCCCCCAAAACACCTTGGCTGCTCATAATTCAAAGCGTATTTTGAAGCAAAAACCTGCACTTGCCAGGCCAACTGCCACCTTTCCCAGGCAGATTCCTTGTGCTGAGGGGTATTTATCGCCCGCTCGAGTATCGCGCCCGTCGCCAGCCCTACGCGATACCCACGGAGTTTGGTGGTTTGACCTCCAAGCCCAACACCGTCGCTGCGGGCAGCCCAGCGCGACCACCCTTGGCGGATGGATCGAAACCCACTGTGTGCCTCCCCTCCCCAAAAAAAGGGGCTTTAATGGCTGGGTACATCGGAAAGGGGCTGTTCACGAGGGGGAAATAAATAAATAAGGACTAAAGGCGAAGTGCGGGAAGGCTCGGGGGGCCACTCGCCGGGCAGGAGCAGGGCACAAGCCTGGGAATGTGCTCCCCGATGGAAGGAGCGCAGCGGGATGACGGTGCAGGATCCGGGCCCGGCCCGTGCTAGGCCCGGCCCGGCCCGGCCCGGCCGCCCTGCCAGGAGGCTGCATTAAAATGGCGAGCAGCGCTGCAGCCCCACAATGAGCGGCCGCGGCCCCGGCGGCAGCGCGAAGGCTCCCGCCGTTCCCCCGTGGCCCTTTGTGCCGCGGGAGGCTCCGCGCGGGCCTCACCTTCCATCTCCATGTCCTCGGGCTCGCTCAGCTGCTGCTCGCCGGGCTTGGGGTGCTGCTGCTGCTGCTGGTGGTGGTTCATGTCGGG
>VZSV01000364.1:50914-71948 GCA_013398735.1 Nothocercus julius | reverse complement strand
GCCTTGTGCGGCCGCCGTGTCCCCCTTCACGAGCCGTGCCGTCGTCACGGGACGGGGGGACGCGGGGCCACCCGCAGCCATCCCCACGGGCCAGGGCGGGCGCGGGGCTGCCCACGGCCCCGCCGCGCAGAGTGGAAATCCAGGGCTGGAAATCGGGAAAACGAGGTGGGGCTGAGGGTGTCGCTGGGAAGATGAGGTGTTAAAACCAGTTAATTTGATAAGGTGCCTTATTAACATAGACGCTGACTCCCCTTAAACCCTGTTTCAAGAAAAGTCACTTACAAATCTTCTCCTGCTGATGACACAGGCGAAGAGATGAGCAATCTGCTAAACGTGGCTTTACGTGATCTCACCAGAAGGTCGGGATTCGTTTGGAGACTGATGCACTGATCTTTAGTTTCCCGATGTCCTAAACCTTGGACTTTTTCCCTGCTGCACTGTCACCACTGTTAGCTTATTCCTAATGACTTCCAACCTCCTAAATGACATACAGGTTCAAACTCATCCCTTCGTCCTTCCTCCACAGGGATTCCCAATACAAGATGAACCAGTATGTCACAACAAGGGGGTGGCTGCTGATTTTTTACCTGATCTTTCATCCATAGGCACCAGGGTTGTGGACAAGATCAACTGAGGAAAGTAATTCCTCTATTACAGGGAAGAAGAAAATATCCACTAATTCAATCAGAAGCCAGTTTTATCGTAAGTGTTAAAAACCTTCTTTTACTTAAGAAAGCTTCTCTGAGTTTCATTTAATTTTAAGTAGCTACTTTTGCCCAAACCAGTGGATATTCCTACTGCTTTAGAGGAACAGAAGCCATGCCAAATGCGTGCATGTGTCCTTCTTCGTGGAAACAGAGGTACGGGAGAGAGAGGTGGGAACTTGTCTGTCTGTAACTGGGTGCAAAAACAACAAATCCACAGTTTTGAAGATGGGCTATCAAAATCAAGTAGTTTCCTTTCCACGTATTCCTAATATAAATTAGCTTTATCTTTCCAGATTCCAGATACCTTGCAGACTAACATAGCCAATAATGTTGAGAAGAGTCTTGTGAAAATGGGTCACTTATATTCTGTAAAAATAGCTATGCATAAAAAAATCTCCTGAAAGTGGGTTCAGATACCTATATCTAAGAAGGAATACATTTTTACATATGTGTATGTAATCATCTCAAATGTATTTTTGAATTAATTAAATGGTAACCATTTTATACAGTGAACCCAGTGATTATAGCATTGTGATTTGGTTCTTTCTTGACAGGAAGTACAAATCTTACTGAGAAATCAGAAATCAAATCAAATCTTACTAAGGCGAAGTTCAGATCTCAACATATGCTAACATTTTATCCCAGCTACATTCAAAATACTGCTGCTAGATATTTCTGGTCCACTGCCACTCCGTTGTGAAACCTTCTGCCATTCACCTTTCTTCAGTGCAACACACAAAATTGTCCTTTAAAAGCAATTCAAGGAAAGAGCATTCACCATGTAGGTCCTCTTTGTATAAGCGCTTGGCCCTATTGTGCCTGCCAGGCTTTGAGCCAGCCCCCACTCCATCAGCGCTAACTATTTTTTTACCCAGCTGTCCCATAAGTACTTTATATTTTCTTAATACACTGTTCACACCATCCTCGAAGGCTGCAATATCCCCAAATGCTTCCTGTCTACCCTAGTTCTTAAGGTAAATTCCTTACACAGCAGAGCTGGACAAATACCCAACAAGGGCTACTGATATTTTAAAAATAAAAATAAAGCTCATGTGCAGGGATAGGATGTCACAGCCTATGTATACATTCCTGTCACTTTTGTTCTTGTCCTTTTCACTCCTTCCTTCCATTTCCTACACCCACTTATTGAATCACGCCTAAATTTAGGCCTCCCTCCTGTAATCTAATCCAGGCCTTCTGGCCCTTAGGCCTACAGAGAGCACCAGGGATTTTGGTGGAGCCACACCAGAGCAAAGGATTTCATCCTCCAAATGGATTCATAGATTAGTGGGCAGGGGAGATTCCTCTTTCCGTGCTTTCCTAGGTCAACGGGGCTGTCAGACTGGCTGCAGCCTCGCCGCATTCCCTCCAGATTAGTCATAGTAATGAGAGATGATGCTAAAGAGGTGCTATCATCTTTAAAATGCCATTGAAGAAATAGGCTTCATTTTGTGAAGCTGACCTGCTCCTGAGCCTCCCTAAAGTAAAAATAAATCCAACCCAGCCTGCTTATTTTTAAAACACTCGCAAGCCAGTATTCATCTGCCTGCGTGCCAAGCTGAGCCTGTAGGAACCAGACAGAGCTCCAAGTCTCCACTGCGTTTCTGGCCTCCAGATGAGAGATCCCAATCCCGCCTGAGCCAGGGAAACCTTCCACTGCCCTCATACCCACTGTGCTAACAGGTCCCCGTGTGGAGAGACTCACAGGGCCTGATGGCCACCAAGACAGAGCTGCAGGAGGGAATGCAAGGCCACAGGGCTGCGGGAAACTGCAGGATGCTGTCTAGAGCAAGGCCCCATCCTGCGGCCCGCAGCAGGGTCGGGGAGGCCAGAAAGGCTTCTGCCAGCCCTCTTGCTTCCTCCCTGCTCCTCAACTCCTTGCTTCCCGGTTGGCTCCACGTGCTCCCTTACCTTCAGTGCAGATGTCCACTCCTGGCCAGTCTCCACACTCCCAGCAATTGGTACTCTCTAATGCGTCCATATGGCCGTGTCTATAATTAAGAAAATTTATAGCTATGTAATGGGTGATGACAGAAGGACAATTACACCAACACACGCCCTTAATACAGATGCACTAAACCAGCAAAACTGGGGTTACCACTCGTGCAGCTTGCTCTGCTGTGTCACTGGAGCAATATGCACCACTGCAGCCGTGCCTGCGTGCCAGCACCGTGCTTCCTCGGGAAGCTCAGCCTGCACCGATGCACCCTATCCACACTCATACCAGTGTGTATTTCCTAGGTACAGGCAGAGCCTAAGCGTGCTGGAGTGCCCTCCCCACCAGGGAAGCCATGTATCTACAATTTTCTTTCTTCCTCCTTCTCCAGCTTTTGTCTCTTGGCTGCGCCGGGGGCCAAGGGGAGGTGCCAACCGTCCTGGCAAGCTCTTCCCTCAGATCTGCCGCCCTTCATTCACCAGCACTGCCTGCTTGTTCCGTGACAACAGCACCGCACACAACAAGGTCCACGGCTACAGTCACAGCACTGTACTGTGCTGTAGATACTTCTATTACTGCTGTATCTGCAGTAATAGCAGTTAAAATATTCTCACTGTTGCCAGCAGCTCTCCATTCCCCTTTTCACGGTCCTTCTGATCCTTTGCCACATTGCTAAGTGCCACCTGACTTGGATTGTGCCTGGAGAGTGAACGGTGAGCCCCTATGCGCATATTTAGGGAGTGAAACAATCAAATCCCATGCCTTAGGCTCTCTAGATGAGTGTGGACAATCAGAAAAGGGAGACCTTCCTTCCAGCCCAGCCAGGCTCTTGTGAACACCTCAAAGCTGAGTGTGAGGAGGGAGATAGTTATGCGCATCCTAGAGCACGTGAGACAGGGAGGTGCAACAGGCAACGTTCAGAAACTGTTGTTAAAATTAGACAGAAGAGCTAGATAATTTCTTCAGCTACAATGAGTGTGTTTATTTGTAACGACCTGCTGTAGAAATAGAGGGATGGAGCTTAGAACTGTGAATTTATTCACGTCCTTTAATTGCTTTAACAAGCCTGCAATATCCCTGGTCTTCCACAGTGGCCCTTTGCACAACGCAGCCCCAAATAACCCGCATCATTCTCTGAGCATGGGGTCGATCCAGTGACCTCTGGAAGTCCCTTCCAATGAAGTTATTCTATGATTCTTTAATTTCCCAGCAATTTCCACACAACCTATGGGTATTTAATATTTCAGTCCTCTATTCCTTTATCTTTTTCTTTTTTTTTTTTGTCAGACAGGCAGGCAGACTGTGCAATAACCTAAGCTCTGTTTCCTTAGGAAAATGCATAATTACAACATTTTCAGAGGTGGTTTCAACTCAGAGATCTTTCATTTGATGATTTTTCTTAATTGAACAACCATTATCTTTTAAATCATCATTCCTTTGTACTAAATTGTGGTCCATTACCTACATCTGAATGCGTCCCATAGTTTAAAGCTTTTCATGATTTAAAGTATATTTTTGAGCAATTTTTCCAGAAACACATCTCTCATGACTTTCCCAGAAAATCAAAACATTTATTTCCACAGTTTGTTCTTGCTTAAAGAAAATACAACTTTCACAAAAAAACAGAACTGTTTTGCTAAAAGTTGTATGTTTACACTTAGACTGTGATTCTCTTTATCATCTTTGAAAAGTCAGATGATTCTTTTTTCTCATCAAATTTTGCTGGACACAATAAACCATGAAGTCAAGTGCTACAATGGTATATACCTAAAGTAAAAAAGAAATGGAAGGTCCTGGTCCATCTTATTCTGTGCAGTTGTATTTAATCAACTAAGGTTTGCTGTAAAAAATTGCATCTTACTCCACGTGGAAGGCAGAAGGTAAAGCCAAACAGTGTCTATTAAATTAGATATATTTGCAATTGTCCTGTGTAAAGTGAATTGAACTAGCAATGTACGTGCAGCCTGTGAGCTATATGAGCTATATGCACACTGCTGTCTTGGCAGTACATCCAAGGAAACAAAGCACAGAGTAGTGGGATGAAAATTAGGTGAATTCTGCTGCTGCCTAAGGTCAGAAATTTCCAGCAAAAGAGAGAAAAGTGCTGAAGTGAAAGCTCTTTGGCTTTCGATAAAGATGGGACTGTTAATTTTTTGCCAATGAAAGTTGTCTGCTGAGTATTATTAGGAATTTCATTCAGTAGAAAGAAGAAGGAATAAACAGTTTGACTAGAACCCCCTGCACTCTGATTATTCAGATGTCAGCCCCTTTTGCCACTGTCATTCTGCTAATTTTCCTATGCTGTGAGCCAGCTAGTGGAGAGGGAGAGGTCAAAGTGCAAATAAGCCAAAAATCCAAGACAGAATAAATAAATAAATATATATATCTTCAGCCTTTCTTCATATAATCCAAAAGAAACAAATGACATGAAACTTTTTCTTCTCTTTATGGTACTGTATAGGTAAATGGGAAGAATTTCTACAGATACTTAAGCAGAGCATGAGAATGAATTGCCAGAAAACTGCTCCTATTTGTGGAGTTTGTGGGGGAGGAGTTTCTCACACCAGCAGTGCTGGAACTTAGTGTTACAGAGAGGAGGAAGACACCAATTAGCCTAATAAAAAGAGCAGGGCAAAGATAAACATCTGGAAGGCTCCCTGGGGCAATTCCATTTGAAGATGTAAAAATAGAAAGGATGAATTTAACTGGGACCCTGTACTGGAACTGGTAGACGTGTTGGCAGGTGGAATCACATAACTGCGCTTCTTCCCATTAGCAGAAGTAGCTTGCATTTAGAGGAGGTTGCAAAGATGGGATTTTAAAGAACACAGAACTGACAATAGATGGTGGGAGGCAAAATGAGAGCATAAATTCACATCTCCATAGTGGCACAATCAGCCAAATGCAGCATCTGACTACCTTTATTTGTTCTCAATATTTAGCAATGAATATTAATCACATTAAATATGAGTTGCTCTATTATTTGAATATGAGCATTAGACATTCATTTGCTGCTAAACTCACAGCTTAAAGCAGGCTGCCAGGTCAGAATTTATTTCAGAAGGTCCTGCTTTCCAGGCACCCCAGCCCGGGGCCATTTTTGTGGAAGTGCAGCAGGAAGTGTCCTTTCAAATGGGGATGGTTTTGACTGAGCTTTTGGGGTTTTGCAAAAGTGGCACACTTCAGCTTTTGAGAGAACTGAGAGGAAAAAAAAAAAATCTGTTATTTGATTTTGGGTAGATTGTATCTGAAATACTTTTGATGCATAGTATAGTAGTGGGAGGGAAAAGAATATATATATATATTTTTTTTTTTTTTGCATATGCCATGCTTGGAAATCCCTTAAGTTGCTCATTTGCTAAAGCCAGGCTCCGATGAGAACTCCCTTCTTGGTCTGGGGCTCTTGATGTAAGATAATTTTCAGTAACTTTTTGGTTTCACTATTGAGGTCTGAATTGCTCTGTTAAGAAACAGGCTCCTGCCTATGGTCATCATTTACCATTTAACCACACACACACACACACACACACACACATATATATATATTTAAATACATCACATTATTTCTTCCTGACTCCCTCTGGCAAAGGAGATCCTTGCAGGTTTAGCACTGCTTTGCCTGGTGCTTAGCACTGTTGCCTTGAGTGATATGATGCATGTAGGAACCTGCTTTGAAACTTGATTTGCCTGACTTCTCTGGAGGCTTTTTCAGTGTTTTGGCAGAATGCAGGTGTTAATATTCATTTTCCTTCTTGCCTCAATGCTCAAAGCGCCTTGATGCTTTTAAGTTTTTCTTTAGTAGCTTGATGCGATGTATCTTGTACAAGAGGAATAATTTGGTGCTTCTGCAAACCTAATGGGATTTTTTTTTTTCTTTCTCAAGTTTCTGTCCACAGAGCCAATAAACTATCACCAGTGGGTTCTACCAAGAACCAAGGCCCAAGAGCCTGGGGACAGTCACTTTTACTTGACCAATTTGACGGTTTAATCTGTCAGAACCTAGAGCTTAAAGCACCACCCTTTCCCAGGACACACAGGAACCAGCACAGCCAAGTAACCAACTTCCTCAAAATATAAATGCCAGCAATTTTGACATAAACTGTGTTAGTCCAAGGTAAA
Organism: Nothocercus julius; assembly: GCA_013398735.1. Classification (NCBI taxonomy): domain Eukaryota; kingdom Metazoa; phylum Chordata; class Aves; order Tinamiformes; family Tinamidae; genus Nothocercus; species Nothocercus julius. The sequence continues at coordinate 65,186 of VZSV01000364.1, read as the reverse complement.
CTCCTGAGCCTTTGATACCACTGAGACTAACAGGTTACGAGTTCATAAGGCAATGGGTGCTTTGAAATCTCCTACAAAAAGGATCCTTATGGGTCTGCTATACCTAGCTTGCTTGGAACCGCTCGCTGTGCGGTTCCCTGTCTCTTTCCTTGGTGGCAGCGAATACACTGCAGGCATCAGTCACTTATCCACCCTCTGTTAGGTTTTACATGGCAAAAAGTCTCTGAGAACTCACCTGAGATCACTGCAAAGAGGAGGCTTGAGCTGCTTTGTCATTTCCGACCTGCATGTGCTAATGAAGTCCTTTTCCAAACTGTTCATAGAAACCAGTTGTAAAGTGGTGCCTAGAGCAAACTTGCTTGGAAAGTCCATCTCTGTCTCACTTGGTGCCAATATAATGGGCGAATTTGTTATTGAATACCTTGCCTAACAGCCAAACTACTCCATTATATTTTGTTTTTATAACCTAGCTAGCCTGAAGCTTGAAGTCATGTCAAGTTGCATTTGATCTGAAGCAAAGCAGCCTCCACTGTCTGTCTCAGAAATATTCCCATCAAAGACACTGCAAGTCAGCTATGGGATACTTGTTCTATGCATTTACAAACCACTATGACTTAGATTTGTTCTGCAGCAAGAAATCCCATTTTACTCATTCTGTGCTGCAATTGTTTGCAAGATTATGGCAATCAAGCTCTCCAGCACAGCAGAAGCTTTATCCCTTACAGGATAACGTTACTTAGTTCCGTTTCTTCTGTTTTGTCTCGGCATGCCTCCTTCAGGGCACGCAGTGCTATGTTGGAGATGGCCTTGAGTTACCTGCCTTCCATTCTAGAGTGCTTTGTTCTTACACCCTTCCATTTCCCCTACCAAGGCCATCCTTATGTGGCTTTTTTCATGACTTTTGCTATGTTGTACTTATTTCTTATTGTGGCAGAAAGACAGTATCTTTAGAGGACAGCTGCTCGCCTAGAATTCGTTTCTCTGGAGAGACCGTTTACCTCTGTCCTAATGTTGGAGAGTCTCTGAGAACAGGTAAATTTTGCAACTTGTTACTGCTCTGTTGGACTTTTTTTCCTTTCCATCCCCTTTTACCTTTTCCCCTTCTTGATCAATTTATTTCTTTGGTAAAACACCAAGAGCATGGAGCAGCTGATCCCGTGATGGAGACCACCAGCACAGGCCATGGAACTTAGTACTAAGGCACCAGTGTAGGAGCAAACCTCTCAGGGCTTTAAAGAGCTGCGTTTACCTCATATGAAGGGGCCACGATTTAGGACTGAGGCTCTTCACCAAGATGAGAATCTGAATGTTCTCGTTAGGCATTTGCTATATTTCATAGTCAATACTTTTTGAAATGTTTCTATGAGAACATAAGATCCTATTAGTCATTCCTGGCATTAAAGGGTATCCAGAAAGCACATACCAAAGCTACAACTAGACAAAACCATACATACCTTAGTGTGAAAATGAATTATTATTCTGTGAAGCCTTGAGAATTTACATCAGCACACAGAAAAGAAGCGGCATTACTTACTCTAATCATCTTTGTAAAGGTAAGAGGAGAGAGAATGTTTTTTAAAAGTTAGGCTCAATACGTGACAAATGTCTCTTGGTGCTACTTATTAAATCATGGACATGTCTTCCAAGGAAAAGAGGTAGAAGGCTGTCACTTAAAGGGTTTAAAATAGTGGGAAGCAATCCTGCATCAGCACTGCTGTGCAGACACTGGAACTCAAGGAGGGCACTAGGTGCTTCAGGGAGGGCAGCTGCAGCGCGGAGACACCGGTCACCAAGCCCGAGGCTTCAGGCACAGCTTTGCAGTGGGGATATTCCTATGCATAATCTTACACATACACTTTTTCAAACCTGCAAACATAAGACAAATGTTTTCCTCTGCCTGCTGTAATTGGAGTGTTGAAAATAAGTTGTAATAAAGGGAGTGTATAAATGGTATGAAAAGTCCAAAGTCCAGAAAAAACACAGTCTATTCTGTCTTAATTAAACAAGCAACAATGTTTCTGTAGGCTGGTTTCTGAGGATACTTTCAAACTGTTCATCAACATTTCCTAATATGCTAGACATTAGCTTCAGGGAGCTAGGAAACTTCTTCCAGACTGAAGTCTTCAGTTCCTATATTCCTGAACAGTAATTTAGGGGGGGACTGTGTGATGTAGTGAAAAGAATTACATTACAAGATCCGGTATACTTAGGATGTTACTACTGTTCCAGTCACCTTTCCCCCTCTCCTGCTGGATGTCATTGCTCTCAAAGGAAGGACAGCACATCCAGTTGTGAATTAGTCCTTGGACCGCAGCAGAGATGTTAAGACCATCCCAAACCGGAGCTATCGTACTTCAGTATGTTGGACTGACACTGCGGCAAGCTAGGACCTCATTCTTCAGAGGTTCAGGTATCTCTGCCTTGGAGGCAACATCTTTGAGAGGAGTCAGGCCTGGCCGGGGCAGTGTCTTCAGGCTGCTGACTTTAATGAGCGCGGAGCATGCTGAAGGTTGGTTAAGCAGCAGGTGGTGGCCAGCACAGTGATAAGCTAGTCTTAGCTCTGATAAATTAATGGAACATCCTAAAGCCTTTTCAAAGCCTTTTTTTTTTTTTTTTTGATCCATCAACTTTTTGCGGTTTTCTACCTCCAGGAACAGCTTCTAACAGTCTACTCTTGAATCCGTCTCTTTCCAAAATGCAGAATGTGAAACTGACCAATTAAGTAACACATCTTGTATTTCAAGATGCCCAGCAAACACATCCAGAGCCCTTCTAACAAACCGCAGGCTCATGGATCACTGTGGAAACACTCACCTGTACCCAAGTGAAGCGAGAGCCAGACCCAGCAGCAGCAAAGGAGGCTCCCTGAAACTGCCTCTCTTGCAGACGACTAGCAAAATTGGGTCTTTTTCAAAATCTTTATGTAGGAAATCTTATTTTCATTTGTTTTTCTAGATTGATGGTATGTAGACCCTTCCTACTTTATTTGTGGAGAGATTATTTAGCCAAGTAATTAGCTAGCACAACAACCAATTACACACTTACTGTAGTAATCGAGAGTTTGTGTACAGAAAAATTACCATAGAAATCATATGAAATAGGCTCATCTCAGTTAAACAGAGGAAGTCAGAGGAAGTCCTGTTATTAGATCAGGAAGACTATAGACCAAGTCTTTCCATATAAATACAGAGATTCCTTTTCAAAAACTCATTGGGTGACATAAAAAAAAATCTGTTAATTTACTGGATGCTCATGTATGAATTCTCATATTAAAAAAATGACATGAACAAACTCCTTGAGGCCTCTGTTTGCTGCTAAATGTGTTTACTATGCAAATGACAGTTACATAGGAATGCTGGAGATGGAACCCATCTGTGCTATGGTTTGTAGTCAGCATCCCAACATCCCCTCTGCTACTCTGCTCTCCCCTTATACTAGGGAAAAATAAAGTTTAGCTCTTGAAGATGTCCAGTGGGAACGACTCTCAGCACAGAAAGGAGGTTTAACTGCAGGGCAATTTAAATCTTTCCTTGAAGGACTAGATAGCCTTGATGATTGAATCCGGAAAGCAGAAAAATAAGTTAAGTAGGTAAAAGAAGCACAAAAGGATAAAAATCAACCTTTGGGAACTTTCAGTTTGTTTTGCTTGAAGGAATTCTGTTACAGAAAGGCAAAGAGAGGTTCTGAAATCAGCCTGGAACTCAAAATTCACAAATTCATACTCTACCTCTCATGAGAATTTACTGCAAGGTTAATCACTGTCTGAGAGCACTGATGATGACCTGAAGAACTGCCAGCTAATTCAAGAAGAGATGGGCCTGGGCAGTGAGGTAAAGGAAATAAGAAAATGTTCAGTTGCTCGTATGTCATTCTAACAGAAAATTGGCACCAAAAATAACAACTTTGTCTTTATGGATTTAAAATCAGTCCCTCAAGCTTTACTTTGTTGTACACCAACCTCCTGTATCATTACTGCCAACATCTCAGAGAGGAGGGAAGGCAATCTTGGTGTGGTCACCAAAATATAAGCATACAGTGAAGATTAAAGTACTGAAAACGTGTAAGGTGAAAAAAAAGAATTACCTGAAGATATCCTATTAGTTTCCCAGTCTTCCCCAGAGAGTGCAGACTGGAGCAAGTTCCCAAACGTGCGCACACATCAGCTCACCAAGAACGCATCAGTCCTGCAGGGAGACAACAGGACAGCAGACGGGTGAGTTCAGGTAGCTGTTGCTCATCCCACCCAGGATCTTCCACCCCGGGAACCGGAGGAGAAGTCAGAAAACAAAAATACAAAAATAATGTAATTAACATGTTATGGGCTTAGTGAGTAAATCCTCAGCTGGTATAAAGCTGCACAGGTCAAGGAAGCCAATACGTATGTCTATTCAATCCACAGCCTGTTAGCAGCACAGAAACACACCCTGCACACCTCTGAAAAACTCTCTGCCCTAACTTTTATTGATGTATATACATTTAAATACTTAAACATATTTAAATATGTTTATATGTATACACACATATATATATTTTTATACACACATATCTTTCCTATTCTACAGGTGGCAACACCGTGAATGCAACTTCTAGAAAACACAGGCCATGGAGCTTCTGCAACATTCAGTGCTTCGGATCAGCCAAGCAATCAAAGGGCAAGGCAGGGCCCTGCAAAGCCTTTTCATTGCCTGCTATAAACAATCAAACCCAGACTTTGCACCATGCAGAAGCCCGAGTTACAAACAAGCTCTGCTGCTATCACATTACCATCCTGAGTTGATTTATATAAACTGCCTCTGGAGCACCGATTGGGCTCAAAAAAGCCTGTGCCATAGAGGCAGACCCAGTTGTTGGAATGCAATTTCCAGGAATACCTCTGATAATTCATGCATGTCCCATTGGCAAATTCCTGGTTCAGAAAAGTTCAATGCAGTTTTTAAGATGCTTTTGAAGGAGGGTAGCTAAGCAAATAACAACAGACTGAGTTTTGTGTCCTTGAGGAGGCTGTGTCCCTGTTCTGTACATGCTGCGCGTTCGGAGGCTGTTCTCTTGGGCAAGTCACTGGTGAGACAGAAAAATGTATTGCAATGTTAAGTTAGCAAGCACGGGGCAGAAATGGGTCCTTTTAATTCCCCCTATGGAGGGGATATTGACTGCTAGTGAAATCTGACTAGTTTAGAAAAATGTTTTCAGATGTCGTGATCAGGGCTGCTTTTGATGAACCCGCACTGTTCATACTTAACTATAAACAGAATTTCTATACCAGATCTATCTAGCAAAAAGGCCACATTTCTTCCCCTCAGCAATCCTGAAGTCACACAAGTCCTTCATTCTAGGACTGTCTTATGCTCCCATGATACAATTACCTCCACCCCCAAAATTTTCAAGGCAAAAACTCCCTCCTTATTTAAGGGACAGACATATCTATGTCTGAGATATATTAACTCATGTTTGTGCAATTGGCAGCGCAGTGAAGCTGCAGACTTGAGAGTTAAAACCTGTAGTGGATACTCGCCTACTTTAAAAAACGCAGGAAACAATTAGAGAAAAAGCTGTCCGAAAAGGGATACCAATAGGTGCTATTCAGGCCAGCAGTTCTGCGTTACTGGAAAAGTAGTACAAAAGCGCCGACCTTTACGAGCCCAAAGTCCCCGCTGCACTGGATTCCCACGGGATAGGATGCAGATTCATCCATAACAACGGGAGCTCTTTATCCGGCACAACGGCTGCCAGAGCAGTCCTAGGACTTCCATGAGGCTGTTGTGAGTACGAGTGGAGCAGGACGAACCTGGCCAAGGGCTGCTCAGCTGCTGCCCCGCATGCGGCTCAGGTCTGCCTGCTGGCATCGCCTCTTCTGTGCCATTTTAAGGTCGTTTTAAAGCTTTCAGGAGCCCAAAATAGCACTGCTCAACCTGCCTGCCCTGCTACAGACTCATGGTTGTTCCACCCTCTAGAGGGAGAGGATATAACTGCTGCTGGAGGACCTTCAGGTTTGGGGCTCTGCCCTGTGTCCTCCACTGCTCTAAGCTCCCTTTGAAGACGGTGCCAAGTGTGCATATTTTGCATAGTCTTTCCATCGACTTCCTGCAGTCTGCTATGAAATTGTCTATTATTCTCTTTATTCTAGGCAGAATGAGGAGCCAGCAGGTGCTTACCTGAAGAACGTGGGTTTAAGTTTTCCCTTCCCCACAGACATTCGGCACTCGAGAAGATGCACACAGCATTGGTCAGCCACAGCATGGGAGAGTCGTGAGCTGGTTCTAACCCCCCTGCTCCCCCCTGGTGCTGCCTCCTTCTGCCCAGGACTAACAGTCAGCCTATTCTCAGAGCAGGACTTGGCTAATGAAACTAAATCTGCTTTCCAAGTTGCAGGAAAGAGAAGCCATCTGCTTAACTCTAGACTTAATACTAATGGCAACAAGGCTTAAAAGTTCGCATAGGAGAACAGGCTTGGAAGTTTAAGCCCTTTCAAAGCACATTAAAGGCTCCTAATGCTTAGGTAGCAGTGAGAAGTTAGGGGCATCAGAACAATAACAGAAAGGCCATGGATTGCATCCCAGAAGACAGGGCCGTTCTAGCAGGACTTCGGCAATCTAAACTGCCATAAAGCTTGGCATCCTCATGACTACATTTTAAAAAAAAAAAAAAAAAAAAAAAAAAAAAAAAAAAAAAAAAAAAAAAAAAAAAAAAAAAAAAGATCTCACTGCCTCATAGCCAGAAAGAGCTCCAAGTCTTTGTTATATTATGGTAATTTTCAAGTCTTCGCTGAAAATAAAACAGGGAGGGTTTGCAGGAAGACAACCTTGCCTTTCAGGAACGCACTGTGGTCTTCCTGGCTCCTCATTAAACGGCCCCAAAACCTGAGGGCAGAATCCAAGTAAGGACCAGGCCAGTATTGCTAAAGAAATAGGGGGCAGCAAAACACTGTTAGAGACCATGTTGACCTTATTCCTTAACGGGCTGAAAATACTCAAGAAAGAAGCATAAGCTAACAGGAGATGTATGAGGTAACAAGAAATTTTATATTAACTGCCTCTTTGAACTCCTAGCAGAGAGGAAGCGAGAACTCTGCAGTTTCTAAATATCAGTGGATTCTGCTCTTAGATAAATAGAAATGAGGAAAGAGCCCCTGATTTCTACAGCTTGAATTACAGCAATTAAGCAACCTGTGGAACATTGCTCAGAGCGCTCAGTGTGAGGAACGCGCTCAGAAACGTGAGCAAGGTGAGCTTACACAGAGAATCTCACCCACCTTTTGAAGAATTTGTCTCATCTCAATATTTGCTTGCAATAACCCTAAGAGGAGGTCTCCCACATGAAACGATTGGCATGAATTTCCCCATATGGTCCCCATCTTTACGTGCACAGCACTCCACATACAATGAGGATTGTGGGGAAGCTGGTGGATGCCAAGGGTTACTTTGACATGTGCTACCCTGGCTGAAAGAACTCGTAATAATTTTAGAACCCAGCGCAAAACCCACAGTATCACAGCAACAAAGTCCAACACGCTACACGTGGCAAACTCCAAAGCGATGCGTGTTGATGCAGCCAAAGTCTCTGTGCAACTTCCAGTTGTTGCTACTCTCTTGAGAAATACTGCAGGCATTCAGGAAGGATCTTATCACAGCTTGCGAGGCCACACCTGCCACGTATGCTGCATGCATGAGACATGCGTAACTCTCCGGTTACTCGATGCCCAAGAGAGTGGATGTCATCCTGATGCCGAGAGCAAGAAACCCCAAGGCCATAAGTCAGTGGAAAGCAAAGCCTGCAGTTTGAAAATTGCTCAGAAATATTTAACTGTTCCCAAAGGGTTTATTTCTCCTTATCGCCACCATTGCTTTGGTCAGTGTCCTTATCTTTTAGTTTTGGTTTAAACATCCACCAGCTCTGGTACAGTGACCCTTAGAACTGGGAGGCCCTTGGAAAAGGGCTTGTTCCCCTTCTTCCTCAAGCCCTAAACCCCAAATGGCAAATGCACGATGCCCTGCAGCGCTTCTACTTCGGAAGCATCCGAGCACCCAGGGGAGCACTCCTGTTGAAAATGCTCCCGATTGCTTTTCTGATTGTTTTTCTTCCAAATTCTCAGGCTAGTTCTGCAGTTTCCATTACTGAGAGCCAGAAACAGAACCAAGCCCCAGTCTCACTGAAGGCACAAAGACTTTTCTCATTAGCTTTAGTAAGATTGTGCTCAAACTAAACAATAGGAAACATTTATCTGGTGATTATAATTACTCAATTCTAGGTCTATATTAACTTTTTTTTTTTTTAATTCCACAAACAAGTAAAACTTGCCATTATTCTTTATATATCTACTACCTCAAGTACACGGAGATCAGAGCAAAATCCAGTACATTTGATCTATACAGTCTCCACTTGCAACCCCTGCCCAGATGTATTAATGTGACACTCAAAGGTGATCTAATTAAATTCAGGAAGTGATAGGGGAGTGATAAGGGGTAAGATTTCACCACAGGCTGCAAACTTAAAACAAGTGGTTCAACCTAATGCAATTACACATAACTTATAAAAATATGGCTTTTAATGAAAATCTTCAGAGGTAAAGTATTCCTACAAGCAATCATCACAATAACAATTTTCATTAAATTGAGTGAAAATTAATGACTCCTTTCAAAAACAAAACCATTAACTCCGCAGATATATATTTTTAATCCCACCTAAGCAATAGAATTCCAAGTTTAAGCTCCTAAGAGTACAAGTCTATAATTTTAATAAACAAAAACCAAATATCAAATATGGTTTCTGGTTTGAATGCTGGATTATTCAGATATCAAATTTGAATCTCAGCAGAAACAAGTTTAATTATCTTATCCTGCTCATTTGTTGACATTAGACCTCCCTAGGTTAAGTCACACTGATTTCCCTGGAACAGATCAAAGGATCAGTTTAAGGTGCATTGACAGAGTCAATGAGCTGTGCCCAAAGAGCACTCAAGGCAAGAGCAAAGCAGTTTAAACACTATTTCAGCTCTTCTGCTCTGTGTAGTGACTACTGTAATACTACATTGATCCAGTTGAATAACAAACTATCAGATGAAAACAGTTTTTTTTTTTTTTTTTTTTTTTTTTTTTTTTTGAACACCAGTTGCTACCAATCTTGTTCCAAGAGGGATAAAAAAAGCTTCAGGGCAACACTGACTCATCAAGGTAAAGTTGCTTGTTTTATGCCCTAGATTTTCTTAAAATAAAACAATAGGAAAACCTCCACCAAAACTCCCCACATCTTTAGTTATATCCTCACATTAGAGGAGAAGTATAACCCAGAGCTTCAGGCTCTGAAACAGTGGGATTTCTAAGTGTGTATTGTATCTGCCCAGCACTGCTAAGAGGATCTACTCTTAAAAATGCCAGTTTTCTTTGCTGAATCTACCTTCTTATTCTGAAGAATAATGTAATGCTGCACAATGCTTCACATGATGCTTTCAGGGACGCACAATGTGAGATAAGTATTATGATCCACTCTCTTGATGTGTTAAAGAGAAGGGCATAAATATTACAGAGCTTGTCTTGATTCTAAAAAGAGAAATAAAAAAAAAAAAAAAAAGAGTTTACAGAGTTTCTGAATTCAATAGATGGCAAAGGCACAGGCAAACTGCATGACATTCCTGTGAACTGGTATTTTCCTCTTCGTTTATGGTAGATGTTTTTCATTCCTTTGACCAGAGCAGGAGAGAAGCCTCTGCCTTTTATTCATCCTCCCACAAACATGTTTCATTACTTTTCATTACTTTTTTTGGATGATGCCAAAAAATGATATAAAGCCCATAAAATACAACACTACCAAATATGAATTGGTCCTGAACCAAGCAAACACAAGGTATGCAACAATAAGATACTTGCGCTTTACAGATTCCAAGGGTTATGGGGAGGTAAAAAGCAGATGGTGACAACAGCCTGGCCTCCTTGCTGACAGAGAACACAAACAGTCCTGGGAATGAGGAATCCTTCAGGGTATTTATGAAGGATTGAACAGTTCTGCTCACATGTGTGCATTTTCATGAGTTTATGTCCCAAGAAAGAGTTACTGCTGACTGCGTGCCCACCATTAACTGCTGAGAACATGGGTCATAGGTGACCACATGGAACGAGGGCAGAGATCTCAGAATAGACTTTTGTGAAAGATCATCAGCTAAGAGACAATGGAGCCCCTTTTTTCCTGTCCCTAACACTACATTTGGGCCAGACCATAGCACTGCTTTCAAATTCCTGTGGGAATTTTCTGGAGAAATTCAACCTCCAAATCTCTTTTACTGTTATGCATAAAACAAAGAACATTGTTTTTCATGGAACATATCAACTTGCTTAAAACAATACAAACAAATGAAAACATAGGCTTGCCTCCTCCTTTTAGTAAGCTTTCAACCCAGCGTGGTCAAATTGCTCATCCAACAAAATTGGGAGGAATCTGCCACTCGCTCCACTGGGAGCCAGGATGGAGAGCTGAATTAAACAGGGAAAGTCAGCTCGTGGCAATAGAGGTGCTCCTTTCCTGGCAGGATCAGACGCACAGATCCACATGTTATAAGTGCGATACTACACAGGAACCATCCCTTTGTTTTTTTCAGGTTGATTCTGATAGGGAGGATGGAAGGAGAAAATGTTAAAGAGGAATCAAGATACTAAAAAGGTTTATAGCACTGAACTCTATCAAACAGTTTTAGATAGATAAATTCCTGCCATCAAATGGCTTTGTTATCTGAAAGGCACCTATACAAAGGCCACAGTGACCAGACACTGGAATTATTTCTAACAGGGAGACACAGCATGTGCTCTGAGAAATCAAGTGCATCCCATGCACTCAAACCAGGACCCTTAGGCACCTTCTCCTTCCAGCTGCTGGGTGAGGACTCACCTGATCCAAAGTAAGACTCTAGTCCTCATTTACACAAAGTAGAAAAGGTTACCTCTAATCTACCAAGAAAGATCCAGAGAGAAGTACCAATGATAATAGCACACTTAAAACACCGCCAGGAGCAGAGATCACAGATCCCTGGCAAGTTACCAACACCAACTGCCACATCACCAAGGTGGGAGAGTGCCAGGAGGTGAACCTGCCCGAACAGCCTGGTTGGTCCCCATTCCCAGCAACGCGCAGCGCATTGCTAGGCTTCCTGTGCAAGAAGCAAGTCTCCTTGCTTCCGTGCAAGAGCTGCAGATCTCTCACACAGTGCAACTCACAGCTTTTACCAGGTCCAACCAAGGCTCGCCGAAGCCCCCAGGATCTGATAGCAGGATGGATCTGATGATGGAGGACGCGCTCTCCGTTTCCGGTGGCGGATTTACATGAGGTCTCAGCTATGCCATTCCCCAGAAGGGGCTCTCAATTTCAATTAGTTTTTGGCTGTTAAGATTTTAGTTTATCAGATAATTTCCCAGTTCCGTGACAAATGTTGCCATCTTTCTTCATTAATGCAATGCTACCCAGAAAGCTTCCTCGTGGATAAGTCCAGTGGCTGATAGTCTTTAGACCAAGAATCTTTATCCTTATTCATCTCTTACTCAGTAAAGATCTGATTGATTTCCATCTGGTGACTTACGAAGTAATTTACTATACTCAGATTGCCTAGGATGGTATATTCTGTCTATTTATATCCTGGCAGAGCAGAAATAAATACAGGCAGATGACATGGGAAAGTGCCCTGAACCAAGCAGAAAGCTTTTGTGTTAGCAGTTTTATTGTATCTATTCCACAAAATGCATTAATATTGGGGGAAAAAAATGTAAAACAGAAGTGAGAAGAAATGAAAGCAATTTGTATCTTCATGGACGAACTATAAACCACAATACTAGGACAGTTCTAGCTTTAAAGAACAAACAAAAAACCCAGCACACTAACTCAAATTCCTAACTGGTTTCTATTACATTCAGCAGTTAAGAATTGATGATGGTGGCTGAATTTTATCCCTAGACAGAATGAAGCATGACCCAGCTGCATTACATAGTTTATTTTTCCTGTCTGTGTGCACACAACATGCACTTTATGTAATGAAGGATAATTATGTCAGTACATAATTAGAGATTTAAAAAAAAAAAAAGCAGTGACCCAGGTGTTTGTGATGGGATCAGTATGACAATTCTTCTAAAGATATACATATCTACTTGCCCTATGGTCTAAGGCAAGGTATGGAACTAGGATGAAGAAATTATTTCTGTCACTGGACTGTCACACAAACTTGAGGAGAGCATTTAACTTCTCTTTGTCCCATTTCCCATGTGTAAATGAAAGATGATTATTCTAGTGAAGACACCTTTCTGCAAGGGACCTATGAAAAACTCAGGCAGTGTATGCATTATTTAAAGGTTCTTTCCAAAATGCACTATAGCACAGCTTACAGGGCAGTGCTAAGTTGGAAGACTTGCAAAAAAGAATTTAAAGGGACTCTATAAATTCACTAAACTGATTAACAAATAATGGTTTGAATGCTGCAAACTCCAGGGGTACATAGTGGACACGAGCAAAACTCCATCAGAAAAGGCCTACTGGAATCAGATGAAGCAAAAGCATTTCCCATTCTATCTTGGGCTTGGATAGGGAAGCTTTCATTCTTACAGGAATGCGCACCCATGACCTAATAGATTTAGAATATGATCATACCAAACACACCTAAACTAAAGGTAAGAAACAGTCCTTACTCAATGAGAGCTTTCCTTCCTCCAGCTATTTTTGAAGGTTAGAAAAGGCCATTAAATCATGTTGTAGACCCAATATACCTGCTTGTCAAGACATAGAATATGAAAAAGTTTAAGTTCTGGTCTGATGATCCAGTACTGTTAATAACTTCAAACTGCAGGAGCAGCAGAGCCAGCCTCGCTCCCACCCTGATGCTGACAGGGACCGGAGGGAAGGGGCACTAGAGCATTCTTGAGGTCCAGCCCTTGACATAACGTTTGGGGTGAATCTTGGCTGTGCTATGAACTGCGACACTGAAAACACTGATTTAGAGAGGCCCAACTTAGAGGCACAGAGGAAGAAGGGATTAAGGCTGCCAGAGGGAAAAGGCACGAGGGAGGGTCAGAGGTGGGAGCAGTTCTCCCAAGGAGAAGCCAGGACCATCCCGGGGAGGCGGCAGAGGGGGGACAGCAGCAGCGAGGCCAAGCAGGGCTGTCTCACACTATCTTGCCAGGGAGCGGACACAGCCACGGCAGCCCGACCAGCCGGCTCCGCACGGGGACACAGGCATCGTTCGGAGCCCTCCGTTGCGCTCAACGCCTTTGTGCTGATTTCTCCAAAGCGCTTCTAAAGGCCGTTCACATAATGCTGGAACAAGAAGGGGAAATGCCCCGTCTCAGACCTTCTGCTGGCAAAGCAGGAAATCGCCCATTCCCCGTCCCTTCTGCCAGGACACCAGCACGGGCCGCGCGCTCGGGCTCGCGTGCTGCTCAGAGCCGCACAGCCGGAGCCGGGGAGCATCATCTCCCCCGGGGCAGCCATCGCAGAGAGTTCCCCCTCCTGCAGCTGAAGTCGCTTTTCCCCAAAACCACACAAAGGCATTGAAACCAGAGGGGCCGTGGTGACAGCCCAGGAGGTGTCAGTTACTCTGCCCCACTGTCGTATCTACAGAGATTCTTGGGTGTTGCTGTGGAAATGCCAAATATTAGAGTTCATTATGTTCATGTTTGCAAAACAAATCTTAATTGCTCTCCTTCCTAGACAATTACCCTGGAAGGCAAATTCAGGAAAAATTAACAGCTAAAAAGAGTGAAAAAAACCTTTTCTTTTGCTATGTTGAAGGAAAAAAAGCTTGAATGCAGATTTCCACAGTCAGCCAAAACGCACACTAGCTCACTGCATCCCTGAGAGGGTCTCTTTTCTACTTTTCTGAAGTCAAAATTGTTTTTACTTCCTAAACCTTTTTATAATCATAGTTGTATTAGAAAGACATGGTTTTTTCCCCCCCCTGAACAAATCTGGGCACGTAGGCCCTTGGTCTGAAGCAGGTTGATGCACCTCACTGAGACTCCTTGGCAGCCCCACCGGTGCAAATCACGCAGTGAAGGGGGAAGTGGGAAGCACTGCCCATGCCAAATTCTCGAGCCACCAGTGCCTGTTGCTGTCTCTTTACCCAAGGGCACGAAGTGTCCGTCCATCCCAGTCCATCCACCTCAGACATACACGGCTTCGCATTATCATAGAATGCTTAAGGTTGGGAGGCACCTCTAGAGATCATCCAGTCCAACCCCCCTGCACACGCAGGGTCACCTAGAGCAGGTGGCTCAGGACTGCGTCCAAGCGGGTTGGGAAGATCTCCAGA
>VZSV01000364.1:29645-49299 GCA_013398735.1 Nothocercus julius | reverse complement strand
CGCCGAGCCAGCGGTGGCGTCACCAAGGACGTGCCGAAGCCTCCGGGCTCTGCTCAAGGCTGTGATTTAGTGCCGGACAATTTGAGCTAGTGGCAGTGACCTCCAGAGCGCTCAGGCTCCCAGGCGCCTCCCTGGGCGAGCGCTTCTCAGTCTGCGCCCTCCCTTACACACACACGCTGCACTCCGCATTTCCTCTCATCACGTAGTCCCTGGAGCAGCCAGGGAACATGGACCTCATTTGAAGAGGGATTACAGCTGAGTCACCATAAAAAAGCCCAAGGTGACAAGAACATCGAGTTTATATCTCGGCCCTTTGCAGTCTCAGATATATTACTTATCTCCTTGGTGCCTCAGGTTTTCAGTGCAGAAAACAGAAACACTCGTAACACATAGCCTACCTTAACCTGGTTAGTCTGTGAAGCAGCTTTTATTACACAGAACACCTGAAATTGTCTCAACTAGGTGAATATTGTCATGTGAAATGCAAAGTATTAACACGTGAAAAGATTTTTCAATGCATTTGAACCTAAGCACATTGGAAAGCAATGGATTGACCTAAAGGGTTAATGATGGGTAAAGTCTAAAGACACTGGAAACTAATAGGTCACATGTAATTGAAATTGCTATAATTAAATACAAACAATTAAAAGACATTCTTTTCCCTCTCACAGAGGGATAGGGTGGAGTTATGTGAAATAACAGCATTTAAAATCTTGATAAAACTATTTCTCTCCAGAAATTATAATTCACCCAACTAGTTATATCAGGAATACCTGTTTTAGAAAGCTTTTCAATGTCATTTATTCATCCAGGATTATAGCTTGGTATTATTATTTCATTAGAAAGACACAGAAGCCAGTTGTAAATCTACTCAATGGAGGAAAAGAAAAAGAAAAGGCTCAGGACTCTAAGCGGTTCTATTTGGTGCTTCAGTGTTATCATGAACATGCTATATATCAATCAAGACATTAAGATCCTGAGCTAAGCCATTAAGTAGGGGTATCTAAAGACAAAGACACTTGGAAATAAATATTTATCTGGAGGAAATACACATTGTTTAGATCTTTCACACTTCCTTAAAGCAAAGGAGAACTTTGTTTGCTGTAACAAAACAGCCCCTTCTCTCTCCTTGCAGGGAACGTCCTTGCAGCTCCCTGCTCCGTTCCCTCCCAAGATGTCTGGGGGGACAGTCTCAATCCTCCACTATCCCTTTGGGTCCGTAACGCAAAGACCTCACAGAAAGGCCTCCCCAGCCACCCTGGTCTGCACATCGGTGTGATGCTCTCCCCTGGTCCCCACTTGAGTCCCCCCATCCAGGGGCTAACAGCTCCCTCCTTGACTCCAGCCCAGGGCCAGGATCGAATTGCCAAAGAGAAGCAAAAGCCTTGCTCTGCATTTGCCCCTTACAGGATCCCTCCCAGATCCACCTCGGCCAAGCACAGGGATTGTCAGAGGTGAGAGCTGTGATACGGAGGCTGTTGCAAAGCCTGCTTTGACACGAGGCAGCGCCAAGCCTCTCCAGAGCCATCTCTGCGGAGGCTTCTGGGGAGAGCAGGGCTTGTTGTTTGGGCCAGGTGCAATGGCACCAGCACGGACATTCAGCATGCACAACAATAAGTAGTCTGTACCACGGCACATTTGTACTTCGAGAGTCACCAGCGGGGACTTAGACACATTGGAGAGCTCAGCAGGAGCCGCAAGGACCAAAGCTGGTGGCCACGTAAGTGTTTACAGTAGTACTGCAGCAAGGAGGCTGAGAGTCAAAGCAAACGCCACCAGCAAGATCCTGGTACCAGGTCCTGTACGCAGGTCCCTTCTGCTGTCCTAGCTTTCTGACCAGAGAAATACAGTTTTATGTAAAATCAGGAAACACTAGTAGTCAGAAGAGGGAGGACACTGACCTGTGTGATGCAGCCAGGGCAACATCGGCCTCCCAGAGTCGGAAGCGAAGCACAGACCGGCTTCCAGGCAGCCAAAAATAGCGCAGGTCCTGCCTGGATTTGCAGGTCGAAAGCTGCAAATAAAAGCTCTCGGCTTGAGGAGGGCTCTCCTAGCTGAAAGGTGACCCTCTGCGTATCCCTGGAGGGGAGCCATTTGGCCTAAAACTCTTGGGGCAAGCTGAGTGGAGCCCGGTGAAGGATACCTGCTTAACAGCTGGCATTCCAGGCCTTTGCCAGCTTTTCCTTATCTTAGGATCTTAATGGGGAAAACAACTTACCATTTGTACTGCAAGCAGGCTGGTGGATGGAGAAACGCCTTCCAGGTGCACCAGTTCCTGCAGCTGTTGCTAATTCTTAATTACTATAGCAGACACCTCACTCTCTCTATATATGTATTTTTATATATATATATAATATATATACACTCATGTATTTTAAAGCTTCACTCTCTGGAATCTGGTGAAGATGTGAAAACTCCAGCACACATTTCACGCAATTTTTCTTTTTTTCCTAGTTCCCAGCTTGCAGCTTCGGAGGAGGGGAAGGTGATTTTGGAAGAGGTGGGATCTTAGGAGCAGGGCCCTGATGAAAGCCCCAGTCAGCACGGGCTGCCTGTGCTTGCTTGGGGCCGGGGAGTTGCTCTCTGGATGAGCCATTTTGCAGGACAGGAGCTAAACAAAAGGCCCAGGCCTGTAATAAAACCCTCAGCACTTCTCTGGGGTTTCATACGATGTTTGCTGGCCTTTCCCCGGAAGCATTCCTGGGCGGAACGAAATCCGCTTGGAAGCGATTTTCAACTGCAGTTTGAAATAAGCGGTAGAGTACATGGGGAGCTCTTTGCTAAGAAGTGTATTTAATATAAAGATGTTAATTATAACATGTGCAGGACACGTACAGGCTACCTCCACAGCGACTATAATCATCTCCCAGTCCTGTATTATAGGACCCCGAGCAGCTTTCAAAGCAGGAGGTTCCTGTGGGCGCAGAGGCCGCAGTGCCCGGGGTGCTGCGGAGGCCGGAGGCTGGAGGCCCCTGGCCGCAGCCTGCGCCCTGCGAGCGGTCCTGCCCATGCAGAAAACCCCAGCGATACCAGAACGGGCGTTTAAATTACCTTGCTCAGCTAGGGTTTTCAAAGGTTTCTTCCTATTTTTAAGCCACGCGACTGCTTGATTGGGCTATTTTGTAATGCAGGTTTTATTTTCCCTGTGAAACCACTTTCTCCGATTGCCGCAGCGCAAGAGAACTTCCCAGAGAACTTGCTCCAAACATTCCTCAGATGTTGCAGCCGCCTGACGGAGAAACACCCTCGTCGGCTTTCCAAGAGAAACAAGAAGATGGAGCGATTCCCATCTCGGGAAAACCAGCTGGCCAAGATCCAGAGCTGGGAGCTGAGTTTCGCTCCCGGCGCCGCCCGACTGTTGTGTGACCGCCCCGAGGCCCCCGCGCTGGCAAGAAACGCAAGCAAATAAAAAAACAGCAAAAGAAAGAGCACCGATTTCCACGCAGAATTCCTCCTGGCCTCACTGAGACTCTATAGCATAGTAAACATAGAGTAAAATATATTCTAGACTATAGTATAGTAAATATAGACTATTTAGTATAGTAAAGAGTGCATTATATATGTTTATTCAAGTAACCATTAGTACAGGTTCAGAGACTGGTCTGTAGGTCGGATTTATCTTTGCTTCATTTCTGTACTTATTCCTGTACTATTTTTGACTCCGAAAGTTTTTGTTGTTTTTTTTTGTGTGTATGAAAGAAATCTCTTAAAAAGAACCTCCAAGTTAAGGTTATTTTAGTATTTAATGATCTTTTAGGGTAAATTGAATTTTCTCACTTAAAACAGCAGATAGAACTTAAATGTATAATTTCTACTATGGGCAAATGTTTCTTATGAAATTTTTCCAAGGCATAAAGTGTAGTTACTGCTAAAATTACATTTAATTATTCATTTTGCTACTTTGAAGTGCCGAGGGTGATGAAGCGATGAGCCACCCATTGCTAGGCAGAATTTCTTTTGGAACAAGCATTATTTGTTGGAATTTCTAAATACATTTTGGGTCACCTTCAACATGAAATAAAGCAAACACGGTCAGCGTGTGGAGCCCTGCAGGGGCACGGGTGGTCGCTAGGTTATTCAGCTGGGGAAATGAGAAAATTGTTTTAGCCTAAAGTTACTAGAAATTATTTAAAAATAACTGGAGAAATATTATTTTCATAAGCAATACTTGCCTCAGGGGACACACACTATCTGCAGTTATTACTTCCTCTTATAATCTGGCAAATAACTTGTTGAGCGCTTGGCTGCGTGCCCGCCCGGCTACTTCATAGCGTCGCTGGAGATTTCATTCCCTCCCGTGTTTCCTTTTCCCCGTCCCCTCGCCGCTGGCGAGCTGTGCACATTTTCCAACAGAATTTCCCGCAGATTTTCCAAAGCCGCCTGCGCGGGACGCGGCCGATCCAGCCCGCGGCGGGATGGGACAGGCCCGGGAGGCAGGGGACGGCGGTGGCGGCAGGTGGCAGCAGCGGGCAAGGAGGGACAGCGGGTGCAGCGAGGGAGCAAATGTCAACATGCAGAACAGATGTCAAGTTTGCAATTCAGACTCTGCACGCCCTGCAGTACTTGTAAGAAATGTAACGTCCTAAGTCTCTTATAAAGATCATTCTGAGGCAAAACGGGAAGAAGTATGCGCTAGGAAGAATAGGAACTAGGTAGGTGTTTTGTACGTGATGTATAAATGCATGCAGAGGGGACATGGGGACATGCGTGACATGGGGACGCCTGTTGAGCCTTGTTTTGGGCAGCAACACCGATCAGTTCTTGCAGAAGGGCTGTGCACCAAGGATGATGTGTTGTCCTTCTGATAGGAGAGAAAAGAGCAGAGAAAACATCAGAAAACATCAGAGCAGGATTTCCCTGCTGAAGAGGAGCCTCACAGCACAAACTAAGCAGCTTCTTGAACTCAGAAACCACCAGTGCAGAAACGACCATCTGCTCCATTCGTGATGCCCTGTTGCATTTGGGACCCTCTCCTTCTCCGCTGCTAATGTGGCAGCTGCGAGCACGGAGACGTACGGGTGCCGAGGGCGCTGGGTGGCACGGGCGGAACAGCCCCGCAGCACTTTGGGGCGGGAAGGACGGAGCAGGGCTTGCCCCTCATCCCGCTGCCCACCGGGACGCGCGCGCAGAGCGGGGAGCGCCACGAGCCCGCAGCGGCGCCGTTCTCATCGGACCCACGTGCTCCACGTGTCGCGGGGATGGCGGCGACGCTTCCCTCCTCCTGCTCAGTTCAACACGGAGCCCTCGCGCCCAAAGCGGCCCCAGCCGCCAGAGCTGCATCTGTCCCACGGCTCCGGGCTGGAAAGCCAAAGGACATGTTGCTGCCTGAGGTCGCGTGTCCTTTCAGGTGCTTGAGCACTCCCCCGGACCATCACTTTCCTTAGGGACCTTTTGCTTCAGACACAGAGCAGTGAACATGGCCCTTTCAGGTTTTTAAGTGGGTATGTGCAGGTTACTCATTACAATAGCTAATTGCTCCTGCCCGTCTCACAAAGGGTAAATGTGCACAAATATATACAAATATGCTCCTACCGCCACAGCTGAGGCCTCTTCATCCTTAACCACTGTTGGTAGCGCCCAGTTTTCTTGTCTTATCAAGCGAAGGGAATTCACGGTTTGTTGCACCCTCTCAGTCTCCTGTGGCTCAAGTTCACAACACAAGCAAATACATGATCAGCTGGATCACTTTCTTTCTATACCTTGTGTGTGCACCAGCTGGGATTTGCACCGTTTCCTTCCTTGGGTCGCTAATAGCCACCTCTTCGAGTGCCCACGGAGAGTCCAACTCTCACGTTTCTATCCATCCAGAATGCTCCTCAGTAGATTTAAGAATAATGGGAAAATTTTAAGCTGCTGCAATAATTATTTCTTATAGTTATAATTATTCTACCAGTGTGCTCAGGAGGATGAGCAGAGCTGATGCACGATAGACGGTCTATTATTATTCAAATTAAGCATGCTCAGGTACTGCCTATAAACCATGTCACGCAGCACCATGTGCTTCTCGGTAAGCATCAGCACAGTATGAGCATTAAAAACACACAGCCAGCTAAGTCTGCTTGGGATTTACAGTAACATCCCTTGGAGCGTCCCTCCCTGTGTCTTGCTGGAGCCTTTCAGCCATAGCTACTGATCCTGATCAACTCAATGCTGCAAACAGACCCTACACACGAGTTTTTTTGTTGGCAGAATATGAGCAGAGAGAGGTTGTATCTATCACACTGTGTCTGCAGTTGTCACTAAAGTTCTCAACAATTTTTAAATAGATCAAGTAATCTTTGAACATCGTGTTTCAAATCAGAGCTTCCTGCTCAGGAGATTTTGTATATAGATATAGGTACAGATACGGATGCAGAGATACAGATGCAGACACACGCATGAGCTTGCACAAGGGAGGGGTGGCTCCTCTTTAGGGCCTTGGACCATTGGGTTATTTTGGTATTTGGGATCTGAAGGTCTTGCCAGAGTCCCCAAAGACACTGTTGTGCTGCACCCAGACAGAAGGTGACAGACGCTCTATAATCAAATTATAAAATGAGTCAAGTCATTTGATATTTGAAAGAAAGTGTCTCCCAAAGCTCATCACTTATTAAAACCTGAAATCAAGAGCTGAATATTTATAGCATATTTTTGTTCCTTTTTCTTGAGCTCTCTAGGCAGGCATTTTGTTCATCTGGCCTAAAAATTAGATCCTTTTTTTTTTTTTTTTTCAGAAGGACCAAGTCTGAAATGCTTCCCCAGCTTTATTTCCTCTTGGAATAAATTAAGAGTTTTACCCTCTCGTGTGACTGTTTTTCTCCAGCGAAATAGTGTTTTGGCCTTTGTTACCTTTGGGGTCCTCTCCCGCAGGATAACATTCTGTGCTACTCGCAGAGCATGCAAAAGGGATGCTCAGTGTACTCAGTACATCCCATTCCCAGGGCTGCTGCTCATGAAACCAGGATTCCCCAGTCCCAAACACACGTGCACGTATCGCCCGAGGGCTCTGTGTGCCGAGCGGGTGAATACCCAAGGGGTCTTACAGGCTCTTGTTCCAGTCACAAAGCGCTTTGACCAGAAGTGTGTTCAGACATAAAGATGACATTGGCGTTTTAGCTGTGCCACTTCAGCAAGTGTGCTCGAATCCAGGTGTTTGACCCGCTTCTCTCCGAAATCTGCAGGGAATCTGCACTCTCAAGTCGGGCACGTTCGGGGGCTCAAGTTCCCTCAAGGCCTCTCAACGTTTGCCAAGTTTTCTTCCAAATTTCAGCTGTGTGAGGTGCAAAGCCCATAAAATTCTCTTAAGCTTCAGAACAAGCAGTGGGAATTTAGGACTTTTAGGTGGTCGGTGTCTATAGGCCGCTGCCTGGACTTTAAACTGCTCGAGATACCCACGGTCACATAGAACAACAGCCCTTGTGTCCCTTAGAGAATATACACTGAATTTAGATATGATAGACACAAAAGAAAAAACACTTTTTTTTTTGTCTTTGTGCTATCTTAAGGCTTAGAGTTTAGCAATTCATCCCCCAAATGAGCTTCAGAGCACCCTCACTTCAAAGGC
This sequence comes from Nothocercus julius, assembly GCA_013398735.1. Lineage (NCBI taxonomy): Eukaryota > Metazoa > Chordata > Aves > Tinamiformes > Tinamidae > Nothocercus > Nothocercus julius. The sequence goes on along the minus strand of VZSV01000364.1, from coordinate 41,756 downwards.
TGCACAGAATTTTTCCCCACACTTTCCAGTGGAGCTGCTAACTTGGGAATTGAGCAAGTTATTTTGGATCTGCAGACCTCATGTTCCCACTCAGAATTTGTGGTTGGATACCTCCTTTGAAAAAAAAGGACTGTGGTCTCTTTTTTAAAACGTGCTTTTAAACCCTACACATAGGAAGGTTTGTGCAGAGCTCATTCTCCTGAGAGGCAAGAACACGTATTCGGTGGCGTGTCCCAGCAGGACAGCGGGATGCAAACCCAAAACGGTGGCACAGAAGTGTAACCACCCCTGCGCTGTCGGTGGCCACGAGGGCGCAGAGGGGCCTGCGGACGCGCCAGCTCGTGGCGCCGCATCCAGCTCTGCGAGCTCTGCCTTTCCATGCGCAGCGTGCCCAGGCGCTGCCCTTTTCCTGCCCGTGTTCTCCTTCCTTGGGGCACTGCTGGGGCGTTTCCGTGCTGCTCCTTTCTCACAACGAGCGGCACGCGGAGCGTTGCACCGTGCGCCCGGGCACGCGCTGCGAGCGGCACCCGCCGCCCCGGCACCCGCTCTGCCTTCTGCCCGCGACAGGGCCCTGAGGGGCCTCGAGGGCCTTGGGCTGCAGCCCACGCAGCTCTTGCAAAACATCTTGCAGCGCTTGGCAGGGTTCGAAGTGCTTTTGGGGGCAGGCTGAGCGGTGCCGACGCGGACCGGCAGTCGCACGTGGGAGCTCCGCGGCGCTGCCCTCTGCTCGTGTGCAGCAGGCGGGCACGAGTCCAGCCCACGCGGGGCTTTTTTAGGCCCAGTTGGCCTTTTTAGACCCAACGGCAACGTATAGGCACAGCCATGCCCGTTACGCCGGTGCTTCAGCTCCGTATGCTGGCTCCTTTCTGCGTTTCCCTGCAGACACAATCCCTCCTTCAATCCCGCCTGATTGACAAACGCATGGAGTGACCGCTGTAGTGGCCTCATGCAAACAGATTACACAGACACAGACATCCCGGGGCGCTTTGAAAGGGCAAGGAACTGCATAAAGACTCCATTGAGGAGCTCCCTCCCATTCACTGCGCGAACAAAGCGCCGCTGTGAACCTGCCTCGCGTTCCCAAAGTTACTACGGCACAGACAAGGGAATGGGCTGCGTGCCGGGACCCTCTCAACACAGAAAGGGCAAAAGAGACGCAACCTTTTCCCTCCAAGTGTAAAAACAAGATTCAAAAGACAAGCAGAGAAGCTTTAATAAAACCGATGTGTTAAAGGAGACGGGAAAGACCAGAGGAAGTTCAGTGAGATCTCCTGTTCGCAGCTCGACCTCACTGGGGAGCTCCTTAGCCCACTTCCTACACATTTACTGAAATTTAATAGCACCTACTTTCGTGCCCAGCCTGTGCATCCTGCACAGCGTGTGAAGTTTCAGACACACACACAGAAATTTCAGGCACATAAACATTGCACATCTTACAAGAAGAGGTAGTGGCAGCAAAGCCAGCTGCACTGCCTCTGCTCTGCTTTCCTGCAGTTCACGAACTCTAGTGCAAACATCAAAAAAAAGTTGTTGTCTTACGTAAGCAGAATGATAAAACCACGGCTGGAGCTGAGTGGGCCGGGCTCCAGGAAGCAGCAATCGGAAAAGAGATCAGCCCTGAAGCCGAAGGTGGCATAGGGATATCCCACAGGAGACACGGGACGCTGCTGTTGGCTGAGCCTGAGCCACCTCACTGAGACCCAGGTCTCTCAGCAGCACCCAGTGCTCCCTAACAGGTAAACGAGACACGCGGATCCGACCTCGCAGCTGAAGCTGTGAGAAGGATAATGAATTAATATGACACTTGCAAGGACTGCAGTACCTCTGTGTAACAACAGTATCTGCAGGGGGAAGGACTCAATCCTGAAGCAAACACACCTGCAGTTTGGCAGTACTTTTTCCCTGTTGTTGAAACAGAAGTTACTGACTTGGCCTATTTTTACCCACTTAAATAATAATTTAAAGTCAGAAGACACCATTATGAAAATCTTCTTAGCACATAACGTAGAATTTTAAGCACAGAGTTAAATCAGAGGCAGTGTAAAGTGCCCAGAAAAGCAGAGTATTCATTTGTACACTTCAGAATAACATTGGATCATAACAATGATTTTTACCACTGAAAAGATCACTTGCTAATGGGCAAGAGGCAAGCGACTGGCCTGCTACGCGCTTCCTGCAACCTAGGCAATTCTATAGCATGTGTAGGTGAGGCTCGGCGATTACACAGCCTCTTCCATGCAGATGCTTCAAATCATTTTACAAGCATTCAGTAAGTATCCTGCACAACAGCCCTGCTCATCAAGAGCACATGCCAATCGTGTCGGAATCGGAGGCTGAGGCATAGAGAGATTCAGGGACTTGGTCAGGGCCACGCTCGGAGGATCAGTAGGAAACACTGCCACCCTCCCTCTCATGACCTAATGCCAGGTAGTGTGTGCAACTTCCTCCACTCACATCTTAAGCACAGACGACCAGGGACATCTTTTTATTCCAGTTGGAAAGAACATGTATCAAACATGAGTGTGGAAGTAGCATATTTTGATACTAATACCTGTCACAGGAGATTGTGCTAGTAAGAGATCACAAACTTACAGCTCCGTGAATCCTGAAGCAGCTCAAAGGACTTCCCTGAGTATTTATCTGGTTTTTAGTTTACCACCACTTCTCAAGTGGAACATAACACTCCTTTAATAGCACACAATGGTGCTGCATAGAAAGTGAAGAAATATATCCAAGGTTGGGGCCGAGAAGGTGAGAATGAGAAGGGATTTAAAAACAAAAATGGGGTCTAATAGAAGGCTTGATCTAGAACTGCATTTGATTTTTCCCTGTTTACTTGAAACACTCCTATGAAAATCTGATTTTCTGCTTAGCACAGAGCAGAGATTTCAAACACAAAGTTTTATACCAGTGCAAACTATCCAGGAGGGCAGAGTATCCACATTTACAATTCAGTCGAACGGCTTCTTCTGGAACACCGAAGTGTCGCTGCTCATGGGCTCACAAAAACAAGTTACTCAGGGTTTAGTTTACCAAGAACATTCCCAACAGCTTTTTGTATTTATAAAGGCAGAGATCAGCAGTGTAAATTAAAACAGTCAATACTAGAAACTGATGAAACTTTGGATTTGGAGAGTCCTTAAACCTTTGCTTACTAGAGCTGCTCTGTATTTGCCTCCCTGCTGGAGAAAGGATGCTAACCAGAGCAGACCCTCGGTCTGACCTACTAATGCAGCTTTTATAGCGGGAACGTAAAGAATTTGTAAGCCAGGAAAGTATCCAGCCCACTGTGTCCACTAGCTAGTAATGACTCCATTAATTTGTTTAATCCTTTTGTTCTGTCTACACAGAGTGATTCTTAACTGTTTTAGCCTTCTTCTCAGAAGGCCTCAGCGGCTGCGGGAGGGAAAGCCTAGCACGAGCCCATCGCTCGGACGCAGCGGGCTTGCTTCTGCTCTCGGTGTTTCTTCCCTAATCTGTGCTGTCAGTGGCTACACATGAGGGAATCATCCTCTGTAAACTGCATGTGCACCACGTAAAGCAAAGACACGGGATTTAAGGATCAAAGGCAGTTCTGAGGGCCGATTGTCATCCCCTGAAAACTTGAGCTTGAGGAGTCATCAACTTCACTCAACGGCTAAAGCGAGGATTGAGAGAAGCCCAAGTAGGAATGGAAGTCTCTTCTTGCCCGATTCCTCCCAAATTTTAGCCCTTCTGTTAAAAAGACCCCATGTGAAAATTACTGCAGAAGAATTAACTGAAGTGCTATAGTGGAAAACCAAAAGTCGCTTTGTTCCTCCTTCTTTCCTTCTGTCTTCCTTCCTTTTTGTTTTGTTACTCTTTCCAAATACTGTTGATATAACACCTTCCTCTTTCTGATAAACAACCTCTTTAAAAGAAAGCTTGAGGGGGGGAAGAAACTGTTACCAGAGTCCTTTTTTCTTTTTACTTGCTATCCCAGTGACAGAGTCTGCAGTTCAAAGGGCTGATGAAGGCAATGACGAAATGTCTTCTGCTCTGGCAGAGCAGCAGAGGGGGAAACATCCCCAGTAAATTCTCCCCTTCTACGTGCGTGTCGTGTAAAGGTGGATTTTCTGTTCTATTTTTTAATTCTCTCGTGAATGGTAGTAGAAATCTAGGAAATGAAGTTCTAAGTATTTTGACACTCAAGTCCTGTCTGTCAAGGCTGTAGTTTCTTGACCAAGGAACTTAAGAACAACATCAACATTCTTATTTCATCTTCATTTCTAGGAGCCTCCAGAATTCATATGCTATTTTAAAAAAAATATTGTCCATTGAAATACATCCAGATCCATGCAGTAACTCACCTAATGGCACCTGTGATTATTTCAACTGCTGAATTATTAATCTGCAAATATTAAAAGTATTACACATGAAAATAAAGTCAAGCGATAATCTAACTGTCAGGGATACAGGTAAAGCAGCTACACAAATTTTTATTTGCAGTACTAAAGCTCTCAGAAAGAAAAAAAAAACAACAGCACATTTCTTGCCTTCACAACTCTATCAATCTTCTAGGCTATTTAGAGAAACATCAATATTTAGAACAGATTAAGTATCTTATTTTTCAAAATAGCTCAATATCTATATACTGAAAAATGTCTCCTGCTCCTCCATCCCCATTCCAAACATATCTAGAGTTGCCAGCCATGGCACATTATGAGTCAGGACACTAAGTCTGCTCTGGGGAGGGAAATTTCTTGCTTGCATGTGTTTTCACATCCTCTTTCCACCGACCCACAGCTAAGCATTTGTCACGCTGATATTTAGACAACAAAAATAAATACAAACACACCTTTTTAAATAAAAGATATATGATGACAATTTTCACCTCAGTGAAGGAAACATTATACAGAAAACATGATGTTCCCTGAGGCCAAGAACAGTGTATGTAGTTTTGGAACAAAATAAGAGGAAAGAGCAGCGAAATGCAGCTTTGGAAAAATATTACGGCTTCATGACTGGCAGAGAAATGTTCCAAACTGCTGGTCACATTGCTGGCTTTCTGAGATGTTTTGGCGTAAAAACATCCCAAACCTAATGCTAATTCACAAAATATCTAACAAGATCAAGCTGGTGCCTCTGAAAACATGTCAGGGGTATCTTCTGGCTGGGTTTTACTACTCATAGAAAGCACTAAACTACCAAACTTACCCCTATAGTGTTTCCTCCTGTTTCTTGTCAAAAAGAGAAAGAAAATTAATTCCCTGTTCTGTCCTGTAGGTCACAGGTGATGTAGAGAGATTCGTGTAGCAGAGCTGACTGGGTTCAGTACAAGGTGATCATGAAACCAAAACTGATTTTTGTATTTTAAGTCATTCATTTCCTCTGTAGATGAAATATTAGCTTTCTAGTTTAATTTTCTTTCTCTTTTTGACATATTTTTCAAACAGCAAGATAAAAAACTACTTTTCAACAGATCAGCTGCCTTATCTAGTTTGGTACGTGGGTACACGATTGCAAACGCTGGCATTGGTCTGGGAAGGGAGTGCTTTTGGTGGGTGCCCATACTCCGGTTAATCCTAGTTTTAGTTGATGTTGCCTTCATCTCTCAGTGGCTCTCTGCAGGAACAGCAAAAAAACTGCCTGGAACCTTATGGCTGGAACCAGAGCATTAAATCCTGAGCAAAAAGTAAAGGAAATACAGATTAAAAAAAAAAAAAAAAAGGGAGTATGGGAGAAATAAAAAAGAGTAAACTTAACACATTTCCATGTTTATTGGATTTGAGGATCTGTTTCCGTTGCACTCCCAGAAGTAAAACACAAGAATTACAGAACATTTGTTGACAACAGGCTATAGCTATGGGGGCAAAAAAAAATATGCTCCGGAGTTAGCGTTCCAACAGACTCATAAATCTAAACTTGAATAGACCGTAACCACTGTACTTCCAAGGCTCTAACAAGAGAGCACAGCAGGACATATTCTCACCATAGCAATTCAGAAAACTGTGCCATCCAAGTACATTTCCACTCTCTGCAATACTAATCTTTCCCTGTCCTTGCTTCTCGAAGGAAATTGATATATTCAGTTCTTGAAATAGCACTCGAAGCCTGAGTCCCAGCTACAGTGCCACTTAAAGTCTTCTTGCACTCTATCAACCCGCGGCGACAGCAAACATTAGTAACATCTCTCTTATGCTGCAGAGAGTTACTGAAAAACGGGGTCAGACCTGAAAGGAATCTTGAGAGTTAGTCCGATTCATGTCAACCGTTTCAGGCCCAACACCCTTTCCCTGTAGGGCACAGCAGAGACTCTTAGCATCTCGCAAGACTCCACGGAACGAACTCGGGAAGTTTTTCCTGTGGTCCCTGAAGCGCTGCTGTCTTCAGCTGTGTGACTAACGCCCGCGCTTGGAGAGGGGGGACCAGCTCACACCTGGGTCCCTGCAGAAAGTGATTTTAAGCAACGTCGCTGCGTGGAAGTGTGGGAGCTGCCAGGCTTACGTACCGTTCTGCTACATAGCCGCAGGCGAGCATGGCAGACTATTCCGAATAAATCCAGAACTTGTCTGTTAATATTTACATCGTATTTCATTTCAAAGATTTCATTAACATTTTATGAAAAAAAATGATCTTACGCTATTTTCCTGCGGAAAGAAGATATCCCATTAAACACTTCCAGTGTCAATAGGACATCATCCTCATTTTCCCTGAACTTAGCAAAAAGCAACTGCTGCCGAAGGCCACACTATGGCAACTCTGCAAACATTATTCACTGAAATCAGTGGGCTGGTCCTTCGCTCCTATGAACTGGAATGACTCTCGAGTTCCCCTGTTTACTGCCACATCCTGTTTACTCATGACAGACTGATAGGAAGACTGTAAAAGACTGACACTGCTGGGATCCCTGAAGGGCAAATATTACTTCTATATTTCTTATAGAAGAGAAATATCTCCTTTATATAGACAGAGAATTAAGCAGAAAAGCTAGAGGAGCCACTTTTGGGAGTGCTGTGCATCCCACTCTCACACAGACTGCAGATGAAGTCTTTCCTGGCCAGGATCCCAAGAGATTACTAGTATCCAGAAACCTAGTGAATGCTCCAATAACTGAGCTGCAGAACTGCAAAGATTTTATTTAGTCTCTGAAATGCTTAAAAACCCAAAGAGCTCCTTACAGTGTGAGAAAAAAATGACATTACCATAACAGGACATTTTTCCTGGAAGGAATGAAAGACGCTCTCTTCTGCGCACAGGGTTAATTTCAGGAACACACTTCAGCTGTCTGCGATCCCCAAGCACTCTGCCACAGCAGACTGGTTTTTCTTTTATGGTCTCTGATGCTCTAGAGAAGAAGGGAGCTAAATGCTGCCTTTGGGAGCGTGCAGACAACTACTGCAGCCCTTTGGCCTCCTGCTGCTCTTTCAGCTAATGAGTGACACTAAGTAGTGACGCGGCTGCCAGCAGCATCAATCTTCATAGTGCCAAATATGCCAACGTCCCAGCACAAGGTCTCATGCAGAATTTCTGCTTTTATTTATTATACTCTATTACGGATTCTTTAAAAGCCTTAGTTTCTTGTCTCATGAAGGCAAAGAAGCAACCCACATACTCTACAGGAAAACGAAACTCCACTTAGAGTGACACACACAATGGCTTTTTTCCAATTTTTCATTTACTTTGCAGCCTTTTTCTTTTATAGCCTAGTTCTACATCTGCAGTTAAGTGATTTAGCTACATTACAGTTAGACTTTGACCTGCAGTGGTCAGGAATCATTGGATATTGATTGAAATCTGAGGCCTGGGACTTGGCTGTTGGATTAGACCTTGGGTAAAAAAAAAAAAAAGCAAATTGGGCCAAGAGTTTTGCTAATCAGGCTCCCAAACTGAGCTCAACTTCAAGATCAGTCTTTGTACTAAAAGGATATAAACACCAGTGCACGCACAGGTTAATGCGTCTGTGTTATTAGAAGCAAAAATTACCTGTGCATTCATTGTATTTCACGAAAATAGGATATTCACTTTTTTTTTTTCCTTGTGTTTTAACTGTTAGCCCTTCACAGCAGAGATCATCTCTTTAATCTGCATACACCCCACAGCTACAGGACCTTGTTCATGAATATTAACCTTAACATGCTATGTAGAAACTGATTTTACTTCTAATGATGCACTGGAGCTTTGAATTCAGGGGAGAAAAAGGCTCTTTAGAGAAGATTATAGATAGCCAGGGTTCTTAGGACAGGAAGATGGATTAGGCTCTTCTGAAGTAGTGATCAGGAGGACTGTGTCATAGTCACTACGTGCTTTAGCCTGTAATGCAAGAAATCCTACTTCTTTCCACAGAACCAAGTACGAAGCAAGTTACTACCCACTGAAATTGGAAGCTACTACTCTTTTTGGTAGAGGTTTGATTTATACATAGATAATTTGCACTTCAGTGCAGCTGAGTAGTCTTTCTTGCTCCTTGTCTGGATTCAATGGTTTTCATTATCAGGGCCCTGTCACGAGGTTTTCAGAATGTTCTTCCCCCAAAGTCAGCATCTCATTCATACAGAGAATGTCTTTTTGGGGCAAACATTCTCTGGATCTCTATTTTAAGCAAATATATATTGACAATGCTTTAATCCCATATTTTCAAGTTGCTTTTATGTGACAGCATTTTGATCATGATCTTAGCTGTGCTGCTAGTGAAGCGTTCGGAGGAAATCAGGAGAGGGATGCAGACACGAATGCATTACTCCTTTTTAAAGTTACCAACATTTTAACACCCAAAACACCGTTCACACAGCCTTTTTGCAGTGCTCATCTAGTCCTATGTTTGGGCTATGTAGGCAGAGGACATACCTTTACCTTGGAACACAAGCAGAAAGTTAAAAATGAAAAGAAATATTGTCCTATTTCTCTTCTCTTTACTTCCCATATAGTCCAAACAGTAGAGTATGAGTCTCTTGTGACCACAAATGACCCCCATGTATTCATGCTGTTGACCTTCAGCTACACTCTCTTCCAGATTGCATCAAATCCTTCCACAAAATCCTACTCTTTCTTCAGTTTTGTAGTGAGGATTGCTAGTGCCAAGCCAGCATATATAAAAGCCTAACTGACCGTATCGGTAGCAGCTTAAATTATCTTCATGATCTAATATGCACTAGTTGGTGCACTGTCATTCTCTGTAAACCAGACTTCTCATAGCTGCTTGCTTGCTCATGCTTATTATTTCAGATTTACTTTGGCTGCAAACTTTTGCCTGAGATACGCTGCAATTTCCAGCTGAGCAGCTTACTTCCCTGCTGACCTGCTTTTTCTGGGAGGATGGTGTACCTAGAGTCTGGTCTCAAAGGACAAAATGGTGAAGAGAAATAAAAATATTGACATTGAGACCCATTTTTTTTTCCCTTTGGTGAATACCCATTCCCTTCAGTGCCTCCAATATCTCAAACCAGCAAGAAAATTCTCTTGTACAGATATTTATAAACTTGGCCACAACACTGGAAAAAACATTTTCATATCTATATTCAACCATCTATGCAAATATTTAAAGTTCTTACTGTTCAGTTTGAATAAATACTATTGGCAATAGACCTTCCTCTTCCTTCAAATTCAAATTTTCATATTCTGAAAATGTTTACCCTTATTGATCACTAAATTCAACTCTCCGTCTGCATAAGGCAAAAGAATGAGTCTTCAGAGCCTCCTGCAATTAGCACCCCTCACTGTGCTCCGTAATCACCTCCTCCTGCGGGATGCCACGCTGCTCTCATCACTACAGAGCTCTTGCAGGGACAACTGAGAGGCACGACACCGAGATTACTCAGATGCCACATCCATCATGCATGAGCCACTCATCTCCTCCTAGTCTTTTTGCATTTGACTCTAGCCAACAAACCATTTGCCAGCAACCAATACCACCAGCACAGCTGCTTTTGCTCTGGGCCACCACTGGCAAGTTACAATGGATTATCACTAAACTTTTTATTTACTTATTTAGAGAGAGGAAAAGTTCTTTAATTAACCATTCTTGCTCAGAAAATATTTGAGCTAAACTTCTTAGGAGGAACGGGAGAAGAAGAGGATTTGAACGTGTTAGGGAGCACTTTGTGCATCCTATTTTTGTTACTTTTTGTTTCACCTTTGCTTCCTCTCCACAATTTGCCTGAGAAAAGTCAGCCAGAATTGCCCCTTTCTTCACTTAACACAACCTCTCTACCTGAAGGATTCCTTTGCTGTCATTACTCAGTTTTTTCTTCTAGTCTCAGAAAATTCTTGATTTCTTTTCTAGGTTCCTAACTCCCTGATTATCTTCAGGTGACTTTTTAAAAAAAAAAGTCTGTAGACCAAGCTAAAGTTCTTCAATCCATTTTATTAAAATAATGGCTCGGGTTTCCTAATTTTATGAACTAATCGTAATAAAGATCTCTATGTATGATTACCTGCAGGAAAATCCAATATCCCCTGTCTCAAGCGTGCTAAGCTTCTCTACACTACCATCCCTGAAATCACTGCCAGCTACCTGCAAAGATTGTAAAAACACTCAGTACAACAGATCCACCAGGAGCCACTCCACTTGGTGTAGTGAGAGCAGATGGGAAAAGAGCCCTCTTACAATTTTAGCACTTTCTGTAAGATGTAGGTGTCTCCAAGAACTGCGCGAAGCCGGGTTGCTCAAAACGAAAGGAGGAAATTCTGCTAGTATAACTTTATTCCAGATTATGTAACCTAGCGATGGCTTACCGCTCCCTGCTTGATTTGTATTAAATAGCTGTCAGTCATAGCCAAATTTCAGGACTGCGTGCTTGATAAATCACGAGTAACGTTACATTGCACTGGAGTAAGCAAGCGTTTATTTCAAAGTTGCCAACATTACGCAACGCCTTAGAATACTCAGGAAAACAGCCGTGTGGTGCACAAAGGTCCGGAGTGGCTGTGCCCACTCCCACCTCTAACTCCGACTCTCCGACCTCCGGCTGCAGCAGAGAGCTCAGCAAAACCCACTGACCGGCGCATTTCTGCTCCCCTTTTCATCAAGGCTTGATAAGGGAGTTCGATTTAAATAGCCTATTTATCAGAGCAGTACTTGGACACAGTGCCATCGTGTATTGCTATTTGACTCAGTATTTTTAAAAAATCAAGAGCATATGAGGAAGAACTTCTTTGCTGTGAGGGTGACAGAGCCCTGGAACAGGAGAGGCTGTGGAGGTTCCTTCTCTGGAGATCTTCAAACCCGCCTGGATGCAACTGGGTGCCCCGTGCTCTGGGTGTCCCTGCTGGAGCAGGGGGTTGGACTGGATCATCTCTAGGGGTCCCTTCCAACCTCTACCACGCCGTAATTCTGTGAATGAACATTTCCAAGCAGTAGGAATGTGCAAGAAATTCTTTTCAGTAGAGGGGATAGTGTCATCTTTCATTCTTTGTTTTACAGCAGTTGTACAGGAGAAAAAAACCTCCATGTTTTACCACAATTACCTAATAAGCACTTACTGGCCTCGTGAGCAATGCATGGGTTCCAACAGAGGTTTTCCTTTATTGTAGCTCAGGATAGTAGCTCACTTCCTTTCTGTGCTCGGGAGCTGATTTGAGGTACGTTGGAGAATTTGTGTTTAACAGATGTGACGAGCCCCTTCCTGCTCTGGGTCAGAAGGGGCAGGGCGGCCAAGCGCCGTGTCCCCTCGTCACTACGCGCGACTCTTGCCCTTGTGGCTCCAGTCCCCAGCACGGAGGGCCAGCCTGGGCTACACCAGGAAGCAAGGCCTTGGTCGAGGTCTGAGAGGGCAGTCTGAAGTACCTTATTTATCAGCGCAGTACGTGGACACAGTACCACTCTGTACTGCTATTTGACTTCTTTTAATGTTTGGAAAACTCAAGAGCGTGAGGAACGCACGTTTCCGAGCTCTGGGAATGCGTAAGAAAGGCTGTTCGAGACCCGGCGGCCAGGCAGCCTCCCCAGGCTCCAGGGCCTCACCCTCCACCTGGCCCCGTGGCAGGAGGCGCCGGCAGCCTGCCGGCCGCCCTGAACTCGCGGGCTGACCCCGCTTCGCTCCCCAGATCGGGCCGCCCGCCGCCATCTTAAGGGCCGGTCGCGGGGCCGGGCGGGCAGTGCCTCAGCCGGGCGGGCAGCGCCGCCACCAAGATGGCGGAACGGCCGCGCCGGCG
>VZSV01000364.1:0-26289 GCA_013398735.1 Nothocercus julius | reverse complement strand
AAAAAAATGCTTGGTATGTTTTGCAATGTTGGTTTGTACTTAGAAGCCTCCTAATGAAGGAGATTTGAGTGCTTGTCTCTCTAGTTTAACTTTAGAGACCAAAGCAGTTGTTAAACATTTTTAAAAAAAAAAAAACAAACAAACAAACAAAAAAAAAACTAATCTTTCCCAGGGTAATGAAGTCTTGAGTTTTTTCCAGGCTGTATCAGCATTCAGTGTTTGACCTCCTAACTAGTTCATAGTTAGCCCTTTGTAAAGCTTTCCAGTGTACAAGGAAAGCAGATCGCTGACATGCTGAAAATGGGCTCCAAGCTTCTCAGAGGGGACTTGCTTGTTCAAGAGTTTTGGGAAGTGACGAAAGGAATGCTGTCCACTTCCAAACTAGTTCCAGAGTTTTAGTAGCTTTTATTAGTGAGAGTGCACCAGAGCTGTAGCTGTTGTGAAATATAAAATGGCTGAAGGAATAATCTGTTGTGCTGGCATTGCTTTGACAGAAATTAGCAGTCATAAATCTTCACGTCTTTTGATTACAGAGTAGTATAGGCAAAATGCTCTTAGTCTTAGAGTGTGTAAAAGGAAGTAATGAGTTACTGCATTCTGTGTGTGTCTAAGCAGTCTGTACTTTAAAAGCTCCGAGGTTAAACTACAATCAAATGGAGGCTTTTTTTTTTTTTTTTTTTTTTTTTTTTTGGTAGGTTGTCTGAAGCAGTGCTGCTTGACAGTGTACACTTTAATTCTAGTGTTTTCTGCACCAAACAGTGGTACCTCTTGAAACTTTCAGAATAATGTTTTAAAATAAGTAGTGGTAGTTTGCTTTGTGTGCATGTGAAAACTAGCTTAGAAAACTACCGTTTTCTTACATAAAAACAATGTCTTTAACAGCTCTTCTATAAACAATTCTCCTAAAGCTATTCTGGTCAAGTGACTGTTATTTTGAATTTAGTAAAGCAATGATACAATATAATGCTTTATTTTTTTAATCAAAACCAATTAAAAACTCTTGATTTGAGGTAAATTAAATTGGAGTGGATATTGTTTTGGTGTGTCTTAATGGGGAAAGAGCTAATGTGGAAGTCACTCATGTAAAACCAAAATAGCTACTGGTAAAGATCTAATAACAAATATCTGTGACAGGCACGGTGAGTGTAATTGAGCACAAAGTATGATTTGTCCTACCTGTTGCTGTTCTTTACATTTATTCACATTTCCAACTGCTTGTTTAGGAATTTTAACTTACTGAAGTCTGGAAACCAATCATGTAAGAGTGTCTGTTGGAGGCAAAGCTATAACTGATGTGCACAGGTGACCAGTTACATCAATGAGGAATGAAATTTCATTTCATAGTAGGATTAACTGCAAGTAATACCTGCTTAAATAAGCTTTTGTGCATCAGACTTGCAATGGGCAATTTCCTTAGACTTCATTTTGTAATTGATCTGTTGCCTGACTGAAAGACACTGCAGATGTTTCTGTTCTAACTAGAATCAGAGCTAAGCCCTGCTGTAGACTGTCTATGAAGTTTAAGTCAAATATTTTTTCAGAGTTTCTCAAAGCCGTTAAAAACAGTTGTATTCTGTTTGTTTTGTGTGATGTTCTGGTCGAACTGATGTACCCTTTCAAGTGTATTGTCTATTAATTTCTTAGCCTTCAGATTGACAAGCCCGAAGTATTGGTTTTAAATGTTAATACTCTAGTTTCAAAAACAGTGTTGTAGTGTAGCTTGAAGTACAGTAAATAAATAGTACTTAAGAGATATGGGATTTTTAACGTTCTGAGTTGTAAAGAAGAGGGAGCCTTTTAAGTTACTCTTCTCTCTAGGTTTAACAACTTTACAGTGTTACTCAGTTTGTTACAGCTAACTTGCTACTGTTACAATAATCTGTAGAACATCTTGTTTATTATGGTTGACAGGAAGCCATGTCAAGATATGTGGTGTTTTATATCGCTCCATCTGTGACATTTGCTAAGAGCATCTTTTTTTTGTCTTCTTGCAGAAAGTGTGGATGTCCATCAACGAAGTTTTGATGTAGGAATTCAAATTGGCTATCAGCGTCGGAATAAGGATGTGTTAGCTTGGGTCAAAAAACGCAGAAGAACTATTCGTAGAGAAGACTTGATCAGCTTCCTATGTGGAAAAGTTCCTCCTCCAAGAAATTCTAGAGCTCCTCCAAGACTGACTGTAGTATCCCCTAACCGAGCTACTTCAACAGAAACTAGCTCATCTGTAGAGACTGATTTGCAGCCCTTCCGTGAAGCCATAGCTCTGCATGGTAACAGTTTTTTTTCCAGTACTACTTGGTTGAAGTTGGGTGGAGGTTCTTAAAGCATGTCTTCCTCTTAAGCTTTGGCTCTTGGCAGTTGTTGATGTCCTAATGCCATGTACCCAATGCTTCAGCTGAAGGTATCTACTTGCTTCTCTAAAGGAATCGATGTGTTTTGGCATGTGTAAGGCTTGTTAGCTACTAAAATGCTGCTTTAGTCAAATCTTGAATATGAGTAAAAGTACTGCATGGGCAGGTAGTGAAATTAATGTTGGATCATAAATTTAAAGCTTTGATTCAACATACTGAATACAGTTTGTGCTTCAATTTGTTACTAAAACTAGGTGTGTCAATGCAAACTTTCAGAAATTGATAATATGCTAGGAACTAGAAATACTAAGATGCAGATAGAAGCCAGTAGCTAGCAAATTCAGCCACGGTTGGGGGAGGATTTAATGTCTAAAAGGTTTCTTTTGTATCTGGGGAGCTAGATCTTGCTCCAAATGTTATTAGCTGCTAGTTAATATGGTTGAACATTCTGCCCCCTAACAGGACTGTTCAGAGGGATGTTGGATGCTTATCTCATGACAATGCAGTTCAGAACTCATTTCTAATTTACAGTTAGTCTGAAATATCTCAAGTCTTGTCAGACTGAACCTTATTCCTTGCTGTCACTGGCTGTGTGCACTGTGTATTTACTGTTCCTCAGAGAGGAGCATTCACTAACCAATTCTGAACTGTACTGTTACCTGGAAACCAAAGATGTGTTTAAAGTAGTTAATCGCTGGTGGTAATGCTTTCTAAAAACCAAAGGGGGAGCACAAATAAATACATATCTTAGGATATAAATAGGAGACATTCTAAAAGTATATTAAAAATTAAATTACCTGGAAATGCAATCTGTGAAACGTGACAGTTTTTCACCACTTCAGTATCCTCAGTGTGGCAGGGGGTTAGTGGGTTAATAATTGGATCAATAGATCCTTGAAAAGGATACTTGGGAATACAGTCTTTCTTCTGCTATCTTATGTCAATTCTTCAAGAAACATAAGCCAGGCACTGTTACTGTCTAGGTGGCAGCTTGGTTCTGGTATGTTTGTGGTTCTGACATTTAGAACAAGTGTGTTCCCACCCAGTGCTCTAGTCTTCTGTAGGCATTTTTCTCTATTTTGGAAGCTGATCAGAATTCTGTGTACCAGTAGTGCTCATCCATAGGTCAGGCTAATTTCATAAAGCAATGATAACCACCCTTTTATAAAACTTGCGTTCTGAAACTGTGGTTGAATCCTGTACGCAGGTCACTTCAGCTGAGTTCATCAAATGAGGATAAATAAGGTAGTTCTCATTTCTGCCTGAATTTTCTCAAGCAGAGTAAATTCATAGGTGTCTTAGTTGATAACGTAGCACTCCTCATTGTCTTTGCTTTGTTTCTTAACATCTCTTTCACACTGAGGTGGCTTCTGGAAGTAACTTCTTTTTAGTATGGCAGTGTATGATCTGTTAGTTTTTTTTTTTTTTTTAATTTCATAGTCTAATACAGATTTGTGGACCACATGCACTTCTCTGTAGTGGCACTGCAGAAAGTAGAAATGTACAGTTCTACTTCAGCTGGTAGACAAGATTACATGTCAATCACCTTCTGGATTAGTTTGTCCTAATATCACTTTCAGTCTGTTCTTTGGCACAGATGCTTTTGTACTAATCCTTTAGTGACAAGGCTTGTGTTTATACTCATACCTGGTTTTAGTTTATTGTGCAGCATAGCTGTGTTCCTCCAGCTTTCTCTTGCCCTTTTTCCTTTTGCATCAGGAGGAGCTGTGAAGTTTGGTGTGAAACCAAACATCATTGCAGTTAGCATAGCTATAGATGCGTCTTCATCTGGTTTTTGAATACACAGTGACTTTTCAGTTCTGAGAAGAACTTTGCATATGAGTTGCATCCAGCTTAAGTTGGCTATCTTAAAGTTTCTGAAAGCTGATTTATGCCAGGTCTTTTCCTTCTGCATTGCTGGAGGTAGCATACCAAGTCCAGGTCCATCATCTGTCTTTGAAGTTTGGTTTGGGGCTTCTAGGGTAGAATGTGCTCATATAATGAAATGTGCACCATGCTTTACAAAACCCACCTCCGAACGTAATGAGAAAAGCGCTATAATATGGGAATGAGGAAGCAATCGGAGGGGAGAGCAGCATTATGAAACATAAATTATATTCAAGCTTTCTTGCAGGAGCAGGGCAGTGAGAACATTATTACTTTTGCTCCTTAGCTTTAATGTTGAGGTGTTTCACCAATGTGATTCAGTTTCTGGGGGAGACCTTCGCTCTAGCACACAGAAGTGTGTGGCCCCTCGAGAGACTAGTCCTTCTATTGTACTGTCTTGAAATACTAAATGGCAATGCAAAACAGTTATTAACAAAGAGGAGGAAGCTGATAAGGGGATGACAGAACAGAGTTCAGATATAGTCTGAAGGGGTGTAATATGGTATAAAAGCTGTGTACAAAGCTATCATGGAGTTCAGTATTGAATATCTGCAGCTAAACCTTGCTGAGCAAAAAATGAAGCAGTGTAGCTTAGAGGGAGATGTATGCCACTTTATCTGGAGCTTTGGTTGCATTTATGTAAACTTAAATGCTAATTTTGATACTTTCTGAACAAAACTGGAAAATAATTCTGAACAGCAGCTATTTTGTATGTAGTCTTTAGTAACCTGAATAACTCATAGTCACTGTAAATGTGATTATAGTGCAGATAAAACAGCTCGTTTAGACCACTAATGATAAACTGTCACCTCAAAATCAGCACACTTATTTACCTTAAGCACTCTGCATGCCTCAAAACATTCACTAATAGCTAAAACATTCTAAGCTAGATAATTTTTGAAGAGTCCTTAATTATAAATTAGCTAGTATTGATCACAACTTCTCATACTACAACTTTTGTCTGTGGTAACTGCAGTAGGTGCTTTAAAATGTAGTCTTGGATGTAAGCACAGGTTTGTGTCAAATTCCTGCTTAAAATATATTGACTGATGCTGGTTTAACTAAATTATACGTCAGGAATGGGAATATAAGATATTCCAACTATTCCATCCACTTAAATCCTTTAAAGTTTGAAAGGGAAAAAAGGCGTGTTCTTAAAGGCCTTCCCCTCTGTAAAGTAGTGGAAGACTTTAGAGGTGGTTTTGGTGTGTTAGCCATTAAAATATTTAATGATCGGAATCTCTATTGTGCTGTGTAGACAACTGTAATGTGCATGTGATCAAGTTAATCACAGAGTAGAGATTTGTGGTGACGGAATGGTGTTGCTAGTTGTCATGTGAATATTTCCAGTGTCTGTTGTTGCTCACTTTACTGTTTTAGCTGTTTAAATGTTTTGGGGAGAGGCACAACCAGAGCACAAATAGCTTAACTCTGAATAATTCACAATAAATGGATTTTCTAAAATTTCCTTTGACAATAGCAGCATTTCAAGAAGAAATGAACTATGAATCATTGTTTCTGGAACATGTTCTGTTAGCAAGTAGATCCCTTTGCATTGTATTACTAATAGTCATCAAAGACCTTACTTCATGAAATAGCAATTTGATATTTCAGTACATGCCTTGAACTTGGTTTCTGACTCTTCTGTACTTGATTACTTAATTCTAAACTGGTGTAAATGTCTAAGATAACATTCTGCTCTTCTGGATTAGTCTCTACTGCTGTGTAATATGGGTAACTGAAAATTGTTGCTGGAGTCTGTTATACTCAGTAATGACTGTTAAATTGGACTAGTGGGTCTGAAATACAAAATGAAACAAAAGCTGGAAATATTTCTTGGGTTCCAATATCCTGGTGCTCCTGTCTGTAGGAATTAAACTTTCTTCTGCTTTTAAAATCTCTAATGTCTCAAAACTTATCTCCTGAATCTTGTATGTGTATTTAAATATAGTGATTCAGTATCACTGAATATTGAGTAAATGCCTATTTGAGGCACTGCTTGCAAACCCTGACAGTGGTCTGGAGCATATTACAAATGCATTTTTTTGAGTTAACTTTTGTATCTAATGCACTTACAAATGCTTGTCACTTGGAATGGCTCTCCACAAACATAGTTTTTGAAAGTGTTGACTAAAAATATGTTCACTTTTACAATAACCAAATAGGGATGCTCATTTTTAAATATTTCATTTAAATTTGCTCTGTATACATAATTAAAAGATGTCATGCTACAAATCAGTACACTGTTCTGTGGCTACTATGGGTTGTAAATAATAGAACAGTAATTGACAGAAGTGGTGTAAATTGCTGTTGATTTTAATTGGAAGTAACTGAACCTGTGTGTTCAGAGCAGTCTCCTTTTGCACCAACTGATGGTCATGCTGGCAGGGGAGGTGGGGAGGCATTTGCAGAGTATCAATGTGGGTTTGAAATTCTTGTCAGGGATCTCTAGCTTCCATGTACAGTCAGATTTGGGGTTAGCTCATCCTGTATATTAGAAAATCTTTCTAATGTGTCATGCCAGTTAACAGTAAACTTGCTGCTGTTTGAATTGTGTGGAGTTTTATTTCCTGTCCCAACTTTAGCCACTGGTTGTCCAAGTCACAGCATCTGAATTGGCCTTTTCTGCCTTACAGTTATCTAATCTAATTAGTTGCTTCATTTGGTAGATTTTAGGAAACACTCTTCACCATGGCTTTGATTTTAAGCTTAACATCAATCCTGGGAATATTGGAAGAAACCTTGCTTTGCAATTGTTCTCACAAAGTCAGCTTTTGCTGTTTAAATTCTTATTGCCATGATGAATAACAGATGTTAGTATTAATGAGAGAATGCGTGCGGTGTCCATCAGTCTCTTAACCCTTGCTCAGAGCCTTGTAGGAACCCTTGATGCATTCCTAAAGCTTCTGCCTAAAGCGCTGTTACACACTACTCATGTTTCTGCTGCTTATTGTGTAGTGCCTCATCTGTGTAAAAGTGTATGCTGTGCTTCTCCAGGAGCTGAGCTTTACATGTTCATCCAACTTTAATTTGCAACGGAGTGAAATTGGCTGACCTGTGCTATCATGTACATCACCTTGCCATAACTGCCAATGGCTCTTGAGTCCCCTTATCTCCTTGAGGCTTCTGGCAACTAATCAAGTACCTCTAATATCTCTTCTGCAGTCTCTAATATTATGCACATGTCATCTTGATTTTTGGCAGATGTTCTGACCTTGCATTGCAGGTAGAGAGCAGTTTGAGGTTATGCTCTTTTAGCTCTTCAAAGCGTGTGGCTTTTTGCCCTGTGTTCGGGAGCAGGGATATTCCAGGAGTAAGCTTGAAACAGTAGAGACTTGCTGAGCTGAAGTGCATGCTGACTCTGCAGGAATGTTTAGTGTGTGCTTGTTCTGTTGCCCTACAGAATATCTATTCTGAGGCACTTAACCATTCAGTACCTCGTATGCTATGCATCTGTTAGCCTCATTTCTTTTAAGAAATGTGATTATGTGTAGCTGTTCTATCAGTTGGTCTTCTAGATAACTGAATCTCTCAACTCTCTCCAAAATAGAGCTTGAGTCTGAAAGAGAGAGTTCCTACAACTGGGCTTCATGGAGCCTCTGAAGCCACTTGTGTGGCCTGTCAGGAGATACTAGGTAGGGTTTTGTTGGTCTTTATTTGTCAACTTCTGGCTGCCTAGTTAGTAACTTCATAGGTATCTTAAGTGCTTGGGCACATGCAAGATTGATAAAAGATGGACAATGGAAAAGAGTACTTGAAACTTGATGCTAGTTTTCTGATCAAAAGCTGAGCTTAAAATTTTAAAGACTGCAAAATAGTTGGCTGGAGTGGACCTCTGGAGATCATTGAATCTGCCATTGTAAATTTGGTTGTAGAATCTTGTTCTGCTTCTTCTCCCAACACTCCCTGCATGACTCCTTCATGGGTAGCATTTCTTGGGCTTGAAAGAGTGTCTTGAAAGTCTCTAATATTTTGTTTTGAAGCAATTGGGATAGTAAAGATGTTTGAACTCTTGCTTATTGATGTAGTCTGAACCTCAGATTAAGAACTTTGAGACTTGTATGTTCTATATCTCTTACTATAATTTGGAAAAGTCTGCTTTTACTGAACGTTAACGTTGCTGAAGACAAGAAGTTTAATTTGGTACAGAGCTTGTTGAATGGATCTGAAAGAAATTCCTGTTGTGATCAAAGGAGGTGGTAATAAGCTGTACACAAATGAAAGTAATAGGATGTTTTGGGTACGATCTGCTATTGCACATTTCAAGGGATTGTGTGGTCTTTCTTGGCTTCTTCATGACTTTTGGAGTGCTCCTCTGACTCAATGGTATTAATGTATTGGCTGAGAGTGACAGCCCTGAAATGAAGCTTTTGCTTAAATTATTTAAATGCTAGTTGCTCCAGAAAATCTGTTCAAGATCTGTCATACAGCAGCTTTCTTTAGGACAAGGGCTGCTTGGAGGGGCTGGAGGGAGCAGGGTGGTGGCTTATTGGAGCAAAACCTAATTTAATCTGTATTGAAAGTCCTTGGTAGGGCCCTACAGAGGCTTAGGTAGCTAGCTGTAGGTGTTAGTCTGCTCTATTAGCTCACTTCAGCCATCATGAAAAGCAGTTGTAGCAACTTAAGCAGTAAAAGCTAAGGAGGTGTGAATTTCTGGAGTTCAAATAAGTAGGTGTGTGTACAAATATTAGAATGAAGTGCTTAATATCCCCCTAAAATCTCTGCTGGAGAAGTCTCAGCCCTTTTGTTGCATGCAGAGGGAAGCAGCTCTTTAATGTGTGACCTAAATGCTCTTTCTTTTTCCCCCTAGGTCTTAGTGGTGCAATGGCTAGTATAAGTGTTCGCTCGAGTACACCAGGCTCTCCTACTCATGTGAGCAGTGGCTCCAATGCTAGTCGAAGGAGAAATGGACTCCATGACGTTGACTTGAACACTTTCATATCAGAAGAAATGGCACTCCACTTGGACAATGGTGGAACTAGAAAGCGTACCTCAGCCCAGTGTGGCGACGTCATTACAGACTCACCAACTCATAAACGCAACAGAATGATCTAAACTGCAAAAATTTCAAACCCACCATGCTGCTTGAAAGCCACTTGATCCTCAGAGTACTATTGAAAAGGAAACGTGAGGCCATCTTCCCATATTCACTGTTTAAGACAAATGAATTCAATAATTGCCATAAAGGAAATTTTAGATATTACATTAGATGCCTCTTGTAACTGCGGCTTTCTTAAACTATATTCTTAGCAGAGGACATCAGATATTGTGTAGTAGTTAGCAAGATCATCATAGGCAAACATGTATCCGTTCCAAGGCTAAAAGTGACCTTACTTGTATTCTTAAAGGGAAAGGAAATTTCAGATGTTTATTTGGTTATAGAATGCTTTTTTTTGTCCTTTATTTCCTGCTGTGTTGAGTATTTGCTTAAACAGTATTGCCAGTTCGACGGAAATTGTCTACAACATGACTTGGCATCTTTGTCAAAACTGCAGGCTTCCATTTTTGCAGCACTGTACCATGCACCTAGTTTCTATATAGTAACAGTGTGCAAGTTATAAATATTGGACTGTACCCTTTTTAGTTTTAAAAGCAGTTGATAATTCTGGTGATTGTGTGATAATGTAAAGAGGTGCTATGATGGTCATGCAATTAATACTTAATATTGACTCAATACAAGGATCTTTATTGGATTCACTTTGTGTGTTTTAGTGCTCTGAAGTAGCAATATTAAACTTTTCCCCAATTAACTCCATAGGCTTTTAAATCTTCAGTTTGAGAAAGTATATGTACTTATTGGTATTATCCTTGTGGTAACCATACACAGTGCAGACTGCACCAGTGCTGACCTAAATTTAGAGAAAGATGTCCTGTAATTGGAAAATAGGCTTTTCTGTTCAGTATTAGTGAAGGGTAGGTTTTGTGTACACCCGTATCCCATTTTACATTTCTTGTGAAGTAATTGCCCATTACTGGGGAGGGGTGGGAAGAGAGGGAATGAGGGGGAATAGTTGGCAGAAGGGTGTGTTCTAACAAGTAAGACTTCTGGTCACATATGGAGACTTGGACTAACTTAAACGAGATTGTGTGATGCCATCTCCTGCAGGAGGGAGTGACATGCAGGTTCTCTCAAGTGCTAAGAAAATAATCTTAAACTGGAAGTTGATTATAAAGCTCTGGATATATAAACATGCTGTAAGGATGAGTTTAAAAGGACAAATGGCTTTCTTTTTTGTGTGTTGAGCTTACATTCATAGGATCAAACTCTGGCTGCCATAAACCTAAGTATAATGTTAAAGTGGACTATAGATCTGCTGCAAATCAGTTCTGGAATGGGGAAGGATATGTGTCCATATTGAGGAACATTGTCCTCCTGGGAGCTTTTTTACACTTACGTGCAACAAGTTTTCCTCTTCGGAGAGCTCTGGCTTAGATGCTCTTTATCTCTGCCCAGACAAGGAGTAATGCAGGAGGAAAGAGAAGGAAGAGCTCCAGACATGAGTGAGGAAAAGGTATTTATTGAGGCAGTATGCATGCTGTAACAGAAAGCATAAGCTGATTTGGGGTGAAATGCAGCTGGGCTAAATCCACAGTTCTTAAATAAATATCTGGTCTTCTAAGTTAAGGCACCTTGAACTACTTTTTAATATTCAGCTCTTCAAGACTTTTGCTTACGCTTGTAGAGTCAGACTTTCATATTAATTTCCCAGATGCTTAAGGCAGTTTCAGCTATAGTTTTACTCCTTGCTACCCTGTTGTCCTTAATTGGTGGTCTCTAGTCAAGGCAAGATGCCCGTGATACGTTGTACTTAAGTTCTCAGAATGAAATGGCTTCAAGAGCGTGATTCCCTTGCTTTGTACTGCTACCACCTAATCTCTGTAAGCCGAGGAGCTCACCAGTTGCACAGTGCTATAGCGAAGCTCGGGAACCTATGGGGCAAGTGGGAAAAGTGTCTGGAGAGACAGTGAGAGCTGTTTAAAACCCCACCTGTGTTACCTAGCTTAACTTGCACATGACCTGACAATTCAGTGTACATTAAGTTCAGTTACTGCTGTTAACTACAATTATTAATACTTATTTAATGTATGATACTACATGAAGCTAGTTTTCAGAGACTGCATTTTCAACCAAGATTTCAATGCAAGATGGTATCTAAATGTATCTGTTAGAACTACTATTTATTAGGCAGAGGGCTTTTTTTACCCCAAAATAAAATTCACAGGTTGGAGTCCTGAATAGACTTGAAAGGACACATATCTGCAAACCATTCTTCAGCTCTTCTGTTTATTCATTAACTGGCTTGTACAACTAGAAGATATTTATGCTCCTGGACTTCTAGTATAGGCTTTACTGTTACACATAGTAAAGGGAACGTCCCGTTGGTAGGAATTCTGCATCCACGACGAACCAGTAACAGTGCTTTCTGGTCTAGCCTAAATATGCAGAGCCTCTTCAGATTATTTCTCCCCTTCCTTGCAGTGAAGTAACTACTGTTAATGCTATGAAGCATTACATTCAGTCTATTACCACATAAAACTAAATTTGTTTAGCTTTAATTTGTGCCATTTCTTTGAAAAAGCAGGCTTAGATATCCACCTGGTTGCATTAATGGTTTTGCTTGTACCTTAAATATTTGGCAACTTTTTACCACTGTTTTTCATTTAGCCCCACTTGTTACCTGCTCTTTAAATGTTAACCCCTGCCAGAATGATCTACAATGCATGTATTCACCTGGTACACAGAAGAACAGACTGTCTCTTAAAAAAAAAGAAAAAAGAAAAATAAACATTCAAGTCCAGTACTTGTTGCTTTGAAGACTATTTTTTGTGCCAGTGTAGGAGATCCACGCTGGGGCGGGGGGAGCCGCACTCTGCTGTTATCCAAACTCTAGCTCTCAAAGCCAGAAGCAAGTTGGTCTCATACAGGAAACACTGAATTAAGAACTGTTTAGTTTGGTTAAAAATGGTGCTTATTTTTGCCTTTTTTTTTTCTCCTATGAATCGTATAGTTGACCTGTCTCTTCATGTACATCAAATTTAACATGAATGTGCGGCAAGTTACGTAAAGTACATCCTGCACTGAAGCTACTGAGCTTGGCTTGCTTATTAATGAAGTAAACTTAAAATGTTAAATTTAAGGCTATATTGCAATAAAGTAATGCAAAGATGATTTTGGCTGAAACTGAAGTCCTGCAGTTCAACTTACTCTCAAATGTGGTTTACCCAACTGGAGTAATAGAAACTCTTAAGTCATAATAAACTTAATACAAAAAACAACTATCCAGGCTTCTTTGTAATTATTTAAGTTTCTGGAAAAACGATCAGTAAGCCCCAAACAGAAGGTGATTGCCGTGGGTGAGCATGGATCTTGGAAACGCCATCTGCTCGCCGCCACCGGGGCTGCCTTTCTGCGGGTGCTTTTCCGTCCTCTCCTGGCACCACGGACTCTGTCCCAAGCTGCTGTTAATGGACTGAAGAGGGCTGTAGGAGTTGGGATACCTTCTTTGGATATGTCAGGTAAGGCGGAACACTTAAGCAAAAAGCTAAGCAGTGCTGACCCTAAGAGCAGAGGTTTCTGGCCGCGCTGCCCGGGGTGGGCGCGACGTGGGGCCTGCTGGAGCTCGGCCCGCTCCTGGAGGCCCCGGTGCTCGTCCCTGGTGCTCCTGTGGGAGCGACTGCTCCCGATGGAAGGATGGAGCTGGGGGGATCGCGGGGCTGAGACGCCTCCCAGCAGCTTGTGCTGCAGTGACTCTGCCCTCGACGCTGGTGCCGTCCGCTCGCTCCGTAGCCCCTTCCAAGTCGGCTCAGAAGTAAAAAATCTGTCCTAAGGCCAGGAGCAGTGAGCAAGGCAGGCGTAGCGTGGCCCGCTCGGGCTGCGTGCCGGCAGAGACCTGAGGCCGAGCCTTGTCGGAGGGGGTAACGTGCAGGTTCCACGTTGATGTGCCGCTCGTAAGTGGTGCTGCTTGCTTATTCAAATAGTTTTTTTCTATTACTATTTTTGTCTTGACACTGGGTATGTAAGGGCTGTATTTCTCCTGGCTAAGATGGAATGTGATGGGAGAAAAAGACCAGGAGTCTGACCTTGCTATAATCACCTGCTAGGCCTTGGGCTTGCACTTTGGTCTGTAGAAAATCTTGGAGTTAAGCGTAGAAAGTACTGAGCAGTTAAGTAACACAGGAGTTAAGAACACTTTCGGTCCTAGTTTTGCCTGCCTTGTATCAACTTTTAAGTATAGAGAAACAGGTGAATTTGGTTGTGGATGTCACAGGAGCAGCGTGTTCGCCTACCAGTACACTCTGAGTGAGAGCAACCTCGGGTCCCTATTGGAATTACTAACAGTCTTGCACCATCTAATGTTGCCTTGTCAGAAAACAGCTCATGCTCTTCCAGTTCCGAAACTTAAGCTATGAAAACTGGTTTTTTTTACACCTAGTATCTTGCAAAATAACAAAGCAGAGCTACAGAATGTTTGTAGCTGAGCTAAGTGTACTAAGAATCTTTAATTTCTGCTGGAGCTTTGGTAGGGTCATTTCCAGTCCTTGCACCCTCTGCCTCACGGAGTGTGGCCAGTTCTGCAAAGCTGAAGTGGGAAGGTTAGTGATTATCACTTCATTGGTTAAATGTGGATGGCTCTTTGAATTCACTGTTAAGTGAATTCCTGGAGTTTTAGTTACAATGTGATGCATGAGACTAAAATAGGTCTTGTTCTGCTCAGGAACTGCTTGGTCTCATACAGTTTGAAACTCCATTTGCTTATTGCTTCTTTGCAGATTGAGGATGCTTTTCAGACCACATTATAACCACAAAAATATTTGAGTCTTTTAGAATGTTTCCATGCAGTCTTATTTTTTTAAATACATTTTTTTTTTGATCTTTTGGATTTTTTAAAGTTCTGGGAAAACTGCCACAAATTAGCGAAAACGACATCTGCCCGTATCTGCTTCACAAGGCACAGCCGAAGGTAACTACTCCTGTCTTTAAAAAGGTTTCCTTGCTCTTCAGAATGTTTTTTCATCTTCTCTAGGAGCATTAACCCCTGAAACACATGGATTGTTTGTAAGCTGCTCCCATTTCTGAGCTCCTCTCTTAGAAAAGCTCAAAAAAACAAACAAACAAACAAACAAACAAACAAACAAAAACAAAAAAACAAACAAACAAAAAAAAAAACCAAGCCTGGTCCTTGGGTACGTTTAAATAAGTTGCAGTGGAGCAGCAGCAGCGCCCTGCCCTGGAAGGGACTTTTTCCCGGCTCTCCCTGGAGAAACCGTCATTGCTGCTACGAGTCCCGAAAGATATTTGTGCTAAAATGGATTTTTGAATCTTTTTGGCTGAAGTGCTTGGAGTTTGCAGGGCAGGAAGCCGCCAGCGATATTGTAAGTACCCGTGTGCTGCTGTATGACAGGGCGGCCGCATACCCAGCCCGGATTATTTCTAAAAACTGAGTATGGACTGCAATAATTATTCACCTAGCTGCCTGTTTAACACAGCTCTGGATTTGGCCTTGCCAAGAATCAAATTTCGTTAGACCCAGATGCGTTTCCCAAAATAGAGGTAATTCGTCCCCCTACTTCAATAAAACAAAGGCGGTGGGGCTGCCACCGTGTGGCCGACGATTAAAGCGCACCCGAGTGCGGAGGCTCCGGCGGGAGGTGGCTGAGCGCCCCTGCAGCCGGGCAGGGCTCCCGTCCCCGTGCGGGCGGCCGATGCTGCGAGCGCTGGGAAGAGATGGCGTCGGAGACCCATGGGTTCAGTCCTAAAGCGCGTATGAGTTTCCCAAAGCTTTAAGGGACGCAAGGGCCGCAGAAGATAACGGCCGTGCCCAGTCCCTGGGCCTCATTTGAAAGCCAGTCCTTCAGTAAGGAAAAATAATCACTTAGGGTCATTCTTGCTGATGACTGTGAGATGTCCTGGTAAAGCAAACTGTCTGGAGTTGGATAAGGAGTGACACGAGCTGCGCGAGGACTCGGCACGATGGACTCGGCACGATGCTCCCGAGGAAGGAGGAACGTGGTCCGAGCGCCCTCCCAAGCGGAGGGCGGGAGCTCTCCTGGCCGTGGTTGCTTCAGCCCCCGCCTCCCCTGTCCCATCCTACCCCACAGGTGCTTGCAGGACTGGATAAGTGTGTCGAAAGGGTCTAAGGAAAGAGGCTCCCGGTGGCCATCCCCTTGAACTTGTCCTTTCAGACATTTCCTTTAAATGCAGCCCCTTGGAGCCGCCGTCCTGCCCCGGCAGCCGGGCCTCAGCTCCGGCTCGGCCCCGCCGGCCGGTTGTGACGGCCGTTTAATGCACAAACAGCATCAAACGGTGTGAGATGAGCCGAGACGCCCCGGTCGGCTCGAGGAGAGGAGTCCCGTGCTCGTAACGGTTGCTCTGTTTTACCACACCGCCGTTTGCCTGCCTTGTCCAGAGGTGGATGATTTCAGACCGCCATAAAAGGGACACCAAGGCGCCGGGGGCAGTTTTGGGGTTGGTGCCTCTGCTGGGGCGCGGGGGCTATGCCGGGGCTCGTTGCTCCTGCTTCCCGCTCTGGCCCTCAGTTCCACTTCTGCCCGTGTGTCCGTTCGAGCGACGCTGCAACCAAATGGCATTATTTTCTCTTTTTCCTCTGAATTTTGTTAGCAGGCAGGACACGATTCAGCAGTGAAAAACAGGAGAGTCAATGTCCATCGACTGTAAAACACCAAGACGCTCCTTCCAAACGAGTTGTGCGATAACGGGGCTCCTGCCGGCGCCTCCCCTGAGCGCTGCCGCCACCGAGGGCGCGGGAGCCGCTTGCGTCTCTGTGGGCGGCAGCTCGGAGCACGAAATCCCAACTGGAAATCCCCATTCCTGGCTCTGAGCCCACATCCAGGGCATCAAAAAATAGGGAATGTGGTTTTCAGTCCAGGCCGGGTGTAACAAATTCTATTTTAGGGAGCATTTTCATAGAGTGCATGTTTGTAAAGGGCAATTAGTGGCCTTTTATTTTCTGCGTTAAACTTAAAACTGTCTGAGTTCGCTGAAGTTGCATGAATTTTTCCTAAGTTTACCTTGGTATGAGTTAAAGGCCCAGGCAAATCCAGGCAGCATTTTACTCAAATTCCTGCTTAAATAAATGGAGACGCAATCTCGGTTTCGCTCCTGAAGCGACGGCTCCTGCAAGCGCTCGTGCTTTGGACAAGCAAAAGTGAGACCCTGAGGACATCAGGAGCCTTCCCTAGGCGCCGCTTGCCTTTCCCCAGCTGTAGCAGTTGCCATGTAGGTAACTTTTCCCACTCCCATATATTTACTGAAAATCCATTCTGTCCACAAGAACACGCTGCAACCTCTTGCTCTCTCCTGCCTTCGGTGTTGGGCTGATTGAGCCTGGGCGGATGTGGAGGCAGGTTAAGAGGTGCCGCGCGGAGCTGCTCAGGCTGCGGCTCCTGGCGCTGCCCTTGGCTCCGTCCCTCGCGCGGGAGGGCTGCGTGGTCCCCCCGGAGCGCTTGGGCCTTGCTCCTTGCTTGTACTCCGTAAATATTAGTAAGTACAACTACGATGATCAGGTTTCAATGTTACAAACAGGCTGAAATCCACCAATTACTCTGTGTGTCACTAAATGCTTCCTTCTTTTAGGTACTTTAGTGAGTCTGGAGGGTGATAATTCCAGTAGGAATAGGTTCATTAGGTATCAATAATATGTACTATACACTGTATTTTTATTTATACAGTTTATAGAGCCTTGGGGGCCAGAAAGAGCTTTAAAGGCCATTGATTAAATGAAGCTTGTGACCTACTGAGAGGGAAAACTTCAGCGATGTTTAGCAAGTGCACAGAACTATTGCTGCCTACACATCAGGTCATGTTTTGGTGCGTTAATTTTGGTGCAATAATTTTGCTTGCAGTGGCAGAGGAAATATGAACATATTTCATACAAAAATTGCCCTTTGCTAATCACAGCTGGCCCACGGCTTGTGACAGCGGCTGCTGCTCCTTGCTGGGGACACCCACAGTTACAAGGGCAGAGCCCTGGCAGGGCAAGTCCACCAAGGGCAAAATGTGCTGTGTGTTGTGTTCGTACCTGGCTTATTTACATGCTTTTTGCATTTTCCTTGTTTTCAGTTTATTCATGTTGTTTTCATTCACATAATTTGTGAATTATGAATACAGTTTTAGTATGGCTGATGCAAAACAAGAGCGCTTTCTGATAAGAAATTAAAAGCACCTTATGCATTTAATGCAGGCTGCTCGGTTAAGGCTGCGAGGCTGGGACGGCCCTGGCCGGCAGCCGGGGATGCTCTCGGACAGGAGAGGGCACTGCTACTGCGGTGCGGCCGGAGCCGCCGCGCTGCTCCTCGCCGCGCTCCCGCTTCGCGCGAAGCGTCGGGAAGGCGCCGCAGACGGAGCAGGGACGTCCTCCGCTCCGGCCCCACAGCCGCCACCGGGCGCCACTCCCGAACGTGGCCTTTCCTTAAGCTTGTCCTAGAGGAACAGAAGAGACTGTGCGAATCCAAATCAAATCTCCCTGGTCCTGCTGGAGGGGCCAGGAAGGGAGAAGAAAAACCTTCGCTGTGGCAGCAGGGTCACTTCTCCCAAAGTCCCTTTAAAACTTGCTTATCCCCTCAGGAATGTTTGTGGAAGGCAAATGCAGTCCCAGCCTCGCTGGGACACAGGGAAATGCATTTAAAAACATAGAGCAATTTAAAAACATAAAGCAATGCTAATGGCAAATGGCTTATTCGCATTATTCACCTGGCTCTATTATCTATTATATGGTTGTGCTTTTGTATCGGCTAAAAGCTCCCCAGGGCTCCCGCCCTTGGGAAGCTGTCTGGGATGGCTGCGCGGAGCTGCCGGCTGCCCCCGTGGCCCCAGGTCAGGGGCTCCCTGCAGCAGGCCAGCCCTTAAAAGGCCTGCAAAGCATAAGGAGCTGCAACGTCCCACTCCGAAGCTGCGCGGGTACGGAAGCTCTGAGCTCGGAGGGCTCCGTCCCGCGCCGGGAGCCGCCGGGGAGCGGCGCTCAGTCGCTTGCAGCAGCTCCAGCGCTTTTACAGAATTGCCCCCAAACACCCGCAAAGGGTCTGCAAAGGGCTGCTCAGCGAGCAGCTCGCAGGTGCTCCGTGTCCTGCGGATTTGCTGCTCCCAGCCGGTCCCGCGGCCTTCGCCGTTCAGGACGGCTTTGGAGCGCTAGGATGCTCAGCCGCGTCACTCCCGGAGCGGAGGGGCCCCCCAAGCTTTCGGTGCCCGGCGGCAGCATCCGCGCGGGGCGCGGCGGCCCCGCAGGGACGTCCTGCCCGAGGACACGGCAAATTCTTGGGTTTAATCCGTTCGAAGGAGTAAGGCTATTCACACCATTGCTGCTGTAGCGTCATGCAGGCGCAAGAAGCTTCCCTGAGGAAATTTCAGGTGACTCAGTCGAGTTCTTTAGTGTTTCAGACACACATCTGCTTCTCCTGCTAATATTTTCATTTTCTTTTGAGTAATGTGTGTAATTCATGGTCACCCTTTGCACAAGATGTTCCCAGCTGGTTTCTAGTCCTACGTGGACTTGGGCACAGAATAAAACACTGGAGAGCAAGGGAGAACTTGCCAAGTGGGGGGGCCTTGCTCTGCTCACCCCTGACTCGGTGGAGGGACTTCAGCAACCAGTTCCTCAGGGAAAAAGTAGAAACCAGAATAAAATAAAACGTTAATTTGGCTTCAGTTGCCCCGTTCTGCGCGGCGTGGGGAGAGGCCCCGAGCAGCATCACTGCTCACGTTGGTGCCTCCGGTTCCTTCCCCAGGCCAAGGAACCTGGAAAGGGAGCTCAGCTCATCCCTCTCCTTCGTCGCTGTTTAACATTTGATTTACTAGCTGCAGATGCACAATGGTTCTTTCAGTCTATTTATCTGCTGAAAGGCACAATTACAGCTATCATAATTTTTAAAGCTGAAAATGACTATTTTTAAACAGATGCCTGATCCTTAGGCATCTTATGTACGTAATATTTCTTTCAGTGAATGTTAATATTGAGTTTCCCTGCATCTTTTGATTTGATACAGATGCCCATGCAACATTCATGTGTAAACGAAAAAAAGCAAGGATAATAAAAATAAGTTGGTGTGAAACGGCTAAAATTGTCTTCAAAATTTCTAGGTGCTGTTTGATTTTGTAGCTCTGGGCTTCCCCGTTTGCCTGGCAGGGTGGCAGTGTGTAAATACATCTATAGGACTCAAGCTCGCTGAAGGCAAAGCCCCCTTCTTGCAAGCATACATCGCACAGCAATGCATATTGAAGATATATATAAATGCGTTAATATATATATTGTCCAGCTGCTTGCTAACCATGCGAGCAGCTGCCTGATGAGCATTCAACATTACCAGCAACGGCAGAAAATCAGGGCGCTGCTTCTACCCTGCCTGCAAGTGCAGTGATTTCTCTGGGGATTTCAAAGCCATTTGCCACGGGGAGTTTGCTAAACTTCCAGTTCCCCAGAAATCAGCTTAGAAGTTGCCTATGCTCCCTGGGTCTTTATTTAATTCTGTCTTATTTGCTTTGTTTGCAAGGAGGGACCCAGGGATACCTGGTACTATTGCATGCAAAACAGTGCTTAATTTAGTGCTAATTACCCCGCCTGTGCCAGCTGATTGCTGCAGGCTGCATCTAGGGCCGGCTGGTCTCTGGGGACCACGTCCTCATGCTCTGTTTCAATGGAGCGCCAGGTTGCAGGGGGAGATAAGTGACTACGCTAAGGAGGCTCCTGGAGCTTTAGTAACAGCTGCTTTTAGACAGTGTTTTTATTGGAAATTTTAATTTAGAAAGTTTTATTTATTTATTTTCATAGAAATCCAGAGCCTTTTAGAGCAGTTTTGCTGACTCGCTCGCGTGCATGGCCCGGAGCCGGTTCCCATTGCCGCTCAGCAGCACGGGGGCTTTCGGCGTCGCGGTCTTGGTGTCTCCTCACCAAGCCCCGCTCCTCAGCACGCGCAGGGCCAGACTGCTTAATGTGAGCGTGGACACAGCTCATCTGTGACCGATGTGCATCTTGTGGGCTTCACCTGCCAAATCCGGTCCCTGCGTTCAGGCTCCCCGAGGAGGCCGTGTCTGCACCGTGGCCTCTGCCAAGGTCTGGATGGTGCCACCGACAGCGTCATCACCCAGCAGTGACGTCTGCAGTGAAGCTCCCCCCGCGCACAGACACCCACTCAGCTCAAATGTGACTTTTAAACGCGTCTGCAAGCAGGTATTTATTTTAACATCCCAGCATAGGCATTAAACTAAATCAGAGTGATGAAGCATTTTATTCCAGGCTGAGAACATCCACAGGAGAATAACTCTTTCAGAATGATTGATCACGTAGACAAACTCTAAAAAGCTCTTTTAACCAGAAAAAGGAGGCAGGGATATGGCTTTGGGTGACAAGCACCTGAAAGCTCCTGAAAACAGATGAATCACAGATCACTATTGGCTCTAAGTGCTATAGAAATCATAGTTCTGTTCTAGCAATGGCACATCATGATCCTATTTATGCATGCATACATTATATTTATTTATTCAATGTGTATATAAAATAAGCTATATAATATACAGATATATTCCAAATTACTGTTGTGCATTTTAATTAATAGGAATTCTGACCTGTAATTTTTAGTAAAGAAATAGTGTGATAGAAGGGCATGTAATTTATCAAAGGCAGATGATGGATTTCCGACCAGAAGCCGGAGCTAATGGAGTTGAGGTGGTAGCTGTGCTCTTTGCTGCTATTTGGGAGGGGAGGATGTGGGGGAACTCGATTGGAAATGAGTTCTCTTTTCCTTGAAATTGTTTTAGACCTAATCTATTTGCAGCCCTGTCTCTTATTTTATGGATACACACGGATTTTTATGTGCACACTGAACGTTTTAGGTTGTTCATCATAACAAGTAGTTTTGCTGAGAAAAAAATCATGCTGCAAGCCTCTGTGGAGAGGAACAATATATAATGCTGAAGTGCCGGCCTTTATTTCTTATTATTCAAATCTTTCTATCAAATTCCAAACCTGAATTTGAGGCTGTTGTTTGACGTTGCTCTTTGCAACCTTGTCTCATCACTCTGGCCGTTTGTCTTTTTTCCTCTTTTTCCTCTTTTTGGGATGTGAAGCGGCCACGGGCAGAATCCCACCACTCCACAGACGCCTCGGTTGTAATTTAAGTGGCAGTGTGAGCGTGGGCAGGCAGGAGCGCAGGGCTCATTGGCCTGTGTGTGACCAGGGCTCGAGGCCGGCCGAGCCCGCCCGCCCTTCGCGGCCCCGGGGAGCGACGGGGTCTCCTTTCTGTGCACGTTTCTGCTGCAGGCTGTGCGACGCCACCGCCGCGCTCCGTCCCGCCTGTCCGTCCCCGTGTGCGGGAAGGGCAAACCGAGCGTCGTGCTGGAGAGCAGGGACCGTCCTGTGAGCGCCTTGCTGTAGATGGTGGATCGTCTCTCGCGCTGCTGGGACGTTGAATGCAGCTCAGGAATCGCTGGTGTCCCCCCGGCCAGGGCATTGCGGCCCGTGGCCGCGTTGTCCCTGCATTCCCTGGGCCAGCCGAGGGGCGAAAGCCTCTTGCTGCAGGGAGAGCTTCTGGCGGCTTCAGAGGCTTCTCTGAATCCTGCTGTATTTTTCAAGGCTGTCCTTGAAATGTGGTCGCCAGCCCCGTTCGCTGGTGTCTGTGAATGACCCCCTCCCTACCTGGGCTTGCTGATCTGCTCCGTACGGATTGCTGGCTCGCTCCCACTAGCAGCTTCCTGCCAGGGCTCTATCCGAGGCTGATCCGGACAAAAATTCCCCTCGCTTTTGTTTAAATTCTGGTGTCTGAGTGCCGCCTTCCCTGCTTGTGGAGTAACCACTGTGCTGTGTCTCTAGGGAGGGGAGGTGCCTTTTCCTCCTTTAAATAATCCTGTGTATTTATTAGCATGGAACACCCAGCTGTTAATGAGTTTTTAAATAATTTGGGTACCTTAATTTTGCACTTTCATTTCATTTTTAAACTGCAGAGTGTTTATGCAATGCTTACAGAGGTCTGGGTCTCTATTGCTGTCGAAGTTGTGAGGCAGCTTTGAGAAAATCCACGTGCATTGTCAGGCAGTTTCATTTCCCTCGTGCGGGGACAACGACCGGTGCCAGCGGTGCCACCCCCTTCTCCTCTGCGGTGACTTTGTGCCGCGTGTTGGGTTCATGCCCAGCTCTGGGTCTGCAGCCTGCGCTGCTGCTGCTGTTTCACTGTCCGATTGCACTGCGGGCCTGAGCGCAGCCCTGCGGCTCTGCAGAGTGGGATCCCGGCTTTCCTGGAGGGATTTGCCTGCGGCTGGCTCTGTTGGTGCTTCTGTGCTGCTCGTGGGTTGCTTGGGCATTTTCCTCGTGTGCAGCTGGATTTTCTGCAGCCCTGCAAGCCTCAGAGGTTCCTCTCTGTGCAGGTTGCTGAGTATTTCCCTTGAAAAGGGTGCAAAGGAGGCGGGAGCTGCATCTGCTCGCGTTGCTGGGGATTTTGTTGGGGGTTTCGGAGGCCTCCCAGGCCAAGGCCATTGCAGAACATCTCCCAGTGGCAGAGGCAGCTCCGTCACCAGGCCCATCTCGTCCCCTTCTCACCAGCTCCATCTCCCCCCTTCTCCTCGCGCTCCTTCTGCCAGGCTCGGGCCATCACACATCTCCCCACTAGGAGGTAGCCGGAGACATGCGAATCGCTCCGTGTGCCGGGTGAGCGCGGATCCTGGATCCTGCAAGGGAAACAGCGCCCGGGAAGGGCGGCCTGAGCCTCACCTGGGAAAAGTCCAAGCTCCGCGGTCCTTAGGGAGGGAGCTGCTGCTCCAGCCCCTGCTCCTCCGGGAACGAACCCAAAAAGCAGTAAGCTTAATCTTGTTTCCACTAGATGGATCAGCTTTTCTCTTTTCACAAAGTTTGGCTTTGTCAGAAACGAAGCTACAGAAAGATCTGCGGTTCCGTTTCTGATGTGGCCGGATTGGACTCCGGAGCCAGGTGCCCAGGGCAGATTTCCGGGGCACTGCGGGGAATATTGCGCAGCCCAGGGCAGTCCGGCCGTTCCAGCTGCTCCTGCGTGGAAATGAGGCTTTTGAAACTAAATGGCAGGTGTAAAATATATAGGGGGGAAAAATATATTCCCCGCTTTAAATGGGGCCCAGAGAACAGCTTCACTTCTACCTCTCAAGCGAGAAGTGAGAGATTGAGAAAGGCCTTGGACATAACATTGGTGTATGCCAGGATGGGCATCAAGAACGAGAACCCCCTGCCAGTTCTGGCCTGTTTCTGGGAAAGGCTTTGGGAAGGGCGCAGGGAAAGGCTTTGGGAAGGGCATAGGGAAAGGTGCAGGGAAGGGCACAGGGAAAGGCTTTGGGAAGGGCGTAAGGAAAGGTGCAGGGAAAGGCTTTGGGAAGCGCGCTCGCCCTGGCCACGCGGCGGGACGGCTCCAGGCTTTCCGGGCGCGGCGGTGCCGGGAAGCGGCAGCGGATGCGCCGTGGCAGCTCTCTTCAGCATTGCGCTGGAAACCTGAGCTCGCGTCCCCTTGCAGCCGCCCCAGCAGCGCCTGGCTGCGCGCCAGGGCTCGCGAGCGGGCGGCGCCGAGCACGCAGCTCCCGCCCCGGCGTCCGCGCCGCATCTGTCTGCAGAAGGGGTGCGAACCCGGTGCTTTCCCACTGCAGCAAGAAGCCGGCACTAGATCTTTGTCGTATTTCTCCTGTTTCCCCTCGGACATGATGCGGGGAGGACTCAGGAACCTGCCCCCTGCTCCTGAGTCCAGCGTGGGTCGCGAGTCACTCGGACTCTCTGCGTGACCTTACCCACAATCTCAATTTTTAATCTTATGAAAAGTAAAAGCACAACCTTATGTGCTTGCTTGGCTGAACCATTTAATCTCTATGCGCTTGCTTTCTTGTGGTGAAGTGGGGATGGGTAATATTTCATTTTTTTTCCCATCGTTGGGTAAAGATGACTATGACATGTATGTTCTTGGATTTGGCTGTCACTAGGTGTTTGTAGAACATCTAGTGCTGTGATTCCTATCTCAGTACTCTGCAATCCTGTAAAGGAATGATTTTTACTGAGTTGAAGCCTATATTGAAAATTTTAAATTTAGTCCTATTAGAAATAACGGAGAAAGTGAAGAGTTAAAGCAGGTATAAAGGTGTAAATTAAGGGTAATGCAGTGTGTGGGATTTCTTCTTCATGGACTAAGATGTGTGCTTAATTTTCTCCCAGCACAGGCATCACTTGCTTGAATTAGGAACCTTTTTTTTTTAGGGGGGGGGGGCAGGAAACGGGTTCAGCATTTGTAGTTCAGAAATA
This sequence comes from Nothocercus julius, assembly GCA_013398735.1. Lineage (NCBI taxonomy): Eukaryota > Metazoa > Chordata > Aves > Tinamiformes > Tinamidae > Nothocercus > Nothocercus julius. The sequence continues at coordinate 1,799 of VZSV01000364.1, read as the reverse complement.
AATCAATTCTAACAGCTTGATTTTGATTTGTTTTTTTTTACACCCATGCACACTAACAATCCAAGCTCACAGTAAACTGAACGTACAGGGCTGTTGAACTACTTTTATCATGGTCAAGGTCTGTAGTTCTGTAGGCTATCCGCAACTACTACACACCTCATGTTGGACATGTATATACAAACATATTGCTTCTGATACCTTTCTTCAGCCTACCTCCCCTAAATCTGTAAAGCCATCAGTAAAACTGGAAGAAAACACCAGTTTATGTTCTCATTTTGAGAATATTTGCCTGTAGAAGCTCAGAAACAGTGAAGGGTTGTCCTCGCAACTAAATCCTTCCAGTGAAAATGATTTTGCAAATTCAGCAAGGTCAGTGACTTTTGTAGCACAGCAAGGGGCTGTTGTTTTTGTGCTGGAAGTAATAAACTCTCTCTTTCCTAAGAGAAAGGGTGTTTTTTGCTATTCATTTTTCAACTCCTCAATATAAAATGAAAAAGACAACTAGGAAAATGTTCTGTCGTTTGACTGCTGCATGAGGTTTTGTTAGGGCTCTTTTTTGCTGAGGGTCCTGGGTCCCTATGTTCCTTTGCAGAGGGGATCCTAGCGAGTACAAGTCACTCATGCTTACAGATATTTTCTCCGCTGAAGTTCTATCCGGGATCATCTCAACAAAATAAGGATCAATTTATGAAAGCTTAAAACACACACATCTGCAAACAAAAATCAAATAATGCATGACTGCAATGTCATCTAAGGGGAGATTATAGAGAAAAGAGCTGGGCTCTTTGCAGATGTCAATGAACACAGTTTGCGGCAAGGAAAATCCTGCTTTGGTAGGAAAACATCTTCTCTGTGAGGGTGGCTGGTTGCTGGAGAGGACCCAGAGACCTTGTGCAATCTCTGCCCTTGGAGATGCTCAAGATGCAACTGGACGGAGCCCCAGGCAACCTGATTTAATGTCGAAGTTTTGGCCACGCTTTGAGCAGGTGTTTAGAGAAAATTTGCTGCTGTTGTTAAGCTATCATTTTATAATTCTATTTTTACCATGAAAATACATTGTTCTATAAGCACTGATATCTTTGAGTATTCATTATTCAGAAAAGTTTGTCTTCCTATTACACAAGATCATAAGAAGAAAAGTAACTAGTTTGTCAGAACCGCAGTGCTAAAATAAGCAGCAGCAAGCACATTTCTCCGGCATGGATCTGGTGTCTCTAATTAGAAAAGCTCTGGAGAGTTAATCTGGTAGTGAAACCTATTGCTTCCTTCCTGCACAATGTGAGATGGCTGGAACTGAGTACCTCAGAGAACGGCCTGGAGGCTGGGGTTTGGATTATGGAAAATCATCTTATTTATGCAGGAAAAATCTGTATATATATTTATATTTCCCAAACATGAGGCTTGGTGCACTGCTGTCAAATGCCTAAACTGCAGCAGGGCTGGGAATTGACTTGCAAAGGTGCAAGTTCTCTTAGGCAGTAAATAAAGATGTGTTGAAAGACCTATTCCCTGGAAAGCAGTTACTGCAGAGTAAGCGACGGTGCCATCTAGCCGCAGGAAAGCGGTGCCGCTGGGAATTCCTGCTAGACTGGAATGAAAGTCTGCTGCTGGGCTGGTTTCTTGGTCCGAAGCCCGTGCCTCAACCTTTACAAATGCATCAGCAGTCAGAGGGGGAGAGCTTGCAATGATTACAGGGGTTACGAGGATGATCAGGGGCCTGGACCATCTGCCCTGTGAGGAAAGGCTGAGAGAGCTGGGCCTGTTCAGCCTGGAGAAGAGAAGGCTGAGAGGAGACCTGA
>VZSV01000363.1:314194-325795 GCA_013398735.1 Nothocercus julius | reverse complement strand
GCGCCCGCGGTGCCCGGCTGCGGGGTGGGCGCCCAGGGCACTCGCTGCGCTGCGGGGCTGGCGGCTCTTCAGCCTCAACCTGCAGGCCGAGGCAGCTGGCGCTGGGTGAGGACTCCAGGGTGGAATGCGGCCCCTTCTCCCGGGGGCAGGACGGGGCCAGGGCTGCGTGGGGAGGCTGGGGGAGGCCAGGAGCAGCAGCAGGGCAGGAGCTGCTGCTGGGGGACAAAGCTGGGTGGGCATGGGCAGCGCGGCCGTGTGCAGGAGGCGTGCCAGCAAGGAGCCGCAATGCGCTGCAACGCGCTGCAAGGAGCTCCAGGGAGCACCGAGGAGCCCCAGGGAGCCCCAAGGAGACGCAAAGAGCCCCAAGGAGCACCAAAGAGCCCCGAGGAGTGGCAAGGAGCTAAAAGGAGCCACAAGGAGCTGCAAAGTCAAGCAAAGTCAAGTAAGGAGCAAGCAACAAACAACTGAAAGGAGCAGCAAGGTACTGCAAGGTCAAGCAAGGAGCCACAAAGAGCACCAAAGAGCCACAAGGTACTGCAAGGTCAAGCAAAGTCAAGCAAGGCACAGCAAGGAGCTGAAAGGAGCCGCATGGAGCTGCAAAGGGCAGCAAGGGGTCACAAGGAGCCTCAAGGAGAACCAAGGAGCTGCCGAGAGCACCAAGAAACCACTGGGAGGCACAAGGAGCTGCTGGGAGCACCAAGGAGCCGCTGGGAGCACCAAGGAGCTGCCGGGAGCTGCCAGGAGCCCCCAGGCATCGCTGGCAGTCAGCAGCAGCCGGGCAGGGGCCTGTAGAAGCGAAGGCCCCCAGGCAGGGCTGGCCTGCAGCTCCTGGCGCTGCAGCCGCGGAACAGTGGGGCCGCACGGCAGCAGCAGCAGCAGCAGCTGCTCCACAGGCGCCAGGCCCGCGGGCTCCCACGCAGACCCCGACAGCACTCACAGGGGCCAGGGCGCCGCGCTCGGCTTCCTTCCCGCTCTGCAAATGCCGCAGGCATCCGCAAGGGAAGGAATCACCCTGGGGGCTCCGCTCAGCAGCGTGGGCAGCAGCGGCGGTGCCTGGGTCGCGGCCCGGCTGCTCCGGGTGCTCCGCAGCGCCGGGACATGGTTGCCCCATCCCTGGAATGGGCAGGGCGCGGAACCGGCTGCAGCACCCGCCAGCCTCCCCTTTCCTCCCTCAGACTCCATTTTAGTGGCTCTGCTAACAACGGAGGAGGTCAGGGCATGCAGAAACAGCAGCACCTTCCTGCGCCGCCCCGGGGAGCAGGCGCGGGGCTGCCACCCGCGCAGCGCCCCTCTGGAACCACGCGTAGAGGCCGCGGAGGCAGCGCTGGCCCACGGCAGCAGCAGCGCGTGGTGCTGGATGTGCCGCCCGCAGAGCTCGCTGTGCTCCTGCGCGCGCCGCCGAGCGCGAGGGCCGCGGGGCGCAGGGCGGGCGCTCGCGCGGCAGCAGGATGGGCCCTCCCGCGCAGGGCAGCACCAGCCCCGCGCAGGGCAGCAGAGGGGCTCAGGACGAGGCTGGGCTGGGCGCAGGGACCCGTGTCCCACGTGAATCCCGACCTGGACGGCTCCGGGAGCAGCAGGACAAGAGGCAGCGGCTCCCCGCTGGGCACCAGGTGCAGCCAACACCCCACAGGCACCACCACCCTCGGGAAGCGGGAGCAAGGAGAGGGATCCCCGCGCTCCTCCGGCAGCTCGAGAGCTCTCAGCAGCGGGTGGCAGCGGGAGCTGCACTCGCATACTGAGCGCAGAGCAGCCCTTCGCATCCCTCAGCCCTCGGACACAGGGCAGGAACCCTCCGCTTCCCTCCGGGAACAAGGAAAGGCGAGACAGCCTCTCCCTGGGCTCCCAAGAGGCAGCGCCGCCTCGGAGCGGATCCGCACAGAGGGGTTGGAGCCACCATCCGCAGCCCCCAGCCAGCTCGCGGGGTAGGGACCGGGGGTACAGGAGGCCGCCGCTCCCTGGCTGCTCCGAGACAGATCCGGGACAGTGACCAGGAGCACATGAGGCGGCCGCTCCCCGGCTACTCCAAGACGGATCTGGGACAGGGACCGGGAGCACACGAGGCGGCCGCTCCCCGGCTGCTCCGAGGCAGGCGCGGGAGCAGTGGGGGGAGCCGGGCCTGACCCCGCGCCTGACCGTGATGCTGCCCCCCGAGGGCAGAGGCTGCGCGCAGGCCCCGGGGCGCTGTGCGCGAGCGCAGCTGCGCGGGGCAGCACTGCAGCCGCCGCGGGGCTGGGCAGGGCGAGCTGGGCATTTGCATCCTTCAGGCCAGTTCCTGGCTGTTCAGGAGCTTCCCAAGCTGCAGCGGGACACAAGGCAGAGTGGGAAGCAGCAACCCTCCCTGGTGGGAGCCCCCGTGGGCTGGGTGCCGGCCAGGCACTGTGCAGGCTCCGTGCCCAGGCGTGCCGGGAAGCACAGTGGGCAGAGCCGCTGCTGCAGCAGCCCTGCAGCCCCGGGGGACGCGGCTGCCAACCGCCCCGGGGAACAGCAGCCCGGCCCAGGCTGCAAGGGAGCAGAGACGGAGCTTGGGCAGCTCTAGGGAGCCACAGAACCACAGAATGCTTAAGGTTGGAAGGGACCTCTAGAGATCATCTAGGCCAGCCCCCCTGCACACGCAGGGTCACCTAGAGCATGTGGCTCAGGACTGCGTCCAAGTGGGTTTGGAAGATCTCCAGAGCAGGAGACTCCACAACCTCCCTGGGCAACCTGTTCCAGTGCTCTGGCACCCTCACTGTTAAGAAAGCTTTCCTTAAGTTCCTGTGGAACTTTTGGTGCTTCAGTTTGTGGCCATTTCCTCTAGTCCTATCAGCAGCCACCACTAAGAGGCCACCCCATCCTCCTCACTGCCTCCCTTGAGGTACTTCTAGACACTGACCAGGTCTCCTCTCAGCCTTCTCTTCTCCAGGCTGGCCAGCTCTCTCAGCCACCCTCTCCCACTGCTTCATACTCTTCCTCACTGCACGGTCCTGCCTCCGCAGGCAGCCCAGCCTCAATACCACGGAGCAGCCAACAAGACAGAGCAGCTTGTGCCGAAGCGCCCGGAGTCGCGGGGAGCAGAGCCAGGACCGGGCTGCGGGAGCATCGCACGCGACTCGCCAGGGCAGCAGCGTCGCGGAGCAGCTGTGCATCCTAACCCAGGCTGTCCGAGGGGGAAGGAGACACGCTGACAGCAGGACAGGGAAGGGGCTGCCCACCCTGCCGAGGGGAACCCATCTGGCCTCCTGCCACAAAAGTGCCAGAACGCCAAGGGTCCAACCAGCAGGTCCAGCTGCGGGGAAAAAGGCAAGAAGGGGCTGGCGCAGGTCGAGACCCGACAACATTCTTCAGTTATGGACAGCGTGGAAAAAAGCAGGATCTCTTGGAAGGAAGCCTGGCTCAGAGTCCACAACAAATGCACACGTGCTGCTGCCAGAAGATCAAGAGCACCCAAGGGGCAGCAGGAGCTGGCACAGCCACCCACACATACTCAGACAGCTTAGCAGGGTGCCAGGCACCACAGACAGCCCCGTGCTGCTCAGGCAGACGCAGGGCAATGCACCCGCTAACGGGAGAAGGTCGCGGATAGGAGGGCTGAATTGCTGCGCTCAAAGCGTTGGGGCTGGCAGCACCGTGCCCAGCGAGAGGCAGGTCCCCGGCTGCCTGTCCCAGGTCGGTACGGCTGCAGAAGTGGGTCCACGCATGGGCAAGTGCCCAGGCAGGACACGCAGGCAGCGACTCCCGTGTGCAGAAGGCAGCCGAGGCTGAGGGAGGCCAGCATGGAGGCCTCGGCGCGGCGCGGGCAGCCGCGGCACCGCGAGGGCAGCACCGCCGGCGAGGCCGCGTCCTGTGGCACTCCTGGACACAGAGCGGGGCTCCCCGGAGCGGGTCCTGCGCTCGGCTGCAGCACCGGCCATGCGGGAAGAGTGCAGGGAGCTGGGCCCGCTCAGCCTGGCGCAGAGGGCTCCGTGGGGCTGCGCACCCGATTGCTGTGCAGGAAAGCCGGGGGGGAATTAAAAACCAGAGCCGGGCCCTCAGTGACACCCAGTGACAGCACACGAAGCAATGGGCATGAATCTGAAACACAGAATAATCTCATTTAAACATAAAAAAAAATGTTTTTAAAATAAGAAAGCCTGTCTTTTCTTTCCTTTTCCTGTGAGAGTTGTAAAATACTGGTTTGCTCAGAGAACAATCTATTTCATCCCTGGAGACACTCAAAATTCACCTGCACTGGGTCCTGAGCAACCTGCTCTAGCTGACCCTGCTCTGAGCAGGGAGGTTGGCTGGACTAGATGATCTCCAGGAGTCCCTTCCAACCACAACCATTCTGTGACTTCCTGGGGCAGCAGAAATAGAGGAAACGAACCCCAAAGCAGCAAAGCAAGAAGAGCCACCAAGCTGCGAAGCAGCCTCAGCTCAGGAAGGCGCAGAGCTGTTTAAGATGCTTTGCTTTCAAGAGATGACCACAGGGACGAGGCCAGAGAGCTCGGGAACCACAAGGACAGGAAGGAGGCAACTACAGAGCTGCAAGTCACTCCCCTGTAATGCAGGACTTGGGAGTGCCACATTAAATGAGCAGAGGGCCCGTCTGAAAACAAGAGCTGCTGCGTAGGGGCCGTATGGAGCTGCTCGGCATGGACCTCGCGGGGGCCGAGGGATGCACCGGTTGCGACGGGAGGAGCCGCTCGCGAGGAGGTGGCTGCCAGGCGGCCGCCGGGCCCAGCTCCGGCGCCGCAGTCGGAGCCGCTCACGGCCCACCGAGCCACTGGCTTCCCACTGAGCCCGCAGGCACCGCTGGCTGCTGCGAGCGGGACACGCAGCGGCGCTCCCAGCGAGCGGATACCGTGCGGCGCCGCAGCAGCCGGGCCCTGGGAATGGGGCAGAAATCGCTGCCACCGCACGGGGGGCAGAGCTCCGGGGCCGGCACTGCCCGCGGCGCCACACGGAGCCACCCTGGCCCTCGGCCCGGGCAGGGAGGCGCTGCGGTGGGAAGGAGACGGCCTGCCAAGCGCCCGCTGTGCCCAGGGCACCCCCACGCACGGGGCTGCAGCTTCAACTCGAGCACCGGCCCGGCTGCGGGGTCAGCCCTCCTCCGCAGAGCAGCCTGGTCGCCCCATGCTCCCCACGGGAGCACCCTGAAGTGCAGCATAAGGGCAAAGCAGGGCGCACCGTGAGCGAGCTGCTCCCCTTCCACCGCTGGGCAATGCAGGGTCCCCAAGGAAATACCCCAAGAGCGTTCGGGTCATGGGACTGCCAGAAGCTGCACGCAGACAAGGACTTCCGAAGCACGCAGGGTGCAATTGCTATGAAAGGAGGCAGCGCTGCACGGGCGGCGGCGGGGAGCCGAGCGGCTTTACGGCCCGCGGCTTACAGGCCTACTCAGCACAGCCCTGACTCTAATGCGAGTGACCTCCACAAAGCAGAAGCACACAGGGAGAAGAGGCCTGCATTTCTGACATCGCTTTTTTCAGAAAGATCCATGCTCAAGCTAGAACCCACCTCCCGACCAGCCTTGCAGCAGCCCGACACCCTACAGCAACATCCGCGGGGCCTTCGGGGGAAACAACTGTGACGGCAGCAGCGAGAGGCCCGAGTGCTCTCCACCCCACGGCCACAGCCGTGGTGCAACTGGAGGCCATAACCAAAGCGGCCGGGTCTCCAAACCAGACCTCGCCAAGGGGTTCAGCCCAGCTCTGCCCGCAGAACCACAGGCTGCGAACCACCGCAGAGCCATGGGCCAGGAGGGCAGCTCGCGACAAGCGCCGCCGCCACCTGCTCCCCCGCACGCTGCCGTGCCCGGTGCTGCCCCGGCGTCCCGGCTGGGGTCAGCTGCACGAGCCTCCTCCCAACACTGCAAGCTCCGTGGCAGGGCCACAGGGCAGGCAGTAACAGGAGGGAGTCCTGCTGGACAGGGGTGCCAGGCACGCGCCTTCCACCCTGTCACCGGGGCTGCTGGTGCCGCCGCAGCGCCTGGCGGCGGGGCAGGGCCACGCAGAGAGGGGCAACGAGTCACCAGCCTCGCCAGGCAGCAGCAGGCAAGCAGGGACAGTCCCAGGCTCAGCGTTCACAGCTGGGACAGCAGCTCCAGAGCCGGCGACCTGCCGCTCGGCCCAGCCTCCCGCTCCCGGTGGCCGGGACGGGCCCCACCACAGCCGCGTGGCCCGGCCACTTACCTGCACCAGGGAGTAGCCCAGCAGGCGCAGGTGCCGGTCGCGCATGGCTCGCGAGCCCACCAGGATGTCGGAGTTCTGGCAGTAGTGCCACTTGTCGTTGACGGAGAGCACCACCCTGCAGAGGACAGAGGCGGCGAGGGCAGTGTCACCGCACGCCAGGCACCGCGTGCTGGGCCGGCGGCAGCCGCACCCGCCCCGGGAGCACGACGGGCACGGAGGCAGGGGGAGGGCAGCCTCATCCCGCTGCATCCCTGCCAGCAGGGCCAGCGCCCCGCCGGGACACGCTGCGCCCAGGGCTGCCCAAGGGAAGGGGGCTCCATGGAGCAGGCGCCGCCGCCTGGGGACCCAACGGCGCTCGGCCGAGCAGCAGAGGTGACGCGGGGCGGGTGTCCTGAGCAGGGGAGCGGGCCGTGCCACCCAGTACCTCTGAATCTCCTCCGCTCCCTGCGGCCCCTCTGCGGGGCCTCTCTTGGGGCTGGGCCGGTGCGGAGAGGCTGGCGGGCAGGTTTCCTCGGCAGCGGGAGGACTCCTCTCCTCCGCCTCCTCCTGGGCGGGCTCCGCCTGGAAGCGGCTGGGATCCTGCCCGGGGCAGCCCGGTGTGGCCTCCTCCTCCTCCAGGATCTTGCCGATGGGGAACTGGAAGAGGGAGGCTGCGGCAGTGCCGCGCGGGGAGCAGTCGGGGGTGCCCGCGGGCTGTGCGGACAGGCACTCGGACGGGCTGCTCAGCGTGGAGCTGCCCTGGCTCTCCAGGGAGGACTCCTTGCTCAGGCCGCAGTAATAGTCCGAGGGGGGCTGGAAGCAGGGGCCGCCCGGCGCAGGGCACAGCGTTGGCAGGAAGCGCCCGGCCAGACTGTTCTCCCGGGAGCCCGGGGGGCTGCTGGGCGGCTCCGCAGCAAACGGGGCAAAGTCCTGCAAGTCCGAGGTGAGGGCCAGGACACTGGAGCGCAGGGAAATAGCAGCAGGAGAAGCCGGGGCGTGGGTGGCGGGAGCCTTGGCCGCTGCGGGGACCCGGGAGAGAGGCAGCACAGTGCCCGAACGGTTGATCCACAGCAGGAAGTCTGCAGAGGGACAACATGGATCGGCACTGGGCCCAGGCCCCCCACAGGCGTGCAGCGCCACAGGGTGGGGGACGCGCTGCGCACGCTGCAGGGGACACTGCGGCTGCCGGGGAGGAAGCGGCCCTGCCCGTGCGGCTACCTGTGCAGTATCCCGGGGGCAGCACCTCGTCCTGCCGGTAGCATTCCTCACCCACCAGCTGCCGCAGTGCCTCTGCCACCAGCCCCTTGTAGCTGCGGAGGGACGGGGTAGTCAGAGTGGCAGCAGGGACGCCGGCGCAGCCCCGCACGCATGGGCGGGAGAGGGAGAGGGAGAGGGAAGGGGCTCCCGCTTTGGGCTGCAGGGCTCCTGCACAGCCCTCCCCGCCGGCAGCACCTCGGGGGTCCCCCCTCGCGCGGGCACCGCCGTTCCCACCTGTATTTCCTGTTGGCCTCGTCAGCCGTCAGGGCGTGCTCGAACATGAGGACGCGGTAGCGCGGGTCGAGGCGGGGGCCGCTGTAGTCACGGAACTCCAGCTCCACGGCCGCGTCCAGCAGGGAGAGGTAGCGGCGCACGATGAGCGCGTAGGGGCTGCCTGCAGGCACAGCAGCGCGGGCAGCAAACCTGCCGCCAGCCAGGCCTCTGCGCGTGGCACCGTGCGGCACCGCAGCAGAGGGGCTGCGCTGCCCGTGCCGGCAGCACCCGCCTTGCCCCCCGCCTCAGAGCACTGTTACCCTGTGAGGGGCCCCACGTACTCATAACGTTGGTGATGAAGGCTGGGGAGAAGACTTGGTGCAGGACGCTCTGGGGGAAGTGGCTGAGCTGGAACATGGACATGAGGATGTTGACGGTGGCCAGGGGCGAGCTGCCAGCCTTCTGCTCCAGGATGGCCTCCAGCTTGGGGAAGAGCTCGCTGTGGTTGGCCGGGCGGTAGTTCATGCGGCTGAAGGGAAACACCAGCTTCTGGATGACCTGCAGCCCGAGGAAGAGGGGTCAGGCCGAGCCTTTGGAGCCCTTGGCCTCCGAGCCGCGCACGGCATCCTGCCGAGCACAGCGGCGGGGCAGGAGGCGGCCCTCGCTTGCCCAGCGGGGCTGAGGGCTCCTCCTGGCACCCAGGGGCAGCGCTGGGGTACAGCCCGGCCAGGCAGCACTGGCGGGAAGGCTGTTCCGGCGGCAGGGAAGCCGCAGACCCGCGCAAGCCGACAGCGGCAAGACACCGACCTTGCTGTCGAGCTGCTCCCCGCGCTTCAGGAGGAAGCTGGCGATGGTATCGAGCAGCCGAGGCTCCCGCAGCCTGTGCCGCGCCACGTACTTGGCGATGAGGGCCATGGTGTAGGGGGTGAGGTTCTCCGCCTTCCTGGGCAGCCACTCTGCGGAGAGCAGGTCACAGCGCTGCGTGACCGGGCTGGCCCAGGCTGCCCATCGCCGGCAGCACCGGCAGCCAACGGGCGACGTAGGCAGGAGGGAGGCAGCAAGAGCTGGCAGGGCCCTCTGCCTGGGTGCGGGCGCTCTCCGAGAAGCCGTCAGGGCGCGAGGCCGGTTCCGTTCGCACAAGCCCACAACGCGGCTGGAGGGAGCTGGGCTGAGCGGCCCCTGAGCAGCCGCGGGGCTGCCTGACAGCGCCCGCCACTCGCACCAACCTGCTGCTGGTCCTGGACAAGGCAGCTCGCAGCACCCGCATGGGGCAAGCTGGGAAGCTAGGGACCCTGCAGCCCGGGCAGAGGCATCTTCTGCCCTAGCTCCCAGGACCGCAGGCCCTGGTGCTCGGCAAGGCCTCAGCTGGTGCTGTCACAGACCCAGATGTCCTCTGAGGCCTAAAACGGAGGCTCGAAGGCTGCAAAGTGCCTGGACAGAGCCCAAAGCACCAGCGCGGGGGAAAGGTCGACACGACCGGCGAGGCTGCCCCTGCCCTCACCTGCCATGCTGCGGATGAAGCGCTCCTGCCGGTTCTCGTAGAAGAGCTGGGAGCTGAAGATGGCCTCCAGGGCCTTGTTGTTGGCCTCCTGGGCGCACAGAGCCAGCATCTCATCCAGCAGGGCCAGCTCGTGCTCCCGCATGGCGCTCACTTGCCCCAGCGTGTGCCTGACAAGGCGCAGGATCTTGCGGTTGTTGATGAGCTGCTGGTCGGAGGCCGGGTGTCCCTGCAGCGCCTGCGCGCGCAGCCGGTAGTAGGAGAGCAGCAGAAAGAGGGTCTGGGGGTGCCGTTCCTTGTCCAGGTGCCGCTCCAGGCTGCTGAGGCAGGACTCGACCAGGGGGTGCGGGCTGGACGGGTGCAGCCGCATGACACTGCTGAACACCATGGACACGTCCTTCTGGTTGAAGCGGCCCAGGCGGCTGCGCGACTCGTCCTCCAGCACCCGCACCAGCGGGGACTCCCCGGGCAGCCCTGCAAGGAGACGCCGTCAGGGGGCACAGACCCCTCGGGCCAGGGAGCCAACCCAGCGGGGAAGAAGCCCCAGTGACGTGGAGGCAGCCGGAGGGATTATGCCCCCGTGCCCGACCAAAGAGGAAACCAAGTTTCACTTCAGTGACAAAACTAAGGCTCGTGTTTCAGTCCAAGGCTTCTTAGCAACAAACAATATATCTCAAAAGGTACTTGTCTGTAAAACGACCAAATTAGACGTTAGCACATTTCTGAAAGAGCAAAACATCTCCGCAGCACAGGGATTTATCCTTCCAAAGCCTCCTCTGCTCCCCTTTTCAAACTCAGCTCTGGGCAGCAGCACTTTCCTCCGGCGCGGATGTGTTATTCCATCCCGGGAAGCCACATGCACCACGCGGCTAAGAGGGAAGGCAAAGGGCATCAGCCTCGTGTCAGGAGCGATATTTCCGAGGGCGCACGGAGCGTTATGTGCGCAGCAGGACGCCCGGGAGCCTGGCGCTCGCCTAAGCCAGCTGACAACGTGTCAACTTTCAAAAGGGCTTTAAAGAAACGAAGGCAGCATGGGGTAGGACGCTTTGTTTTTATCATTAATCCAAAATCAGTCAGAAGGTAGAAAGTGAAGAATTGGTCTGAGCAGCTGCTTTGTTCCCCACAAGGGCCTCAAGAAGGGTGCCTAGTGTTTCCATTAATGAGCTGGTGAGCCGGGAAGGGCAGCGCGCGGACAATGATGTGCGGGTCGAGCCAGAGCGGCTGGGGGCAGCCGGGAGCCAGCGGCGCCCGTGTCAGTAAACACGGAGCGGGGCGACAGAAACTTCCTTCCTCCGCCACGTTAATCCCGAATTGCTGCCTCAACGGGAGAGGGCCTGGGCGCCTCCGCACGCAGCTCCACACAGGCCGCAGCCACCGTTTGGGAAAAAGAGAGACCAGGCCAAGGAAAGCAAACGCAACGGCAGGAAGCGTTGGCAGCACACCATAGGAACGGGGGCTGGAGGAGGCGCTCCGGGCAGAGGCTGGTCGGCTGCTGCCACCAGCAGCCAAGGACCACGATCTCTTCAGTGGGGAAGGGAAGGCCGCAGAGCGCCCTGCCCAAGGTGAGCAGGGAGACCGGGGAGCCCCGAGTGCCGCTCCCGCACATTGCAGGGCCGTGACCAGAGTACGCTCTGCCCCCACGAGGCCTGGCGGGAACTTCAGTGCTCCCACGTTTGCTGCTGCAGGGCTCAGAGCAGGACCGGGGGCAGCGGCCTGAGCCACACTTGTGGCTGGGGTCTCCAGCGCCACGCGGCAACACCAGCACAGCCCGCCCCGCTTGCCTCCCGCCACGTGGCCCAGCAGGGCACAGCCCCGTGCCCGCCTGCACCGGAGCAAAGCGGGCACGGGGCCGGCAGCAGCTCCTCCCGCGGCACCCCGGCCCGCGGCGCTCCCCTCGCCCGTCAGAGCCAAGGCCCTGCCCGCAGCCCCGGGCACCTTGCGGCCCCGGCGCGCTCACCCAGGGCCGCAGCTGCGTACAGGCAGTTGACGATGCTGAAGTTGTCGAACTTGGAGCAGCCGCTGACGATGGCCTGAGAGAGCACCTGGAACTCGGGCTGCTCCAGCACGTGGGCTGGCCCGCGGCTCTCGCCGTTCAGCACAGCCTGGCCCTGCTGCTGCTGCAGGAGCTGGCCCAGCTTGTGCAGCGCTATGGGGTAGTGGCTGGCAGACACCTTGCCGGGGTTCTGCGTGACCCACCGCAGCACCTCGCCCACGCTGCGCGAGCGCTCTATGAGCCGCTTCATGGTGAAGAAAGTGTCATAGCTCATCTTCTCGTGGATGAAGTTCCAGCTCTTCCTCTTGCCATGGCCCCGAGGCCTGCAGGCGTCCGGGGGGAAGGCGTGCAGCAGCCCATGGCCGTAGGGGTCCAGGGGCAGCAGCACCGCCCGTTGCTTGGCCTTGCCCGTGCAGTAGCAGGCGGGATACATCCCGGCCGCGCGCCCGTCACCAGCAGCCAGGCCCTGCGGCAGCGCGGGCCGCACGCGCCCGCGGCTCAGGGCGCGCAGC
>VZSV01000363.1:280759-290968 GCA_013398735.1 Nothocercus julius | reverse complement strand
TGCGCAGCGGCGGCGGCGGCTCCGCGCCGCGCCGCTCCCCGGCCGTCCCGCCGAGCGGAGGCCGCAGCGTTTGCTGCCAGGATGCACCGCCGGATCGCGCTCTGTGGACCTTTCGCACCAGGAGCTCAGCGCTCTCCCAGTCACCGGCTCCCGTTGGAGTCTTCCCACGTTATGAGCCATCTCACTGTTATTAATTAGCACCTGCTTTTTGATTTGAGTCTCTAAGATCCTGGACTTCTGCATTTCCTTCTAAGACTAAGCTGTCCTTGGGTACTACGAATGTTTGTGTTAAAGCCCCTTGTGCCAATTAATGAAGTTGCTTTTCTGTCTCTTTCTTTTTTTTGATCAGTTAAACAGGTTGAGCTGTGCCAGTCATTTTATTCACTTCCAATATCATTTCTAAAGCTCTGTTCTGAATCTTTTTCCAATGTCTTTTAAAATGGGTTCCTGATGCTCTGATTGACAAAGCAAAGTATTGGAAAGAGTTGCCACCCGGTGCAGTATCTTGCTGAGGAAAATAGAAACGAAGTCAATTGAAGCCCTCCCGGCTTCCTGCCCCTGGTTCCGGGGGAACCCGCGTCCTGCCGGGTTTTGTGACGGGTTCACCGGCATCTCCTTGCTCAGCTGAATCCGCCTCAAGCAAATTACACCCTTGGGGAAGGAGAGCGTTCTGCTTACTTAGCTTTTTCCCCACTAATTCCATGACCTCTGCAGAATTGTCCTGTTTGTAAGTGCTTGTAGCTTCCCAGCACTTTGGAAACCCGCAGGAGTGGCAGGCGGGGGCGAGCGCAGCTGCCGGGGGCTTTTCCCGCTCTTGCCCCCAAGAGCAGCCGGTCCTGGGGCGGTAGCCGGTCCTGGTGCGGCTGCGGCCGGTGTCCTCGCGGGCCCCTGGCGCTGCCGCCGCTTCGGCTTGTCCAGGCGGGTCAGGACTCCGTGTCGCCGTAGTCGTTGCTTTGCTGGGAGCAAAGCGCGGAGCAGCTAGAAGGACCCCAAAGAGGGAAGATTGCGGAACTGCTGGGGTCGTTTTTGCCTTTATGTGCATGGGAGGTGCTGGAGTTCTCGAGCAGAGACGCAGGCCCCGGGGAGGCTCCCCGGCTTGCTCTGCCCTGTGCTGGTGCCGGCTGCCGGAGCAAAGGCGTCCTAGATCTTCCGCCGTGCTGCGCGTCCTTGGCTGCCGGAGCGGCGCCGCTCGGCCCCGCGCAGCCGCCCTCCTGCTGCGCGGTCCCCAGGGAGCGGTGCAGGTTCTGGCGCCAGGGGAGACCTCGGCCTGCGGCAGAGCTGCAGCCGCCGGAGGAAGGGCTGGTGGGGCCGGGCGCGCTCGGACGCTGGGCACGCTCTGCCTACGAGCGCTGCTTTGGTGACATTTCAGAGCGCGGCCCCCGTCATCTGGAGCTGCGTTTGGCAGCTGCTCTGCACAGTGGGGAGAGGTGACAATTCGTACCTTTTGGAGCATGCGACTCGAAACCAAGGTCCTGTGCAAGAGCTGGAAAATCAGAAAAAGAAATTGTTTGATGCTCTGATAGACAGGAGTTGGGAGAGATGGTGAAACTATAGCAGCAAGACTGGAGGATGATCTTAATAGCTGACGACTGAGTAGGATGAAGTTGCAGGTGTCATGGTGAGGGAAGAGGAGGCTTCTGGTGCTGATGAGCAAGAATTTTGACAGTGTGGATGAAGAGAAGAGGGTGGGACATGGAAGTATGCTGCAGAGAGTAATTCTCGAGATCTAGACCTGGCCTGAGTGTGATCATCAGAGAATACTTCTGTGGTTGCAGTTTTGCCACAGTTTAATCCAGCAGGAGCGTGGGTTGCTGATGGAGGGACAGTGGGTTTTCCTCCCTGCCTGTTCCTGGCCTCTGCTTCCCTTGGCCAACGCTAGCGTTTACGTTGCTGCCTGGTGAGCTGGATCAGGGCTGCTCCGCTGGAAACTGAGCTTTCTGTTCAGCTCAGTGGGTTCAGCTTTCCGTTCCTCCTCGGTTCATGATGCGACAGCTTGGATGCATTGCTGGCATGAGGAAGGAGATAAACATGTGTGGTCAAGGATGGGCGGGAAGGCAAAATAGAACCATAATCTGCTGCTTTTAAACACGTGGGAGGCAGCTGGTTTGCAGCAAACGTCCGCTTGCTTGGTGTCCTGACAATGACAGCAGCCTGGAAATGCCTGCAGAAGAGTATATATAACAACAGTGTGCGTCTGCAGGGTGCTTCCTCCATGCATTTTGCCAGACTTAAGTGATTTGCAGAACAGGGTCTTCCTGAGCTGGGTGTGGTTTCTGCATGCTTATTACTCCTTGGTGGACCTCTCTTGCCCAGCTTCTTCAGTCTTCCTTGAACCAGCTTAAACTGTTGGCTTTAACAATTTCTGCCAGCAAGGAATTTCATCCTTTACTACACACAATATTTGGCTTGTTTGGAGACAGTTCTGCACCCTGCTTGGCCCTCTAAGCAGTGAAGTCTAGCTAATGGGGTCTTTGTCTGAATAAGAAGGTCTGAGAAAGCAGAGGAAGGATCATCCCTTCACCTGGAGCAGGAGGTGGCCCTGGCTTTGGCTGCCAGATTCTGTCTCTTCTCAGGCTTTGGTGACTGGAAAACTGTCTGAAGAGGACACACAGTAAGAGAAATTCGAGTGTGATTTGCCTTTAGAAAATAGTGTGAGTAGCTGATGTTGTCATTCCTTTCAGAAGGTTTTCTAGAGCTCTTTATAGAGCATAGCAATTTTCTGTTGTATGTGCAGAGATCTCTGGGATCAGCTCCTGGACTTTCAGCTTCTCTGGAGTTTTGTCAAGATGAGGAGTAAACACATTTGTGAGTCCACACAAGGTAAAGTTGATGATGGGACTTTCGGTTCATTTGCTGTGTGCTCTGGACCTTGGCTGCGTGTCCCGGCAGGGTGGTTGCTAGAACAGCTGCCACCTCCCGTCCCGGCGAGCGGTGGCCGGGCACGACGGTGTTGCGGCGCCCGTGGGGAGGCCGCAGCCCCGTGGCTGCCGGCGCCAACTCGGGCTGCTCGCGGCCGAGTCTCTCGGTCCCTCTTGAGCTCCGGAGGGAGCAGTGTGGGGCAGGAGGGTCGGAGCACCAGCCCAGCCACGAGGAACTGAGGGAGACGAGAGCTGCCAAGTACTGTGCCCGTGGGTGCAGCTTTCAGCCTTGACCGCTGCCTCATTCCCGTCTTCCTGCTTCCTATTCCACGCCTTGCTGGGCAGAAGTAGTGCAGTTGCTTCGGCCCGTCTTCCCACTTTGGTGTCCTTTTTTTTTTTGAATCCTCCTCCAGGACTTTCCGCGAGTCAGAGCCTCCCTGTAGCAGCTGCACAGGATGAGCAAACTGCGTGTCTGATTTATTCCTGCCTACAGTGACCTGCATGAAAATAGCAAGTGCTTTCTGCTTTCCTTCCCTTCTTGCAGCGCTCTGTTCATCCCTGGCAGCACTGAAGCTAAGGGTTTGCATGTTCAAGTAGCTTTTCTGAAGAGCTGTGATATGCAAGGACCTTTCTAAGGCAGAAGGGCTAAAGAACAACATACCTTTAGCGTGCTGCCCTGTCCAAGTGAGGTTTGGTGACCAAGTCCTGTGTTTCTGTGTCTCTTTGCCCCTTTTACCCCAGCGGCTTTGAAGACCATTGTCCAGTTTCAGCCAACCTGCAGAACCCGCTGTTTCAAATCCTCGCACGTTCTAAGAAAATTGGTACCCGCACAGAGGAGTGTGGCATGGCTAGTGATGCAGAGCTGTGGCCTCAGTGCGAAGCCTGAACCTGGAACTCCGCGTGCTGCAAGCAAAGTCTGCTCGTCCCGCAGGCCCCCGGGCAGCCGGCGCCGCGTGCACAGAGGGAGCTCCCTGGGGAGCCGATCCCCGGTGGAGCTGGGCAGGGTGCAGAGGACCCGCCTGGCTGCCGGCGCCGCCATGCAGGCTGTGCTCCTGAAATCCTGCGTCCGGTGACACGTGTGGACACCCACATCGACCTAAGGCGATGTGGGAAGAAGCTCATGACAGGGAGCGTGCAGAGGTCGTTAGAAAACACGTGAGTAGATAATATCCTCCCGTTGCCCAGCGTGTGGCCGGGGACTCTCCAGGGTGTTTGCGTCTGACCCCAGTGGCGCTCTGCCAAGGGGCTGCGTCTCAGCACTGCAGCTTCTGCCGTGGGGACTCACTCCGGAAGCTCTTGCCCTAGGTTATGTTTGATATCTTGTTCTTTGTGTGTAATCTGTGGGGTGATGAAATCTGCTCAGTCATGGAGAGCGCTGCACCTAAGTCACTAGTAACTGGTTGCTGGCTGCTGCCTCTGAAATCCTCGTCGTGTAAAGGCAGGGCTGCAGCCCTGGGGGGCTGGGAGCCACTGGCCTCCCGTTCTCCTCTCCTATCTTGAGTTGATGCAATAGGTAATGTGGGTTGTCAGATCCTGACACTCGTTCCCTGTAGTGTGTTTATTTGCTCACTTGCTTCCTGCTGTTGTTTTTTGGGCTGCTTTTGATATTTAGCCCAGCAGTGAGTCCTGTGCTTAATTCAGAGGGTTTAACTTTGCCGTAGAGCCCCTCGTGGTGTGTGTCCTTTCCTCAGGCTCGGGTGAGTGAGTGGTGGTCAATGGATGTGCGGGTGAAACGGAGCCCCAGGCGGGGCTCCCCGGTGAGCTGTGGTGGCTGGTGCTCTCCCCAGGGCACCGTTCTGTGCCGCGAGGCTCGAGGCGCTCCGAGGATCCTGCGGTTTGGGATAGATTAGGTGTGATTCCGCTTCTTTTGTTACTCTTGTTTTTATTTATTTATTTATTTTCCTCTCGCCACAGTCGCACCATTAAGTTCCTCCTGCAGTAGATGCTGTGAAAAATGCAGCCCACAAAGAGGGTCTTAGCACAGAGATCTTGCAGTTTGACTCAGAGATGGGAGACAGATGCTGGAGTGAGCAGCAAGTGCATGGAAGCAGCAGGATGGCGTGGGCATCGTGGACACGGGCTAAGCGTGGCGCTTGTCCTCCTCGGCAGGGTCCTGGTGCTTCTCGTGGGCGCAGAGGCAACGTAGAGCTGTAAGGAGCAATTTGAAAGAGAGTAATAAAGAAGATTCAGGTTGTTTACAGAAGGCGCTTTTCAAACATGAGTACAAATGAGAGAAAACAGAGGTGTTTACTGGAAATTCAACAACTGGGAAATGGAGGTTGCTGTCATGGTTTGGGAGGGAGAAGAGCCGGCATTTCAGTGGCGAAGGAAAGCTGGTTGTTAATATGTTGAGTAGTTTGGGTAAGGTTAAGACAAACAGAGCTTCCTTTTGATATGACAGAAGAGGAGGACCCAGAGTGGGGCTCAGAGAGAGGGCTGGCCTGCTTAGAAAGGAAAAATAGGGAATGTATTTCAGCAGGAACATTCTCAGTTAACGTGACTAGGCGGGATCTTACTAGATCTGAGCAAAATTTTTGGAGGGGGAAGGATGTGTAGCAATCAATGTAGGATGGATGCTTGTGGTCTGTGGCTATGTGGGCAGGTAGGAAAGGCCACAACTCTTAGAGCTCTACTAGGGTTTCGCGACATCCTAGACTTTTGTACGCAAAAAACCCCATTAATCAGGGTTTGCAGAGACCAAGAACATTAAAACGTTAAGGTCACTGCTAGCAGCGCCTGAGCTGTGTCCCTGACGGATAGGTAGGATCTGAGTGATGTCCAGGTGCACTAAGTGATGTCCACAATCAGCGAGCAATGAGGGCTCGAGGGAAGAGGGGGCAAAGCTGAGATTCGTAAGATGAGTAAGTAACTCTCTTAGTCGTGTGGCTTGAGCTTGTGGCTACACACTTGAAATGCTGGGGCGGGGGAAATGAGCTGAGGCTTCATTTTGGACAGGAGGCAGTCCAGGAATAGAAAGGCAGAACTATGAATCATCATGAGAGACGATTTTGAATCAGCAAGGAAGACTAGCCAGAAGAAGCAGGAACGGAGAAAAGGTGCTATGGACAGAGCCACGTGAGACACCTGCAAAATCCAGCAGAACTGGGAAGGGTGAGGAGAGTCTTCGGCGAGGCTGGGAGAGCAGCAGTAGAGAACTAGGAAGAGAAAAGAAGTGCAGGAGCCAGAGAGGGGAAGGTGGCGTGGCCCGCTGTGTTCCTGAAGGAGAAGTTGGCAGGTCCAGAAGACCACAAAAGATGACCTTAAATGAGGAATAACAGTGTAGAATTATAGAAAAAATACAAGAGGAAAGGACAATGAGAGATCGCTTACAGCATCCTCCTGCCCGGGGGCAAGAGGTCTATTGTTCGTGACAAATGTTTGTTTAAGCAGCTTTTACAAGAGTCATGTCCCTACCGCCTCCCCAGGAAACCTGTTCCAGTGTTAAACTGTGCCCTTCCTTAGAGAGTCTGTCCTGAGGTCTAACCTGAATCCGCTTTGCTCCCAATTTTAGCCAGTCATCAAGAACAAAGAAAACAGATTGTTCCCATTTTCTTCTCAACAGTCCCTTCTGCATTTGAGAACTATTACGGAACCTTCTTTTTAGGCCTGATCGCTTCGCTTCTGGTCGTTCCTTGTACGTCACGTTTTCCAGGCCTGTGTTCGGCTCCTCTGAATGCCCTGCTGTGGATCACGTCCCTCTCGAAGGGAGGTCCCCGGAGCGGCGCCCGGCGCGGGCGCGAGGCCCCTTCCCATGCGGCTCCGTCTCGCTGCGTGCGATCCGAGGGAGGGTTGCCTTTCTCAGAAGCAACGATGCTCTGGATTCCTGCCGGTTTGGGGGCTACTTTAAACGCCCAGATCCTTTAAATCTGCCTCTGCACAGACCTGCAACATCGTCCCTTGGAAATACAGGACTTTCAGACAGTTTCTCCTTTTTGACAAAGCCCTTTGGGATTCAGAACCTTGAATTCTCTCTTAGTTTCATGGTATCTCCAAATTTAATAAGCATACTAATAGGCATCTGCCTGGCTAATATGAACACTGGAAAGAGCTTTGCCTAGAAGAAACGTTTCCAATCCAAGGTGAATTTAATTTTTAATTTTTTTTTTTTGAAATTTATGGTTATCTTTGATAAGTATTCTCAGTACGTTATCTCATCAGTGTTGTTGTCAGACTATAATAGCTTTATTGTTTGAAAATCTGTGATTTTGGAAATACCACTGGGAATACCATATAAAACAGTGTCAGAAATTGATATTTTTGAAAATATCGCATGATATTATGATTTATTTGAAGTATTTGAAAGTTTGAAAATAACATATGAAACGGTATCAGAAGCTGTTCCTAACGTCCGCTGTGTGCGACCTGCCTGTGCACTGTGCTGGAGGAGTGCTGCCGTGTTGCAGAAGGAACCGACATTGCCTGGACAAATCTCGCTCCTAATAAATCTTGCCTTGTCTTCCAGGGACTTAGGGTTTGTTACAGTTTTAGATTTTTTAAAAACACTTTAAATGGAGTGGTTGATTGCGTAGTCCGTAGCTTCTCTGTTTGTTTTTAGAGGCAGGCAGTGCCGTTGCCGTTTACAGCGTTACCACCTTCCCGGCACCCTGGAGCTCCCGGAGCTGCCCTTGCACTCTTCTGAGGCTGCGTCAGGCGGGTCGGTGCTCCGGGAGCAGCCTCGTTGGGGCCTGGCGCGGCGTTTCTCCGCTCAGCACGTGCGCATCGCTCTTCGGCTCCCTACTGTGCTGGCCACCTGGCTGCGGTTTAGTGAGGACGGGCGCAAAAGCAGGTGTAAAGGGCCTTATCCTCAGGGTCGTCGCTCAAGGGCTTTTCCTGTCCGCTGAGCAGCGGACCAGTCTTTTTCCATGTTGTTACTTTTATTACTAATGTATGTAGGAATTGCTTCTTAGCTTTGCTGGTTATTGCTAGTTGCCTCTCATTCTGTGTAGCTGCTCTGGGTTTAGTTTGTGGTGCACTCTTTTATAGTTACCCTGATTAATCTGACCCAATTTCCACTTCCACATGCATGTTTTTGGTGTTTGAGACCAATAAGGAGCTCATGTGATTTAGCCGTTTGGACTCCTACCCCTCCCATTAGTCCTTTGCACGGGGTGATTTCTGCCTGTACCGTTAGCATTGCTGCTTTGGGGAGCTGCCAGCTTTCTGCCGCCTCTCTCTTTCCTGTAGACTTGTCTCCGACAGGATCTTACCTGTGGAGCCCAGTAAGGTCTGCCTCGCTGGAGACTGTTGTTTCTATCGTGCTGTTCTTCCTCCGACACGTTACAAAACTTGCTGGACAGTCTTTCTTCTGCTCTGTTTCCTCCCAGCAGGTTCTGCCAGACTTGGTGCGTGTCCAAACACATGATGTGTGGCTCTTGTCCTTTGTTGTGTCGTCTGCCACTGCTGAGAAGGGCTGCACTTCATCTTTTTAGTTGTCTCTCAAGTAGAGAAGGCTGCTTTTGGTTGCCCTTTGCCTCCTCTGCCCCAGACTAGGGAGACCCAGCTCCTTGTAGATGAGGCCTCTGGCAGGTCTGTTGGATCCTGTCCTGTTTTCCAACACCCGTCTGGACCTGGAGAGTCCCAGGTGGGTGCAGCTTCACCAAGGTGCAATGGAGAGGCACAGTGTCACCTGGGTCATCGTGCAGGAGCCGTTCTGCACCGGGCACAGAGGTCCGTGTGTCCCTCACCTGACCTTCCGGGGATTTCTAGTGGCCCGGTGCCGAAGTTCATAGAGCACCGGTGAGCTGGAGCTGTGTGGCATGTCAGCCCTCTCCTGCCTGTGCCCTGCGCGCGTTTGCCAGGGCTGCTCTTTAGCCACGTTCTCACTATGCCGGTGGTTGATGGAGAGGTGAAGCGGCATCGGCCCCGTATTGACCTTTGGGGTACTCTGCTCGTTCCTGGCTGCCAGATGGATATTGAGCTGTGGGTTGCTACCCTGAGCCTGCTGCGATCACCATTTTTCTAATTTTGCTTGTCCAGCCCATGTTTGCCCGGGCCTGTTGCCTTGTGAGGCCGCCTGTTTGGCCCTGTGTGACCTGCCCTTGGGAAATGCACATTGACTGCCCTGGTGACCTGCGTGTGCTCCGTGCTGCCGGGCTGCACAGGACCTCGGTGCCCTGCTCGCATTGACCACCTTGGTGACCCGCGTGTGCTCTGTGCTGCTGGACTGCACAGGACCTCAGTGCCCTGCTCGCATTGACCATCCCTATGACCTGCGTGTGCTCCGTGCTGCCGGGCTGCACAGGACCTCAGTGCCCTGCTCGCATTGACCATCCCTATGACCTGCGTGTGCTCTGTGCTGCCGGGCTGCACAGGACCTCGGTGCCCTGCTCGCATTGACCACCCTGGTGACCCGCGTGTGCTCTGTGCTGCTGGACTGCACAGGACCTCAGTGCCCTGCTCACATTGACCAACACGGCGACCCGCCTGTGCTCTGTGCTCCCCCATTGTTTTTTAGGGGACTTGTGTCAAGGCAAAGAGCTTGCAGTTACCTGAGGGAGTCAGTGTCTTCAGTTCTGGGTACTAGGATATCTTCCCTTCATTGCAGTTATTCCTGAGTGTCTCTGTTATTCTGATATTTTTAGAAATTATCATAAGCAGGAAGAGATCTCTTCTGTGGACTCTTCCAACACCTTTACATCCAAATTTTTCATGCCCTTTGAGTTAAAATTATGCTGTTTTAGCATAATTCTTTTTTTTGTTATTTTGTTTTAGTGAATGAATTTGAAAGTTTGCATTTGTCTTCTATGCGTTCTGGATATATCATCCTGCTTATTCTAAAGACCTCAGCAGGAGTGCTGTGAGAGTACTCATAGTATCTGGTATTTGCTCTGGTTATTTTTACTATGTCCATTCTGTAGCAGCTGTGTAGTGTTACCTTAATTTTTCATCGTAATTTGCAAAGCTGCTTCCTGTTGTACTTAGCACTGTCAAAAGTCCTTTTTTCCTGAAGCCTTTAGCTTCCTATACCAATTCTGTGTGCTTCCTATGTTCAACATTATACTGACTTCTGTTTCCTCCTCTTTCCTTTCCCATTTGTTACCCCGTTGTTTTTCTATTTCAGATGTTATTAACCTCTAAGCTATTTCAGGTCTTCTAGCCAAATTACTTTCTTGCTTTTGTTTATAGAACTATGGCTTTTTGGCTATGTGCTAAACTGTCTTGAAAATTAAAGCAAAACAAAACAGTTCCCCCAAACAAGCAAACTGACTTAAACCTGAAATGAAGAACCCCATTCCTCCATCCCGGACTTTTCCGTAGAGGCATTTCTGTTCCCTGGAGGCGAACAGAAACGCGTATGAGCAGTTCGGTGCAGACGCGTGGCTGGGCGCCCCGCTGCGGCTGGGCGTCCCCG
>VZSV01000363.1:217601-255767 GCA_013398735.1 Nothocercus julius | reverse complement strand
CCGCCGCCTTCCTGCGCCGCGGGCCCCTCTGGGGCAGCCGCCGATGGAACCTCTTCGGCGGCAGCGGCGGCGCCCGCAGGAGCTTCAGCTCCCTGCGCAAGAGCTTCAGCTTCCGCCTGCGCCGGGGCCACGAGCTGCGGCGCTCCGAGTCGGGGGCCCTGCTGCGCCCCGCGCGCCTCCGCACCAAGAGCGAGGGCGACGCCGGCTCCCTGCACGCCTGCCCCAGCAAGCGGGAGCTGCTGTGCCCGGAGCTGCCCGGCGCCAGGCTGCGCACCGAGCCCGGCCAGCCCGCGGGGCTCTGGAAGCTCCTCACCAGCCGCTTCCGACGGCGGGAGCGCGGCCCTGCGGACGAGCACGGCCCCCTGCGGGCCCTGGGTAAGTCAGGGCCCGTGAGCGGTGCCGGCGCAGCGGGTCGGGTGTCAGGGGGTGCCCGGGGCCTTCCCTTGCCGTCGGCAAGAGCGATGCGGGAGCAGGGCCGGCACGAGGGAGCCGCGGCTGCGCAGAGATGCGCCCGCGGCCGGCCTGTGCCCACCTTGTCCTGCCCGGGAGCTCCCGCGGAACAAGCGGGCGCTGCTCCGCTCAGGTGCAGCCAATGTGCGGGCTTGGGGCTCGCCAGGGCTTCCCTGGTCTGCGCAGCTCCAGGAGCTCCCTTCCCATGTGCTCCGGCCTGCTGGCATTCCCAAAGCCGGGTGCCCACTCACCACGTGTGGAGGGAGCCCCTTCCCCAGGGGACCGCGGCCTGCACCACGCTCGAGGCATTGAGCGGTGGCTGGACGAGGAGACGGGGCCGGGCTGGGCTTCCCGGACAGGCCGGCTGCCCTTCCAGGCGCTTCCCAGGGCTTCCGCCACTGCTCTCCTGGGTCCAGGTGTTACGGAGCCCCTGGCTCGGCTGCTGTGGCAGAAGGGACCATCCGGACCCCCGACTCCCCGGGCACGTGTGCGTTGACACCCCCGGCTGCCGGTGGAGCCGTGTGCCCGAGGGCCTTCCCGAGGAGCAGCGCTTCGGCAGCAGGTAGCCCAGTCACGGGGGCTCGCGGCGCCCGCCAGCCCTGCGACCGCCTGCGGACCCTGAGCAGGTGCCAGGTGCTGCCCTGGCTGCTTTGGGGACCAGCAAAGGTGTTCATGGGCCTCCCGCCTGTGCAGCTCCGGGCGCTGCTGGTGGCAGGGGGCACCGGAGGGGGCATGGGGACAGTGCATGGAGGGGAGGCACAGGGACAGTGCATGGGCAGGGGACACAGGGACAGTGTGTGGGCAGGGGGCACAGGAGGGGGCACAGAGACAGTGCATGGGCAGGGGGCACTGGGCAGGGGACACAGGGACAGTGTGTGGGCAGGGGGCACAGGAGGGGGCACAGAGACAGTGCATGGGCAGGGGGCACAGGAAGGAGCATGGGCACAGTCCGTGGAGGGGGAGCCTGGTGACGGTGCCCGGGGAGGGGGCCATGCCCGGGGACGGTGCCGGGCTCAGCAGCAGGAGGCTCCCAGGCGCAGGGGCAGCTGCGCTCACGGCTGGGGAATGCGGGTGTATCCCGCGCGGGAGGGCCGGGCCCTGCCCTCGCACGGGCCTGTCCCTGCTTGCCGCCTGCTTCCAGGCTGGAGCCGCGTTCCCAGGGGAGCAGCCCAGCGTGGGTGCCGCAGCCGGCTGCCGCGTGGGCCGGGCTCGGAGCTCCCGCTCCGCTGCTGCTGCAGGCAGCTCCGCGGTGGCTGCAGAGCGCTGGAGACAGGGCGGCCGTGCCAGCGCCGCTGCCCGTTGTTCACCCTTTGCTTTGGCCTTCACGCTGGTGCATTTTGCGCTGCTGCCCTGGGCCTGTGGGGCCCGTGGAAGCAGCGGAGCGGCCTGCAGGGCAGGCGGCTGTTCCTCGGTCTGTTCCGTACACCCCATGGTCTCTCCACCCAGCGCGTTGTCCCTGGGCTCTGGTGCAAGGGCCTCCGGGCCGGAGCTCCTGCCTGCATTTCCCCAGACGCGACAGCTCGGGCATCCTGCCCTCTCCTGCGGCCGCTGCCAGCGCGGATGCCCCTCCACACTGCCTGTGCTTGGGTGCCCCGCGCGGGCGCTGCCCACCCTCGCCCTGGGAGAGCTGCCGCCGCCGTCCCAACGTGCCCTCCGCGGGGCGCAGCTGCAGCCACGGCGAGTCCGGGTGCCTTAGCCCAGGCAGGGCTCCGAGCCGCTGCCCGGGTGCAGGACCGGGGCAGCGCTGTCTGTAGCAAGCTCAGGTGGCGTCTGGTGCCGTGCTGCGCTGTGCTGCGCCGTGCTGCGCTGTGCCGCGGACCCGGCCCGCCCCGAGCCAGGCACATGGTCGCGGTGCTGCTCTGGCCCCTGGATGGCCTGGGCCGCGCTGGGCCCCCTGATGGAGGGTTCAGCCTGGACCGAGCATGGGGCAAGGCTGGAGGGGCCATCAGGAGAAGGGAGGAATTGTCCACAAGAAAGGGCTCAAGGGCTTGTGTTTGTTGAGCGGAGTGAAGGCCAACGGGGGCTGTGAGATTCCGTAAATAGAACGAGGGAGGGCAGGAGCCTTTGGAGCTGGAGAGCAGTGTGAACATGGAGCAGGGCCGAGGCGGGTCAGGCCGTGGAGCAGAGGGACGCGTCCTGCTGCCAGCCCCTACCGCTCCGGCCGGGGCGCTGGCCGCGGACAGCTGGGCTCCCGGGGAGCGGGTGCTCCCCCCGCTCCGGAGGGACCTCCGTGGGCGCCTGGCACGGGAGCCGCACGCCGGGCCCGGCGTGGCCCACGGCCGCGCTCTGACCCGTCGCGTGCGGCCGTGCTCTAAGGCGCCCTGTGCTGGACCTGCCTCCCTTAGCCTGCTCCTTGGAGCATGGCAGTGCAGAGGACTTGTGTACGGCTTGTGTCAGAGGAGCAGAGGGTTTTTACGGTAATAGGGCAAGGTTTGCATAGTGTATTCAGGAGATAATGGTATGTATGGTCTCTTGTTGGTACCTGCCTGAGCTTAGCTGGGAATGCTGGTAAGGAGCAGAGAGGAGGTGAGGGGCCCCGTGGCTCCATGCTCAGCCCAGCCTGGCGTCTGCAATTCCGACAAACTTGTCAAGTCTGGAGGAAACCAAGGACAGAGTTTTCGAGACATGGATCCAAACGGCCTGATTCTCCATATGAACGTGGTAGATGGAGGCGTTCTGATTACAGTCTGCAGGTGTCTATATGAAGAGGGAGTTTTGAGCAGCAGTGTCCTTCTAATCTTAACCTGCTGTTGCTTGAGGAGTTAGAGAGCTGCAGCTGAAGCCAGACCAATTCTGAATAGATTTTCACTGGCAAGGTAGGCCTCGGTAGAGCACGTGTGTGGGGAAGGCAGTGGATTAGCTGTCCTTCCACGTCGCTGCCCTGCTGGGGTGTCTCTCTCAGCAGACCCCTTCCAGCTCTGTCAGAGCAGATGGAGCTTGGCAGGGTCCTTGGGCCTGCCTGTCTTGGAACGTGGGCTGGAAAACAGTAGGTGAGGAGAGCGTTAGAATGCGTGACTCTTCCAAAGAACGTGTGCTGCAAAATGTATGATGTGTGCTGGCAAGGCGGGTGGCCCTTGGTGCCGACGCGCAGCACAGCATAGCTAGGAAACGAGCAGAAGTTGGTGATCGTGCCCTGTTCTCCAGAGACATGCGAGGTCCTCGCCCTTCACTGCTGTGAAGTATTTATGTCCTGGTGAGAGAACCCTTGCTAGGATCACATCCTGCACACGCTGTCTTGTTGGCTGCGCTCTCCGACCACAAAATATGAGCCCTGCACGTGTGGTCCCCAACCTGCAGAAATCTCTGTTTCTGACAGCATTGCCAGGATTGCGTTGTTATGAAGTCTGGCCTGGAGAAGATGGCTTTGCCCAGGCACGTCACATTCTGCAGCCATTTCATCTGCATGTGCAGCAGCCGGGTACTTTGGAATTTGGCTGGTGTGGGTACTTCTGTTTGCGCAGCCTCTGACCTGTGTTCAGAGCTGGGTTTGTGTCCAGGTTTTCAGTGTCCACGCTGGTTCCACAGTGGCTTGGATAATGACTTGGTTAATTATTAGTTGCTGTCTGTGTGGAATCCAAGTGTGTCTAGCATTTGCTCTTCTCAGCACAGGGCTGGCGAAGCTGCCCCAGCTCACGCGACGAGCAGGGCAGCCTGTGCAGGGAGTCAGCTCTGTGCTGCCAGCCCCGTCCTCCCCGCTCCTTGCAGCAGCAGCAGCAGCCTGGTAGCCCCATGCAGAGCTCCCGCTGTGCTGGTGCTGTGCAGCAATGCAAGCGTTGGAGAGCACAGAATATTGTACACAGAGAGCTTGTGCTAATTAAATTCAGGGAACGACCGTATGCTGCGTTTAACTAGCAAATGCTGAACACGTGGAATGGACAAAGCTGACATAGCGAGTTGTGTGGGCTTTTCTCGACAGGTTATTTGGCCTGTGGCTGTTTTGGGTGGTTGAGAAACAGTTCTTGAGGTGCTATTCTGCCAAACTGTGGATCTCATCCACACACTCCTGCACACACCTGCTCTTTCCACTTGCTTTAAGAAGATCCTGGCAGATGAGAAAAGCAAGTGCAAAAAAAATGAGCCAGTAAGAGGATGCTGCTGGAGGAACAGCGTGAGAACCGGGCAGTGCAGTTGCATCCTCATACGCAGGGCCTGTGGGCCTTAACCTGAAGGCGCGTTTGGGCCTGCACAGGGATGCAGCGCGCCAGACGAGCGCGTCGCCCAGATGTCAGCGTGGCACGCGTGGCCTGCACGAGTCCTCTTGTGTGATGACGGAAGGGAAGTCTGTGGCATGGAGAGTAGAATAGAATAATCATTTTGTGAAAATAGCTTATCAGACAGTGTGGGTAATTGGAACGACTCGTTTGCCGTGTCTTGAACGGTGGAAGTGGGTTGTGTTCGGACCCTCCGACTCCACGTGAGCCGGTCACCCCTGGCCTCGTGCACTGGGGACAGATGGTGCCAGTGGTGGCTTTGTGCTGGGTGGTGCTGAGGACCCCGTGTCGAGTTCCGGCTCCTTCCCAGGGCGGCTGTGGGACAGGGACACAGCGCAGCGCTGTGGGCTGCCACACGATGCATTCTTCTCTATTCTTGGCCTGTCCCCTTTTTGGTGATGAGAGCAAAGGCAAGAGAGACCAAAGCCATTCTCGGAGGTGGGAGGATGAGGTGCCCGGGTGGATCACGGAGCACCGTGAATGTCCCTGTGGGGAAGGTGCCCATCGTGGTGGCCATGGGCCTGGGGGTGGCCAACCAAGTCATGGTGGAATTTCCATCATGGGCAGTTTAAGACCAGGAGAGGATGTCTTTGGAGGAGGAGATTCGTAGGGAGGTTATTAATGGGCGGCTGTGCCCTCTGACAGAGGGCAGACGCAGCAAAGGCCTCCTGATGCTGACATTGTGACTGTGGCTCTGGATGTTGACTGTGAGGGAACAGACCCCTCTCAAATTCTGGTAATTTTCCAGAAGATTTTGCAGGAATTCCTATCTCCAAGGCCACTTCTGCCTTAGCGTTTGTTGCTTTTGTCGCACGGTTTCTACGCTCTTGCTCATACGCTCGTGGGTGCTGGGTCACGGCTGGGCGCGGTGGTGGCCAGGTCTCTCCCGAATGCTGCAGGCAGCCGCATATCCCTAGAAGGGCCACGACTCCGACGGCGGCCAGCAGGGAAGCGCTCGCACGCCGGCGGGGTGGCCGGGCAGGAGGCGACGAGGGCAGCTGTGCGGAGCGGCCCTCTGAGGCCAGAACGGGAGGACGTAGCTGGGGAACTGCGGCCGTGCTCGGCGTGGCTGGCGGGGCTAGTTCAGTCCCTCTAGGGAAGGACGGGAGCGTCCGGTGACGTTACCGGAAGGCAGCTCAAGGGACGCGGGTGCTCCCGGCCGCACAGGCCACTGCTGAGTTGCTGCCTTCATGCGGGCACCAAGTTCCACAGAGGTGCCCATGGCTGCGACCGGCACCTTAATAATGTTTAATGTCTTGCACGAATAGATGCAGTTACATTGGCATCGTGTTGCAATTACTCGGGTGCCGTTAGCCAGAGGCCAGTGCAGCAAGTTAAACATGAGGCTGCTGCTAACGAGCGTCTGAGCCGTGTTAGAACCGGACATGTTGGAGCAAAGGAGGTGGCTGTCAGGAACCTGACGGTGCCTCCGTCCTGAGCCTTCCAGGGACGGGCAGCAGCAGGAGAGGAGCCTGCGCTTTCCAGGTCACCCCTGGTGAGCTGGCGAGCTTTGCTTGTGCTGCATTTGGAGACCCCCGGGAAAAGCCTTTGGCCAGATTTTCATCATGCAAGAGGAAAGAAACTATCGATGCAGTGAGATACTGCCATGTGCGACCACCCTGTCCCCAGCAGCAGCGCTGACAGGGAGTGGATGAGCCCTGCGCTCGAGCTCCGAGCCCTGAGTCCTGCCTGCTCGGGTCCGGGCCCCTTCCAGCTGGGCCCGAGGGCTGCCCAGACGGGGGTCCCGCGGGACGGAGGGCAGCAGCAGCTGCCACAGCCCGTGCGGAGACTGCAGCACGGGCCGCGCGGGAAGCAGCGTCCTTGTCCCTGACCTGCGTCCCCACTGTGGCCACGGTGACGTTGCGAGCAGAGCTGAACCCCAGCAGTTTGTTCAAATGCTGCCGGTGGCTGAGTCCTCTGGGTTTGCCTGATCCCTTCTTGAAACCATCTGCATTTTCAATTTCTGCAGTAGTTCGTGGCACTGGCCTCAGCACTTCCATTACACACCCTTGGAGAAGCAATGCTCTCATAGGTTTCCGGTTTCCAAAAATACGTATTATTTTTATGCAGTGAAGAAAGAGCAAATGCTGCTCTTCTGATTTGACCCCCACCCGCCTGCCATTCCAGCTTGGGCTGTGGGATGCTCTTCCTCTTTCAGGGCAAACTGAGCTCTGGGGCTTTGCTAGGAGCGGCTGTTGGCTAATTTTGATATTCAGGATGTTCTCCAGGCTCTTGCTGCTCCTCCTGTGTGTCTGGTTTTTCTTGGGAAGTCAGTTTCAGACCCGCTCCTAGGGATGATGTGGATGTAAATTAAGTATTTGTGATTTCCCTGGCAGGAGAGAGGGTATTTCTAGGGCTGCTCAATGAGGTTCTTGACTGTTACAACCTTCACAAAGTTGTGCAAATTACATAACATAAAAATAATTAACTGTGCTCGTCATCACTCAAGGAAATGGATGGGAGCCTCAATGGGAGCCTCGTGCTCACTGCGGGCGCCGTCAGGGACGTCGGCGCGGTCGGAGTGCTCCCCTCCGCAGGCCCTCGGTCGGGAGCCCTGCAAGGAGGGGCCGCGTTGTCCCCCCCGGGTGGCCGCCTCGTTGCAGGGAGTGGGACAGTCCGTGCACGGGTGTCTTCGTGGCGGAGCGGTGCTCTGGGGGGCCGGGTCCCTGGCCGCAGGGCGGCCCGTGCCCTGCTCTGATGTCTGCTCCCTTCCTTCTGCAGATTCCTTCGTGAACAGCCAGGAATGGACCCTGAGCCGCTCGGTACCGGAGCTGAAGGTGGTGAGTACTGGTGACTTGGGCCTGCCCGGGTCTCCGTTGCTTCTCCAAATCCCTAAGGAAAACCCCTTTTAACGTGGCTGACTGAGCGTGCAGAGGAAAGGAGAGGGCTTCTCGGGCGATGCTGTCTAAGGGCACTTGATGTGGAGGCCGAAGGGCGGTACTTGCCCTCCTTCCCCTTTCAGCTGGCTGTGGCAGAGCCGTTGTACCCTGAGCCGCTCCTGCTGGCAGGGCTGGAGCTCCCGTAGCAGGCGGCAGGTCCTGCGCATGCTCTGTCATCGTGCATCTCCTCTTGCTTGGAGCGCCCCGCACAGCGGCTCCTCCCTGGTGCTCCCCTCGCCTCCCTGGCCGCCCCAAGCTGTGCCCTGTGCGGGGCGCGCGATGCACGCATGCCCGCAGCGATGCCACCCGCCTGCCGCAGCCACTGCTGAGGTCCGTGCTGCTCAACAGATCCAGCTCTCCCATTTGTTGGCACAGGAGGCTTTTCTGGAGCACTCAGTGGCCGGTGGGGTGAGCATCAGATGCAGAGGTGGTACCTAGTAGGGCTCTCCTGCTGCCCTCACTTCGGCCCCGCTGCCACAGCCCAGCTGGCCTGTGGGCACAGGCACACGTGAGAGGGGCCCCGGTGTCCAGGCACCCCTGCAGATCGGGCAGCTCTGTTGAGCACCTGCCCGTGCTGTCCACCTCACACAACCCACGGGTGCCGCGGGGGCTCGTCCAGCTCGAGGCGCAGCAGGGACAGGATGGGGCTCTGCTCTGGCAGGGCTGGCTGGCCAGCGCTGGGGCTCGTGCAGTGGCGGAGCCGGGACCTGTGCTGGGGCGAGGACGGACAGGGGTGACGCGCGGGCTCCTGGCGGCAGTCGTGGCTCCGGGCTTGGCCCGGCCGGGGTGCAGATGCCCTGGCTGCGGGCGGCAGGACCCCGGCCCGACACCGCCCCCGGCCCCTTCCACACTCATCTACTGGCTCCTTCTCGAGAACCTCGGCGATCCGATCTAGTGATTCACCCTCCTCACGCTCTCTGTGGCAGTCCTTAACTTTTTTGGAGGCTGCTTGCATGTCTCCCTTCAGCCCTTTTAAGGTTAATTCTTTTCAGCGTTCATCTGAGAATCAAGAAGCCTTTTCGCAAAACACGCAAGGAACATTCTGTCACATTTTTTCCTTACTTGCAGTAAAATAAAATTAGATTATGAATCTTCATTTGCTGTTTTTGTATATGGTTTGCTTGTTCCTTGGCTTGTGTGCCTGTTGAAAAATATTCTTGAAGTTATTCTGTTTATTGCTTTTTGTCACTTTAACAGTCTCCAGGCTGCAAAGCTGTGCTGCAGCCTGAACAAACCTAAAGCTCTTTGCTGTTCCTCAATGAACATGATCTTTTCCCTGTATTTTTGTGAGCTCTGGGAAGCTCTTGCTCCCAGGTTTTATCCAGCTGATACAGTCCTTCCTAAAAATCTTGACGTTTTTCCAAGTCCTGATCGGGTTGGAGCCTGTTGAGTCGCAATGAAGCGCTTCTCTTTGCAAGGGATTCTCTTCGCACCAGCATCGTGAAGGGCCACAGATGCACTGCGGTGCTGGAGGAGCTGCCTGCTGGCTCCGTGGCGCCTGCCCCTGCCCTGGGATCCCCCGGGTGTCTAGAGCTTTGCAAGGACATTGCCAGGATCTGTTCGCTTCCGGTTTCCAAGCAGCTCGCCCAGCTCTTCCCCCTCGCGCCTCACCTCTCGCTGGGTGCAGCGAGGCTGCGGTGGAGCCCTGAGGAACCGCCCGCTGCTGCGCTGAGCGCGCCGGTGCCGCATGCTGCCAAGTGGCGCCTGGCTGCGGAGCGTCCGCGCCCAGCACGCAGCACGGTGGCTCCCGTGCCCGGCCGCGCCGCCTCCGTCAGGCCCCTGCGGAAGACCCGCTGCACGCCAGGGCCGAGCGCCGAGGTTTGTGATCCCGCTGGCGCCGAGAGCCGGGGTGATTTGGAAGCATAGGTTTTATGGCACGTAAACGTTCCCTGCAGCTCCCTGGCCTCGCTGCTCTGTGGGAACCAAGCGATTGCTGTTGCCTCTCCTTCCAGAGGTGGCTGTCCCATCACTCGCTGCTTTGCTGATGTTCCAGTTCGCACCACAAGCGGTCAGTGCTTTACGGGTGCCCTACACAAACTTTGCAATAGCTTGATGTGTTGAAGCTAAACTCCGAGCAGTGTTTCCCAGCTGAGTTTTATCTTCAAGGGTGCTTTCTCTGCCTGGAAGCCTCTCTGTTCGCAGTTGGTCTGATAAGATCTGCTGCTCCCAGTAATACTTGGCCTCCTCATTGGGCACGGACCAGCGCCTGGTGCTGGGATTGCTGCCCGCCGGCAGCGCCTGCTCTTCCCGGTGTGCGCAGAGGCGGGAGCTGTTCTGTCGTTCTCCCGGTGGATGCTTGTGCAGAGGTTCCCGTGGAGCTGCAGAGGCTGCCCTGGCTGTGAGACGGAAGCTCACCTGCTGCCAGCTCCGTGCCGCGTTTCCATGGCCTCTTCCTGGGCTTTTCTTCTTTATGTCCCACCTGCTTTGTGCAGCTGTTAAGTGCAGGTGCGGCTGGAGGAAGGAGC
This sequence comes from Nothocercus julius, assembly GCA_013398735.1. Lineage (NCBI taxonomy): Eukaryota > Metazoa > Chordata > Aves > Tinamiformes > Tinamidae > Nothocercus > Nothocercus julius. The sequence continues at coordinate 245,762 of VZSV01000363.1, read as the reverse complement.
TGTTCCCTTCGTCGGTAACACTGTACAGCACTCTTAGCACCCTTGTGTTTTCACAGATTACTCGGCTTCCAAAGCACATGCATGTAATCTTGAAAGTTTGCAGTCTTGTACTTACTCTCTAAATGTGCTCTATATCATCTTTAATTGTTGTTGCAGGTGACAGATCTGGCAGTAGCGCCCTTGGCCCAGACATGCCCATGAGAGCGAGTTTTTCTGCACTTCCTAGTTTGGCTTCTTGGAGTTCTGGTACCGCTGCTAGCTCACCGTGTGTGGCATGTGCACAAGAAGCACCGAGGGAGCAGGGCTGTTTCCCCTCGTGCTCTAGCGAGGCTGGTGGTTGTGAGCTCTTGCTGTGGTGCTGCTGCAGCGGGGTCCCCGCTGAGGGTTTCTGCAGGGCCCTGCCGAGGGCAGCACCTACGGAGCGGTGCAGAGCTGGGCTGTTTGCACCGGCGTTAAAGCTGGGAAACGTGCCCCATGGTGACTCACTCCCTCACTCATTCCCTCACTCCCTCACTCACCTACCTCATCCGTTTACCTTTGGAAGGCTGGTCATGCACTTCTCTTTGGTGGCAAAACGAGCTTCAATGTTCCCAGCCTCTCCTCTGTCCCGCTGTCCCCTTGTCCCGGGGCCGTGCTGCCAGCCCTGGTGGCTCTGGGTTCCCGGGAACGCTGGTGTGCTGCCTGAGCACGTGTGGCGAGGGGCTCATGGCGAAGGCCCGCGTGGCGCGGGGCCGGGGGAGGCCGAGCTCTCCGAGCTGTGAATGGGCACTCGCAGCATGGGGGTCGCAGCCGGGCACCACCCGCTCTTCAAGGGCTTAGTCCTCTGCAGCTCTGAACTGCGTTCCCCAAATCGGATATCAGTGACACGTCTGCATTTCAGGAGTCGGGGCTCTCCAGAGTCCAAGGGCTTTTCCCACAAGAGGAGACAAGTGGAGAGCTCTGATACTGTTATATATTGTGCCTGATCACTTATATCCGTGCAACACTTGGAGGAAAATAATAGCACTGGAGATTTTAATGTCTGTAAGGATGTGTGTGTTTTCCTGCACGCTGTTTGCATGTAGAAGTAATGACGGTGTTTTTCAGTTCTGGGGTTTTCCTCATGAAGGTGCTGTGTTCCAGCCTGGGGTTTCCTGCACGGAGGCGTGCCCGTCTGTTCAGCAGCGGTGCAGAGTCTGCTGTGCCAGGAAGCGCTGGGACCCTGCACGTCCCCAGCAAATCGAGCGGTGCAGTCTGATAGAGGCTGTGGGAAGGGCGCTCTGCTGGGGAGGACGTATCCCAGGGCGGTGACGTTCGTGTGCACTTGCTGTGAGGTCACGGTGAACATGCAGTGGGTGTTGGATTTTCTGGGAACGCAGCAGCCCGGCTGGAGAACCTGTGTAGGAATGGCTGTGGTTGTTTCTGATCTGATGGATTTACTGTAAAACTTAAATGCCATTGCAATAGCAAATCCTCAAAACCCATCCTATCCAGAGCTGGGGACATGAGAAGAGGATGCGTGCAAGAACATTTGGGTGAATGGTATCCTGAATCAAAAGAAGTCTTGTTTCAGCCATGTGTTCAGAGGGGCAAAGAGGACCCCTGAGTCGTGGAGAGGCCCCAAGCAGGGGGTTGCACAGGGCAGTATGGGCAGGTGCTGAATGGCAGCATTGGAGTCTCAAGCATCCACCTCAGGACATGTGTGAGGGAGCGCGGGGTGTATGATCCGGGGCAGGAGGCAGTGCAGAGTGCCCTAAAGCTGGGGTTGTTTGTGTATGAGCAGTACCACTCTACAGGCAGGCTCTCCGAAGACAGCTCCTTTGAGGAAGCTGTTAGAGAAGGGTGGAAGCCTCGTTTGCCTCCATGGGCTGAGCTGCGGCCCCGGCTCCTGGCGATGCGCTGGTGCGGAGCTGCCCACTGGCTGCTCTGGAGGGTTCAATGTGCCCGGGCCCGTGGAGGAAGTGAGTTAGGAGGTGCCGCTGCGCTTGTGCCATGGGGAGCTTTGCACAGGCTGGCACCCAGAGCCAGCTGGAGGAGCCCTGTGCTGACGGGCTGTCCGCACCGCCCAGTGTGCGCTGCCGCTGCACGGGGCAGGGCTGCAGCCGTGGGTCCGGCAGGGCCTGCGGCAGGATGCGCAGTGCGCTGGGGTCTGGCTCCACAGGGCGCGCTGCCTGTAGCTCTGCAACCGTCACCGTTCAGTGTGGGCCGCGTTTGTTGAAAGGGCGGGAGAAGATGCCCCTTTTCTCCGAGTGCTATCCGTCAGCAGGCAAGCCTGCTTGCATTCCTTGCCCTCTCAAGCACTGGAGATCTTTTAAGCCATCCGGAAAGTGTTGACATTAGGAAAAGAATCTGGCTCTGTGGCTCGGGCAGCTGCATTCCTTGAGTAGCCCAGTACATTCCAAGCCAGTTAAAAGCCAGGCAGAGTCGGGAGCTGCTGGCAGGGCCGTGACCGGAGCACCAGACAGCTGCGGCGGTGGGAAGTGCCGCCAGCCCGGCGGACGTGCGCTTTGCTGCAGCGAAGGGCCTTGCTGCTGGCGCCCAAGGGCAGCTGCAGCGAGTGCTCGGCCACGCTCTGCGCTCTGTCGCTCCGTGCCAGCGCCGTGCCGGGAGCTAAAGACCTGGGAGCTTGGCACACGTGGGTGGGGAGGAGAGTTCTCCCCCTCTGCACTGAATGTGCCCTGGGAGCACGCGTCCCTTGAGAGAGCGGAGAGCTGTGGGGAGAACGGGTCCTATGTAGCGCACAGCTCGCGCTTGCCCTACTCGGGAGGAGAAGGAACCTCCTCAGCATCCTCGGAGCGTGGCGGGGCCCCAGCACCTACTGCTCTGCACCCGGCGGTTCGCGTTGGTGCCTGGCAGGACAACACACCCCGTGCTGCCGCTGTTGCGGTGCCCACGCGCCCGGCGCAGACGCCCTCGCCGTGCAGGGGGGTGTCCAGCGCAGGCGGGTGCGCTGGGCTAGCGCGCGCTGCCTCACACTCGCCTCTCTGTCGCAGGGCATCGTGGGCAACCTGTCCAGCGGCAAGTCGGCCCTGGTGCACCGCTACCTGACCGGCACCTACGTGCAGGAGGAGTCTCCGGAAGGTGGGTTGTGGCGCGGTGCGTGGGCGAGCGGTCGCGCTCGGAAGGCGGCTCCCTGTGTCAGCGTCTGCGTCCGCTGCTGCCCAAGGGCTCTGCAGCCTTGCTTGTGTTCACGGCGGGTCCTCCGCTCGCCCCCGCGCCTCCTGCTCCCACTTGACCCTCTGCTTTGCTTTGTTCCAAGGTGGCCGATTTAAGAAGGAGATTGTAGTGGATGGTCAGAGTTACTTGCTGCTGATTCGCGATGAAGGGGGCCCCCCTGAACTGCAGGTAGGAGATCTGTACCTCTTGAGGCCCCTTCCCACTCCCTGCCATGCCGGAAGGATTAGAGAGTTCTTGGAGAAGAAACTGGCCTCGCTCTTCTCTGGGGAGAAGCTCTGGGATAGAGAAGCACAGGGTTGCAAACAACAGTTAGGGAGACTCAGTGATGGAGGTAGGAGGTTCTTAGAACGGGCAGGGCCTGTGCGGGGGGCTGCCTTTCTCTGTGGTTGCCCCATCGCGATGCCGAGGAGCTCGTGCTGCAGAGTGCAGGCCAGCATGGAGCTGAGCGCAGCTGCGGCCTACCGCTAGCTGCTGCACTGCTCCTCTTGCTGACATCTCTGTACACAGGGGCTCGGGACACCCACCTGGTCTCTAACTGCTGGTGTCTCCTTCAGTTTGCTGCCTGGGTCGATGCCGTGGTGTTTGTCTTCAGCTTGGAGGATGAAATCAGCTTCCAGACAGTGTATAACTACTACCTGCGGCTCTGCAGCTACCGGAACACAGCGGAGGTGCCGATGGTACTGGTGGGCACCCAAGGTGAGAGCAGGTCCGCGAGTCCTCCCTGCCTCGGTGAGGAGCGGGTGTGATGTTTGCAGGCCGGCAGAGCAGCTCGGGCAGCCCTCAGCACGGCGCTGCCGACTTGTAGGAGCTGCTTAGTCTGTTCATCTGGCACTGCTAAGCAGCATTTGGGACACAGTTATTTTCAGGTCCCTGTTTTAGGGTGCTGTAAATGTTGAAAAATTTCATTTCAGCACATTTCTTCCTGTGGAGAACTGTGCTTACCTTCCCACTGAACCTCTTTCTTCTTTGAAATCTGTGAACATCTTACATTTCCCTTCTTCCTGCAGTCGTGCTTGCATCCTCTGCAGCAGTGAGGCAGGAGCAGGAGGCAGGGCTTAGCTGTCGAAGGTTTTCCTGCCAGTGCATCACTCTGCATCTTCCTGGGGCAACCTGCAGTAAGAAAGGTTTGAGGGGACGATAACTTGCCTTCAGCATCCTGGGAAGAGGCGTGAGTTGTTGGGCATCATCTCTGAGGTGCTGCCAGTGCATGTGTGGATGTGCAGAAGAGCAGCAGCAACCAGGGATGAGCCTCCGCTTTCTTCTTCCAAGCATGGGCACCCAAGCAAGAGCCAGGCAGGAAACAGTAAGGCCAACTGTCACTTCCCTGCAGCGTGAGGCTGAAAGGGGGAATGGGAACAGAGAGTGAACAAGGGGGCAGGGGTGCCTGGAGGTCCAGGTGTGCATATAAAATGAGCCTGGGTAATGGAGCTGCCGGTGGAGAGGGGCTGCCAGGAGGAAGGCCCCAGAGCAGGGATCAGCTGCCTTGTGCAGAGAGCGTTGGAGGAAGTGCTTTGCCAAGAGCTTTACGGTGGGCGCCTGTGCCAGGAGACAGGGAGGCGGCAGTGACAAGAGGGCATTGCGCTCCAGGTTGCCTCTTTTGTCTGTAGATGGTACAGCTCAGGCAGGAGGGAGAAAGGGTTATTGATGCCTGGGGCTGGAGGGGTTGTTGGGATGTAAAGGCAACAACAGAAAGCAAGAGGAAAGGATGGAGGATGTGAGGAAAGAGAAGGTCATAGCAGAACTCAGTTCCTGAGTATTGGGATACGCTGGTGGGATCATACTCTTCATGAGGACAAAGGTCATAGGGTTGGAACTCAGGCAAGGAGAGTGGAAGAGGAATCTCAGTGGTGTCTCCTTTGGATCCTGGATGAAGAGTAGAATGAACATATTCAATTTCTAATACTTAAACTTGTGGAATTAGTTTCAGGACTGAGGGATCTTGGTTTAGGGCTGCGGATGCACAAATGTATTGTGAAGCCTCAGGACTGAGAAAGAACGATGTGGCAGAGGGCTCAGTGGTCACTGCTGTCCCAGATTTACAGCCAGCTCGAGGTCACAGCCGTGGTACAATCGCACTGAGAAACCCTGTAGACCAGCTCCAGAAGAATTTCTTCTTAATGACAGGTCCCAGCGCACCTTTGACTCCTCCTGACCAGGTTCACTTACAGCTCCTCTTTGTCCCTGGCATGTCTTAAGGAATTCAGATAATTTTTTTCTTGGGAAGATAGTTTTTCCGTACCACATGAGCACTTAGTTGCCAGCTGGGATACAGCTTAAGCCCATTTTTAGCATGGTCTACCAGTGAAAGCATAACTCTGAGTGCATCCTAGCAGAGCCATCTTTCCCACTTAACTGAAGGTTGTACTGTAATCTGTGAAGATTAGAAATCAAAAATGTTTGGGATATGCTGGTAAGTCCATTTTGCTCTGCAGCTGAGGCAGACTTGGAGATGAGTGCACCTGGTAGCTACAGCTTCCATGACCCGTCATACACTGACGGATTGCAATAAGTTGGCCGTTTATGGCATCTATGAACTCTGTAGCCTCTTCTCACTATGGCTCCAAGCTGTCTTTCTGCTGTCAGGTGTCCTTCCTGCACAGGGGCGCTGTTCGTAGCCTTGTCTTTTGAATTCTTGATGTCAGCCCCAGTGCCGAACAGCCGTGCTGCCTTGTGTTGGCAGCCATACTTGGCACTGGGTTCTGGGAAATAATTCCTCTGTCTTCAGAAATGTCAGTGTCTGCATGGCTAGGAAAGTTGAATAAGGTCATTTAAAAAATGTTAACAAATCCATGTTGCTACAAACGTGGAACATCGGTTTCTCATACACGGATAGGACAGTGGGTGTACTAGGAAGGGGGATGTCTCAGCAGGCGAGGAGTGGAGCGGGAGCAGGAATGTGAGCTGTGACCCATGAACGGATGGGATGTGGAAGCTTGTTTTCTAACCTCCTCTAACTTTGATTTCCAGATGCCATCAGTGCCACAAATCCCCGAGTCATTGATGATTCCCGGGCGCGGAAGCTCTCCAATGATTTGAAGCGCTGCACGTACTATGAGACCTGTGCTACCTACGGACTGAATGTGGAGCGAGTCTTCCAGGATGGTAACTGCACTCGGGTGGAGGGTATCTGAGCAGGACGGGGTAGCAGCGCTGTGTCAATGTGCAGGCTCGCCATGCGTAGACCACAGGATCCCAGTTAGAAAGGAGTGTTCCAGTGAAGGCATGGAAAATTAGACTTAAGTTCACGTGCGGTTGCTTTATGTGCAGAGAGCAAGTCCTAAGGGCAAGACTTGCTGATTGTGCATCCACTGATTCCCTTGTGTGTGACGCATAAATGAGGTGCATGGGTGTGTGAAGGGAGGACTACTGCGGAGCTGCACCTTCTCCTCCGTTTCGCACACATAGCACTGTGTGCTGGGTAGCCACGTGCGCCAGACACCAAAGAGGCTGTAGGGGACATCCCTGTGGTGGCCCTGTGCAGCACAGCAGTGTGTATGAACCAAAGGACTTGCGAGCCTGGAGAAATGGGTTTGGTTACATATGGTGGAGGAGAAGAGGAAACAGGAGAAACATTGGGCATTAAGGGTAGAACAGCAGCTACCAAATGATCAAGTGGAGCAGTTTTTTCTAGTGGGAAGAATATGTGGAAAAAATATTTCTACTCAGACTTTGAGAAGGATCCATATAACAGGGCTGCTGCAGGTGGAAGACGGAGCCCACACCACATCCAAGGACCGTGCTCTCTGCTCAGATAAACCTGTCCTTGGATGGATCTGCGTATTCCCCTCTCCCTTTCTCAGCCTTGTCTTCTGGAGTGCAGCTGGGTATCTCTGTCCAGTGCCAGGTGGACGGAGGCTGTCAGGGAAGGGTCTGTGCAGGGCTGAGTGGCTGGGCAGAACAGATTTGCTTGGAGAGGAAGACAGCTGAGTTGGTAGAGGAGTGTTTACAAGTGGCATGGAGAAAGTTTGGAAACTTGGTTTTCCAAGTAGTGCAGCAAGACTGTCCAAGACCAAAGTTCTCGCTCAGTTCACTGCAGCATGACGAGATAGTTTGTGGGCAAGGCACAGGACCAAGCTTGCCACTGGCTTCCAGGGCCTCCTGCCTCCTCTGGGCTGGCGCTTGCGATGTTCCTTCCCCTGCACAAGTCTCCGAGCTTCCAGTAATGTGCTGTTGATGTGCTGAGGATCATAACCAAAGTGCTTGCCTGCCCTACAGAGGCATGTAGAGTTCTCCTGCTGCTGGTCCACCTCTAAGACGGTCTGAAATACCAGGCAAGAGAGACACCTTTCAAATCATGCCACTTGGACCTCTGTCTAGCCGAGCAAGGGATCCCCCTGCATCCATCGGCCTCTGCCTTGGCTTTGTATTCCTGGAGGAGCTGAGCAGTATCATCAGGCAGAAAAACCCTGCTGCATTACTGCCCCCCTTCTCTGTTGTGTCCTCAGGCCGTCTGCCCTTTCCATTTACATGCTTGCTGACCTCAGCTTTGCATGCTGACTCTCCCTCTATCTTTGTCCAACAGCTCTAAAGCTTCTTTGCTCTGTGAAGCCCCTTCTGCCTGTGACCCCTCACTTCGTTAGACTGAACTGGTCAAGTTTTGTGAGTCTCCCTGGACTAGATTATCTAGACCCTGATATAACTTTGTGGTTGTTTCCTGCCTTCTCCCATTTGCTGATATCCTGGTTTTGAGTGTACACCTAGGACTGGCTCTAGAACCCAATAATATTCTTATTGCCAAATGCACTTTTCATCAGAAAAGCTCTGAACTGTAGAGTCTTCATCAGCTTCAGAGATGGCCGGGAGTTACCTCTGCTCATCTGGAGACAGGGAAGGAGGAGCTCAAGAAGGCAGCAAGTAACTGCAGGGTGAGGAACAGAGCCCCAGACACTTGGTTCCTGTCCTTCCACTGTTATCTTTGGACTGTCATAATCTTGTGGTTCTGCAGCCTCTAGTGTCTCTTGGGCTTCATTTCTTCTGACACCACCCTTCACCAGGGTGTCTCCATAGGGTGCTCCTCTGTTAATGGACTTCCTGCAGGGGCATTGTTCCAGGAGCTTCCCAAGCTGGGAGAATATGGAATGACCTCAGGGCCACGAGGAGGGGCAGCAGTGGCGGAGCTCCAGAGCCTCTGTTCACTGTGATGTGGTCTGGGCAACTAGGTCAAACACAGATGTGGATGAGGTGCTGATAGAGGACCGTTTGAAGAATGGTCCATGAGTTCTTTGTGACCACTGGGGTTACAAAGAACTAAATGGCTTTGTTTGACTTGCTGTTGAAGTTTTGTATATGGGGAAAAGCAAAGGTATTTCTTTTTTCAGATGTGAAGAAAATAATCTTTGTCCTTGGTTGCCTGTGTCCCCTCCTGCCTTCTTTCCTTTAAGCAAGTAATGGAGACATGGTAGGAGAGAACAACTGTGCATAGCTGAAGAGATTGAATATTTCCACAGGCCTGGTAGGGCAGGATCTGTTAAACCAACTCAGCATCTTGCAGAGCAAGCCTGGAGCAATGGGGAGGCTATGTGCATGGTTGATCTGGACTTCTAGAAATGTTTGCTACTGTCTGTCACTGAACTTGTTCAGTAGATTCCTTCAGATCAGCATAAGGATTGGTTGTCTTCCTTCTCTGAAGGACAGTATTGTGAAGAATGGCAGAAGGTGGAGTTCAAAAGGGGAGGAGAAAGGACTGCAGGATTAGGTGCTGCTCTTTACTTGGCTGCTTCTGCTCCTTTTTAATCTCAGGATGAAACAAATTGTGCTCTGGGGGCGTTTTTTCTCTTTGACTTCAGGGAGCATAGACAACATGACTTCAAATGGTGAGGTGTGAGATGAAAACCCTTGTGTGAGAGCAGGGCTTGGAGCTGTCGGCCCCAGGTCCGCGTAGCGAGCTCTTCCTCGCTGGGGGGGAGATCGTCGCCTGCTGCTGAGGCTCGTGCTCAGTGTCTGCGAGACGGTGTGCGCAGCCTCTCCCCTGGATTTATTCCTGGTCAGGAAGGAGGACAGAGAGGGGTTTTGTGAACTGTGAGAAGGAGCAAAGGGCAGTGAGGCTGAGAGGGAAATCCGGAAGACCCCAGAGAGTGAGGATCCCAGGGGGTGTGATAATCTGAGATGACTCAAACAAAATTAATGTGTAGCCAGCTGCTCTTGCTGCGTGGGAACAAGGAGTGTGGGTCATCCCTACATGAGCAGGAACCTGATGGTGCCCTTGGGTGCATAAACAGAGGATGGATTCTTATCTCTGCACACAGTAGCAGAGCATTACTGGAGTGCACTGTCGAATTTGGGAATCAGCATTTCAAAAGGGAGAAGAGAAACTGAGAAGATAAAAAAGCCACAAAAATTAATCAAAGACTGGCAAAAATGCTCGACAGTGAGGCACTAAAAGAAGCTGTCATTCAGTTTAGCAGAAAGAAGATTGGAGGGTGACTTGATTGCAATATCTGAGTATCTACATGGGAAGAAAATCACAGGTTGTATAAGACTCTGCAGGTGACAAGAGATCTAATGCTTAAGCTGAAGCCTGTCAAGTTCACATTTTACAGATCTTTTCCCTCAATATCCCTCTTTCTTAACTAGTGGAAAAAAATGTCATAGGGAAGTGCTGTATTCTGCATCTCTTGCTTTCTCAAGGTCCGTCTGAGTTCCTCTGTGGAAGAGACTTTGTCCATCCCTGGTGCCTGGGGCACTGTGGGATGCTGCAGGATGCACAGATCAGCCTGGAAGTGGAGAGATCCTCCCTGGCCTTTGGGTGCCTGTGCCCAGGGGCCGGGTTCCTGCATGTGGGTGGTGATGATGTTTCCTGCAGCGATTGGCCTCGGTGCCGCCCGCCTGCCCATGCAGCTGCAGGTGCCCGCGCCAGGAGGCTCTGCCTCCATTTGCGCCGAGTTTCAGCAGAGCTTTTCCAGGAGAGCGCAGACGGTTCAGAGTGACGCTCACACATCATGGAGAGATCCAGCTCAAGGGCAGTGGATACCCTTGGAGGAACGCGTGTTGTTCAGGGTGCGGGGAGTTGTGCAGAAAACATGTGGCAGTAATCACAAGTGGCATGCGGAACATGGAGCCCCACCATTTTGTGGAAGATCTGGAGAAAACGTCACGCACTCAGTGCATTCACTGCCCACTTAAGTGCAGGAGAGCACAGTGTCCCTGGAGCGCCGCTGTGGCACGGGAAGGACAGAGAAGGGAGCGCTGGCTCCGAGCTGCCTGAGGAGAGCTGAGCCAGGCGCCCACCCCAGGTGTCCAGGGGTCTGAGAACCATCCAGGGACTTCCAGGGTCCAGTTCTGGAAGAAGCTGACATGACAGGATGAGGTGCTGGCAGAGTAGGTAGGCAGCTTTTCCTGATGAGCCCTGATGGTGCCTGGTGCCTCTGGTTTGAGGCCTGGTGGACTGAGAGGAGCTTGCCTCGCTGGAGATGCAGTTTGCCAGCCAGGCCCCGTGTTTACCTGCTTTCTTCAGCACAACTTGCTCAGTGCACACCGTGGCTGCCTGCCCCATGCAGCCCTGGGAAGCTACCGGGCTTCCTCAGTGGAAGCAGGAAGAGGAGAGTGCTCTGCTCTCTGCGGTCACTGCATTCCTCGCAGGGGGTTGTTTTGTCCAGCCTGTGCAGTGCATGTGCTACGTCACTGTTCCCAGAGGGTCCTTTCTGCCACTGTCTTGTCTGACAGTGAGCACTGATGTTTTGGGGCAGCAATGCGTGTTACGCTGCCCTAGCACGTTGCGGGGGGGACAACCATCCTTCTCCTAGGTGTGCAATTGAAGGATGAGGCTTGCAGTCTTCCTTCCCGCTCCGCTTTGTGCACTTTGGTGCTGTCTGCATGTGGTGGTGCTGAGCGTGGGCGACGCTCTGAGACGCAGAGCTCTGGATCTCCGCATTTACTGCCAGGGCACAGATTCCTCAGGTGGTTCCATCTGCTGTGGTGCCCTCCTTTCTGCCCAGCTGCGGCAGAGACCATTCCTCTCTCTATGCCTAGAGCAGTTTCTGGGTGTTTGATCTCAGCTGTTTGTTGTGTTGTGCAAAGGATCTGACTATCACATGTGTTCTGTGGCCAGTGCCACTGCAACTGTAGTGGCTCTTTCGGCGTGGCAGGTGTTCTGTCTTGGTAGCCAGGCTTCTGATGGCCTCTGAGAAGGGGCTGCACACACGGTGAAGGCTGCCCTTTCCTTCCCTGCTTGCAGCTTTAGCTTCTCGCATGCAGAAGTCTCCCTGAGCTGCTGATCGCTGTGTCAGAGCTGCACTTCTCTGATCCTTGCAAAGCTGTTTCCAGCATCAGCTGTTGTCGCAGTTCCTGCTTTGCTGAAAAGAGAGAACAGTCTGCCTTTGGCTTCAAGTTCAGTTTGCGAATGACCCTGGCACAAAGGTGGAAGAGCGACCTAAGCTGGGCTCTGTACTGCAGTGTCCAGGACTCTGCAGACATGAACTTCTAGGCTCAGAGCTTCACCAGTGGCCAGGCTGGGTCACCCTGAGGGGGTGGATTAGTGGGTGGCTTTGCTCGTACCAGAGCTCCCAGTGAAGTAAGAGCTGGTACGGAGCATCTCTTCCCGTGTACATTATTAAAGACCTTTCTTCTCAGAATTACCCTTGCAGAACTCCGGTAATGCAGGAATCTCCTAGAGGTCAGCAGGTACCAGGACAATAGCAGGAAGCCCCATGTGGAGGCACCTCAGCCTTCTGGGTATCATTTTAACAATATTTCTTTACCATGCAAAGGTGAGGGAGCAAATTGTCAAGAGCCGTTTGGCAGGGATCGTCCTGGAGTTGGTCTTGAAGAGGATCCAGCTTTGCTCGTGGGAGTGCATGGAGAGGACAGCGGCCCAGTTGCTTCTCTAGCCCTCTCCTCTTCCTCTCTTCCTCTGCGGCAAGCGGGGGGCAAGCACTGCCCTCCTCCCTTCGGCCCAGAGCCCTGGAGAGGACAGCTGTGCCTTGGCATTGCCAGACCGCCTTTTCCCATCACTTACAGAGCCTTCTGCTGAAATGCTTGTGCTAGATCTTCTGTTCATCTTCCCTCCTCCATAATGAGGTTGCAGTTTTGGATTTTAGCTTGAAAGTGCAAGGATTGCTCTGTCTCCTACATATGAGAGTTGCTTGTTCAGGTTTGTGTCTGCTGAGTGGAATTGTTGGCTATAAGTGTCATTTCTTTTGCTTGGATGTGAAATAGATCATTTGATGCCTTCGGGGATGATGGACATCATTGCTGCATCTTCCAGACTAGTGAGTGAGAGCTCAGCAGGAGCTCAGCAGGAGCAGTGTGCCCTCGTGGCCAAGAAGGCCAATGGGATCCTGGGGTGCATTAGGAAAAGCATCTCCAGCAGGTCGAGGGAGGGGATCCTGCCCCTCTACTCAGCCCTGCTGAGGCCACACCTGGAGTACTGTGTCCAGTTCGGGGCTCCCCAGTACAAGAGGGATGTGGAGCTGCTGGAGAGAGTCCAGCGCAGGGCTACGAGGATGATCCGGGGCCTGGAACGTCTGCCCTATGAGGAAAGGCTGAGAGAGCTGGGCCTGTTCAGCCTGGAGAAGAGAAGGCTGAGAGGGGACCCGGTCAGTATCTATAAATACCTCAAGGGAGGCAGTGAGGAGGATGGGGCAGCCTCTTCTCAGTGATGGCCACTGATAGGACTAGAGGAAACGGCCACAAACTGAAACACCAAAAGTTCCACAGGAAGTTAAGAAAAAATTTCTTGCCAGTGAGGGTGACAGAGCCCTGGCACAGGCTGCCCAGGGAGGTTGTGGAGTCTCCTTCTCTGGAGATCTTCCAAACCCGGTTGGACGCAGTCCTGAGCCACCTGCTCTAGGTGACCCTGCGTGTGCAGGGGGGTTGGACTAGATGATCTCTAGAGGTCCCTTCCAACCTTAAGCATTCTGTGATTCTATGATTCTATTTCCATGGAGAGGCCAGGAATTCATGTGCAGGGCTGTGTGCAAGGCCCAGTGATTCCAAAAGGTACCATCAATGTTTCTGTAGAGCTGTTTCCGAGCACCACTTTGGACTATCCGGTGCATGTCCCCTCTTTATCCAGAATCTCCTCACATTGCTGACTGTTCCTGGTAGCATCTTACAGGAGATTTTTCTTCAGAGTGCCTAGAACAAAGTGTGGTGATAAGCTGTAAAATAATTTGTGTGATGCTCTAGAGCTGTATGCACTGTAACACCATCCATCATATTTGCAAACCCAAGCGCTGTGGCAAGAGGCGGAGGTTCTGCGCGAGTGCAGGGCTCATCAGTTATACGTCATGGAGCTCCCTGTAATAAGCAAAGGCTTCTTGCTAGCAAACGAACCCGGATGCTGCCTTGCGATGCCTTTGAAATGCTGCTTTGTTCGCCAGGTGGGAGGACCTCTGCCCAGCAAGCAGAAATGTGAAGGTCCCCTAATTCTGCCTCAGATGTTCATTGGTTTATGACTACCAGTATGGTTTTGCCAGCCTCGTGATTAGTTCTATTATTGCCATTAATGATGCAGAATGAGTGACAAGATAGGGACTATGCCAGGTTGCTTGCACAGGACAGCATTTATTGTGAGGTTTTCCTGAATCTTTTCTGAGTCCCTCTTTTTTTCCCACTGGTGGCTACCTCAGCCTCGCTTTCCCAAGAGAACACTCTCACCTTTCCTCTTCCTCTGCATTTGGACCATCCTATGTCCTTCATCTTGGGGAATTTACTGCCTTCAATTTGATTGCTCCAGTGAAATTCTGAATTGCATAAAATCCTCTGCCCGGAAAAGTAAAAAAAGATTTTCTTTGTGGGCCGTGCAGAAACTTCCCTTCTCATATCATATCACGCCATCTATTTTGGACTCCAATCTACTTGAGATTTCAAAAGCTGTTCTTGACCTGCTGTGGGGTGCTCAGCTGTCATGACAGTCTTGAAAAAGCTTCCTAGAATATGTCCTGTGACAGGAATTTTGCTCCAAGTTGATGACCTCCTGTTCTAAGTCAACGGTATATGTGGCTGGTCCCACTGGGCAGGTGTCGGCTGCTGGGGCCTCGCTCCTTTGTGGCCGGTGGCCTTCGGGCGCTCAGCACGTTCTGACCGGAGCATTTTCATTGACACTTCAACAGCGTGAAGGATGAGAGGACCTCAGGCTTGCCTCATAAAAAAACTCCTGCTTGTATTCTGTGATGGATAATTTCTTTTTTTCTTCTTCTTCTTTTTTTTTTTTTTTTCTAATCATTCTCCTGATGCTGGATTTAAGTTTTGCCTGCATCAGACCTGCCTAATTTCCATGTTTCCTTGCAAATTGTCTTGTCAGTTGAGGCAAAGGAAATTCACACTGTGTGTGCCAGCCGCACCGTGTTCTCCCCTGCTGAGACCAGAGCCATGGGGTGCCAGAACCCATGGAGTCCTCGCAAGGACAGCAGTGCCCAAGGCAGCAGTGGCTGTTGGTGTTATCCTGCCCTGCAAGAAAAGCCGATTTCCCAGCTCCCATATGCCTGCTTGTATGTGTGAAATCGCTCCCTCCCTGCCCTTCATCCCCGCATCAAGAACCTCTCAGTTTTCCCTCAGGACAAGAGGGACACGGAGCTCCCGGAGAGAGCCCACCTGGAGGGGGTGAAGGCACCTCCTGAAGGGAATGAAGGCACCGGAACATCTCTGCTATGAGCAGCAGCCAGCAGAGCTGGGGCTGTGCAGCCTGGAGAGGAGAAGGCTGCGGGGAGATCTTGTCAACGTGTGTATCTGCACAGAGGGTGTCCAGAGGATGGGGTCAGGCTCTTTTCAGTGGCACCCGGCGACAGGACAAGGGGCAGAGGCCACAAAGTGAAGAACAGGAAGCTCCATCTGAACATGAAGGAAAACTCCTTGACTGTGGAGGTGACGGAGCACTAGAACAGGCTCTCCGGGAATGTTGTGGAGCCTCAGTTGTTGGAGATCTTCAGAAGGCACCTGAACATGGTCCTGGGCAAAGTGCAGAGGGTGGCCCTCCTGGAGCAGGGGGATTGGGCCAGATGATCTGCACAGGTCCCTTCCCACCTCAACCATTCTGTGACTCTGTGACATGTGATGTTCCCAATGACTCCGTTTTGTCCATCTGAAAGAATCCTCTTTGCTGTGATTATGGGAGTACCTGGACAATATGCAAAAGAAAAGAAGAAATAGCAATGTGCTCTCCTGGAGTCCCCCCGAGCCCAGCTTGTTTGCTGTCGTGCTTTGTGGTGAAGAGGTGGAAGATTTGGAACACTGGAATGAAATTTGGGGCTGTTGTGATCTGGTAGTGAGGTCACAGGAACCGGAAGAGTAGTTTTTAACCTTAGTTTTTAGAACATCGAGAGAGTGTGAGGGTCAGAAGTGCTCTGGGGATGGAAGTGGCCTTGCTCGGGCTGTTCACTTCAGTAACCGGCTCCTGTAGCTGCTGCAGCTCCTGTCAGAGCCTCCGTCCTGGTAGAAAGAGCCTCTCTGAAGCGTAGCTGCTGAGCAAGCACTGGATGCTTTGAGAGGATGACTGAGAAGTGACTCTGGCTACCCAGGGCTTCTTCCACCAGAGCCTTGGGCTCCACATGTCTCTGGTATCCATGTGAAGTCACTGCTTCATGCGAGACCCACGGGAGCAGGCAGCCTTCAGTGGCTCAGCCTGTCCTGCCTCCTGCAGGGCAGTAGTGAGGTTAGATGTTCTGGAGAAGTCCTCCTTGTTGACACAGGGTGGCTTCTTTGAGAAGAAGGATTTGGGTCTCACCGATGCACTCTGAAAATTTAGGGGGTGGAGAAAGATGTTTTTCATATTCTAACTGTCCCTCTCTCTCTCTCTTTCAGTGGCCCAGAAGGTGGTGGCTCTACGGAAGAAGCAGCAGCTTTCCATCGGTCCCTGCAAGTCCTTACCCAATTCACCCAGCCATTCATCTGTCTCTGCGGCCTCCATTCCTTCTGTTCACATCAACCAGGTGGGGAATGGGAAAGCCCGCAACCCTGTACACTTCTCCCCACACCTGCAGGTCTCCTCACTCACTACACAGCTTGTTTAATCTAGAACTGGACTCAGACTAAAGCCCTGTTGTAGCTTTTGGAAACGGCAACGAGGTTGTCACCTAAGAAGCTGCTGCTAATAGCCCAGAACAGCTCATTGCTTGCTTAGAGATCATGTTTATGTGTAAACTGTCAGACCTGGCTCATGGTCTCTAGAAGTTGTGATGTTCACTGCAGCGTCATGAGCACCCTGAGTAGAGAAGTTGCTGGGCAAAGCTGAAGGGAGGTCTGTGAAACAGGCCTCAGCCTGGCTGCCCCGGGAAGGCAGCATGCCTATCCCACGGAATGGGATGTAGACAGGCATGGGTGGACTTAGAGGGCCTGCTCACCCTGCAAGCAGCAAGCTGATGGTCTGATGTTCATAGACAGGTGGACTTTTTAGGGATATGTTTAGCAGAGAGGATTCAGTAGTGGGGCTTCTAGGGGACCCAGTAGTACAGAAGGGGAAGGAGCTCTCTGGAAGCTCTCCTTTGTGCCAGGAAAGGGTTCCTTGCTCTTCCTTAGGCACAGGTTTAGCTTGGCAGGGACTCTCATGGGCCCCGCGCTGGGAAGATGGCGAAGCCAGACTGCCTGCTCTGACTTTGGATGATACAGGAGGGGCAGGTCAGGAGCAAAAGCAGGCTGCCATGGTGAATGCCTGGCAAAAGAGATCCTTTGGACAGCCTCATAGTTGCATTCATGCTTCGTTTCAGTGTTCGTTCAGTGAGCACACAAATACTGAGATGGCTCTCTGAAGAGGAAGGTGAAAAACCTTGAATGTTTGTCTCTTGGGGCAATCAACCCAACAGACCCCAGCTCTGAAGCAGCTGGCATGTGAAATCACAGGGTCTGCAGCAAGGGCTTCACTAGATTTGTCTTATTTGGTGTGGTGCTCTCAGACTGCCAAAGCAGAAATTGTTTGTGAGTAATGGGAGCTGGAGCAGTCAGGGCAGCTGCGAGCTCTTCACCAGTGAGCAAAGCTTGGAACAGCTTTCTGAGAAGAGAGCAATGAAGGGCCGAGAGGAAAATGGATACCAAAGTAAAAGCAAAGCAAGTTTAGCAAGATTCTCCCAGACTGGTGCTGTTTTTTCATGAGGAGATGGGGCTTGAACCCCAGGGTATATCTGAGCCTGGGCACTGGGTGGATGTTTGATGCCCCATCACAGGGGAGATTGCTGCATGCAAACATGGGTGAGATCTGCAACCGCTGGTTTGACCCCTACATTTAGGGGTTTGAAACACCTGCGTGAAGTTTGTCCCTGGCTACATACATCTTTGATGCTGGACTAAAAGTAGTTCTTCACAGGTTTTTGCAGAGACCAGTGGCAGCTTCCCAGTGCTCCAGAGCACCTTGACACCAGCCAGTTCAGACAGAGATGAAGGAGGATGTGCCAAGTCCTATGAACAGCCAGAACTGCTTAGTGGAGCCATGTAGCTTCCTGATCAGAGCTTGCTTGTGTCCCACGGTGTGGGACACAGGGAGAGGGAGGGTAGTGTCTGCAAGACACCGGCAGCCTTGCTGTGCCGTGCACTGTGGCAGCATACGGGCGTTTCTGAGGGGTTTAATAGGAGGCAGCCGAGGTGAGGAACAAGTTCAGAGAAAATGCACATTTGAGGATCTCTGGTAACTTAAGTATCTTCTTTGCTGAATTGTAAGTACTTGAAGACTGTCTGGGAGGAAGAGGCAGATTGTACAGAAAGGAGGGTGTGGTGAAAGATGGCCAAGGACAATGTTCTTTGGAGACAAGTTATACTCATTTAATATTTTCTTCGATGTCCGCAATATGAGAAGAGGTTCCTAGCAAAGGTTTTCTCATGGCGCTGGCTGTATTGGGCAGCAGGTCTGTAGTGAAGATAAATGTGTGTTTCTTGTGTTGTAGGGTGGGAGACACCAGGCTCCTCAGTCTCATACTGGTCACTCGTGCTTAAGTGTGCGTTCAAACTGGAGTAGGAACAGAAAAATGTCAGTGGGAGGGAGAGGAGATCCCAGTATGAGAGAAATAAAGTGCTTAGCTTGTTGAGCTTAGAAAAACGGACTCTGAAGTGGAGAAAACCTAACCCCCAAAAGCTGGGAAAGGAAAAAACTTTTGAGAAAAAAAGAAGTTGCTAGAACAGAAGGGAGGATTTAAGCCAAGACTGGCCATCAGAAGCAGTGTCTGTGTGTCCTGGGCTTTGTTAAAGGGCCTTGCTCAGAAGCCTCTTTGCTCTCATGTTCTTCGCGCAGAGCTCCGTGATGTCCTTTGAGTGCAGCTCGCTGGTGACTTCTGTGTCGAGCTGGATGCTGCCTCGTTGGCCCGAGACAGGACCTTGTGTGGCAGCACCTTGCTGTGCTCCCATGGCTCTACTGAGGAAGTCGAGGTTGTTCTGGGGGGAACCAGAACTTTCTGATGGGAAAGCAGTGCTAATTGTGAAGCCTTTTTAGGCAAGAAATGTTCATTGATTGCCTGGACTATAGAAGTCTCAGCAGAGATGACAGGCCGTGTCCTGGTTGTGCTTTGAGCCTCTCCTGAGCCGTGTGTCTTGCACACTTAACAAATCCCTGTGCCACATCAGGGATCAGAGTTAATCTCTGCTCCTTGGGTCTTCTGTGGCCTCAGCAAGGAGCACAGACCCGTTCAGTTCCCCGTGACCTGCTCCAGCAGTCTGCTTGGTGGTTATGCATCTCCCTTACAGAAAGCACTTCTATAAATAGAGTATGAAGCAATAAAACTGATGAGTGAGTGTAGCAACCAGCGAAGTAATTCCTCATTCTCCCTTGGCCTGAGCAGGAACGTCTGGAAATGTTTCCCAGCCCCCAAAGGAGTCTGGGAAAAATCCATGGGAGCAAAACCAAGTGGTTTTGAGAAACAGTTTAATCGATCCCTGACGTGTCTAAAGTGGACCTGGACTGAGGAGCTTGTGTGCCCAGGTGCCCGAGTGCCTGCAGGACACACAGCCAATGCTGAGTGCAGCAAACTGGCAGCCCCCAGAGCCGCAACACCTGTGGCAGCATTGGTGCCAAAGAGAGGGGTGTCTCTGCTGAGCCTGCTCAAAGGCCGTGCGGCAGCGGTGGTGGCGGTGGCAGTGGTGGCAGTGGTGGCAATCAGTGGTGGTGGTGGTGGCAGTGGCGGCGGTGACAGCGGTGACACACGGTGCATCTGGTTCCCAGCAGCGGCCGGAGCAGCTGTCCGGGCACCGCGGAGCTCTGTGCTCCACAGGGGTGTCACACAGGTGCCGGCCGTGGGTGCTCCTGTGTCCGCATTGCTGGGCGGGCATGGTGCTCCGGGCTCTGCGCCGCGGCGGGGGCCGGGCTGGGTGGCGGGGGCTCTGAGGAATGAGCCGCGCTGCTCAGCCTCCCCAGGGGCAAGGTGCCTCCGGGCCTCTGAACTGCCTGCACTGGCCTTAGCGCAGGTGCTGCGCAGGGGCAAGGACCTCAAGGAGGAGTTTGGAAACACAGGACTCGGCATCTTTTTCATGGAAAGAAGACAGAATAAAATACAGATTAGGGTTTTTATGTTTGTCTTTTACTGCTGCTAGAGGTTGAGGTACTGAGGACAGATGCTGGAAACAATATTACCTTTTATTCTGGGTACTGCTTGTGTGCAAACCAGGACTGGCACTTGCACGCCGAGCCCTTTGCCAGCAGGAGCCACGGGGCTGGCCGTGCATGGGGACAGCAGTGCTGCTCTGTGCCTTCCTGCCAGCTGTAGCAGGAGGTGGCAGCTCTGTCATGGTTCCATTTCCCTCATGGGCTGCCTTCCAAAGGGCTGCTGGTGACATCCTGCACCCTTCCCGTGGACTGGGCTCTCTTCGCAGCTGCCCCCGGGAGGAGCAGGGGGTGCTGCTCCCTGCTGCATCCCTGGCCTGGGCATCTGTGTCCGTGGTCCTGCTCAGGGTGGCAGCAAGTGGTGCCCACGGAGGCTCCCTGGGAGCAGGCAGGAGCTGGGCGCTGGCCCTGCCTCTGGCTCTAGGGCCAGGGACGGCTGCTCTGGAGTGGTTTGGTGCTGAAGGATGGTGTTTTGGAAATGGCTGCTGCTTGTCTGCTCCTGTGAGAGTCCAGCGAGCTCATTGCAGTTGCTGGGGGAGAGGAGGCCCCGGTGATCACATCCGCCCAGGAGAGCTTTCCTCCCTGGCGAGCCGGTGGTGGTTCCTCAAGCCAGCCGGGCCCGGTGGTAGCGGTGCTGTGTGAACTCTCTGGGTGTCCTCGCGCCGTGGAGGTTCCTCCTCATGAAGCAGTTCTTGAACTAGCCAGAGGCCCTGGTTTCACCCTGGTCTTTGGGATTTGGGAGGTTTCTGGTGCTGCAGAGTATTTCGTTGCCTTGTTCGCTCCTTCGATGGGAACTGTAGGGAAAGGTCAGCTGGTGGCCAGGATTTTCCACAAGCAGTTTTGAATGCGCCAGATGTGTCCGTTGGGTCTGTGACTCTTAAGTAATTTGCTCAGCATCAATCTGGTCTTCTGAGACACCCGAGGGCCGGGATCAGCCCCTGGGAGCCTGCGCACTCTGTGTGAGCAATCTGCGGGTGCCCTCGAGGGTTTCAGAGCCCGTCTGCTCCTTGGACCTTTCCCAGCAACTCACAGGAAGCGCCTCTGCTTTTGGCATCAGTTCAGAGCCTGGGGGCCCTGCGGTCCCTCTGCCAGGGAAGCTCTTGGTGATCTGCGGGTTGTCTCTGCTCGCTGCCCGCGCCCTGCCGAGGGGGGCAGGTCTGCTGGGTTCGGGGCCCTGTTCCCATCTGGCAGCGCCTGCCCTTTGCCCCGGGGCTGCGGGTGGGGGTGTCTCAGACTGGCGGCTGCTCGCGGCACCCACGGAGAGCTTTTCCACCTCATCTCCCCAGTGCTCCTGTTCCTTCCTCTTGCTTCTTCAGTGGCTGCGGTGCCGTTAGGAGGAGTGTGGGAAGAGTCTTGGCCGCCTGTGCGCTGCAGGCTGCAGGTCTGTTTCTGCCAGCAGTACCGCCGCAGGCTGCATCGCTGCAGCACCCCCACTGTGTGCCGTGTCCCGGCCCCTCCGTGCTGCCGGCGCCCTGCTCCGCACGTCTCCCTCCCTGGTATCAGACAACCCAAGTTAATGCTTGGGCTGCTCTGCGTCGGCAGCGCTCGTAGCATCCTTGTAATGCTCTTCAGTTAAGAACAGGACTAGAAGCTTAAAGTTAGCAAGTGAAAGGAAGCCCAGGCTGCAGGTGGCCCGTCCTTGGCAGCAGAGCTTTCCTTGCCCGTCACAGCGTGTTCCGTTGCGGTCAGCGGGCTCGTGCTTTGGCCCCGGTGTCTGCGGCTCCTCGTGCAAGCCCGCATCCCGTAGCCAGCTCTGCTCGTGGCACACTGCACCACGCTGCCCTGCTCTGTCCCCTGCTCTAGTTTCTTCCTTGTTCCCGTTCAGGTGCTGAGCCAGTGGCCTCTGTTTGCACTCTGCCTCTCAGGGCTCTTCCCACATTTCACTCCCTTGTTCCACCTGACACCTTCTTTAGACCAAAGTCAGTGCAGTTTGGATTTACCTGAGCTAAACCCTGCTCGAGCACCTGTAGCACAGCTGTCGCTCTTTGAAGTCCACAGTTCCCCACCATGTGCGCACTGCTGGAAGGATTTGTCCTGTTTGTGTTTTGGTAAGCTACAGCCTCCCCTAAGTTTGATTTTGATGGAGGCAAGCTGTGGTTGCTTGGGTACATCAGCAGAATAGCTGCCAAGAGCAAAATGAAGTATTTGCCCAAACAAGTCCTCTTGTCCCGGTTCTCGCCCGTCCCTGCGGTGCGTTCTGGGTGCCTGCACAGCTCCTGAGCGTTGTGCTTCAGCGGAGCAGGACGGGCGAGGGCTACGTGCGCGGGCAGAGCCCCCGCTGCCGCCTGCTCCTTGCAGCTCCGCCTCGGCCCTCCCGGCCGGTCCCAGCGCCCACGGGACCCTTCCTAGCTTGGTGTGATGCAGCCCTCGGCCCCAGCACCTTCCTGAGGCTTGGGTGTCCCCTGGATGCCAGCGTGCTGGGCTGCTCGTGTTAAAGTCCCTGTCTTGTTCTAGCACTAGCCAAATATGTGGGCTAAAAGTGAGGCTTATTCTAGCAAGGCAAAAGTTGATGTCAAGGTTACAGGGAGATGTAACCTGTAAAACACAGTTTGACAAGATTGCTTCCGAGGGATCTTTCTAGGTCCACCTCCTAGGAGTCGTAGGGTTTGTCCCACCACTGTGTCAGGGGCTCAAATTCTACAGCGTCTTCTGAACTGAATCTTTCTCCAATTATAGCTGTATGAATGTACTGAAATGCTGAACAGATATTGAAATACTCAGAGCTTAGCGGGGAGAGTGTGTTTGGACACCTGGCTACCCCGTCCAGTTCCATCCAGGGCCTCTAGCGCTGTGTGGCCTCAGGAGAGCCCCTGGCTGCGTTAGGTCCCCTGCCCAGCCTCCTTCATGCGCCGAGACGTGGAGAAGGGCAGATCCCACTCGTTCTGCAGCCCGGAGTGCCAGAGGCTCTCCTGTCTCTGGAGGGTTTGGGGCTCTCCAAGTCTCACGCTGTGCTCTGTGGGCAGGCCTGGCCTGGAGCTGTCCTGGAACCTGTGACGCATGGCAGAACCTGCCAGCTAAAAGCAGTTGTCGACTCCCCATGTGCGGCCTTTGAGAAGGTCTATCCTCACATTCCTCTTCTGTGGTCAGCACATCCAGATACCATCCTTCAGGAGTCATTGCTCTGCTTCGGAGAGAGAAGCCAGGCTGACTTTTTGGATGGCTCTTTCGCCTCCTTTTAAAATATGTTCTCTTTCGTGTGTCTTCTCTCCTTTTCCATGATGAAAGATCATGCAGGGTGTATCCTGAGTGCAGGCTGCACTATTTTCTAGGAGAGGGGTTCACAATTGCTGGTCTGCCTGGGCAGCCTCTTTTGCACTCCTAAATTTCCTTAACTTCTGGTGGTAGCAGAAGGCTCAGACTGGCCAGGAGCAGAGGGCACATAGGCCTCACTGGGGGGCCCTTGCTGCACGTGTGCCCGTGGCATCCTTCTCCGAGGAGGTTCTGTTTGTTCGGCCATGTTCCATGGGCACCCTTGGGCTCTTCTTCGTCCTTGTTGCAGGCTGCCTTTTTTGGGGGCTGTTACTTCAAGCCAGAAGAGGAGTATGCTGCAAGTTTGGTGGCCATTTAGTGCCTGGAAGTGCTGCAAGGGGCACAGGGGTGTTCAGCCAGTGCCTCAGGCTGCCCTGTAGTGGCGGATTCTTTCTGCCAACCATGCCAGTCCACTTCTGCCTGGCTTCTTCCTTAGGCCCGGGGGACTTGGATTTTGTTTCAGTGTTACTCACTGTCACCCAGGGTAGACATAACCATTTTCTGTTAGTGGCCCTTTTGTGTGTTATCCTGTTGTAGAGCTTGAGGGGCTGGTGCCTTTCCTCCCAGCCATGATGCATCAAAATCCTAGCATGGGAATTAGAGGAGGTAGGCTGCTTTAGGTAATGGGTGGTAGAGTTCTCCTAGCCTTTTATGGGCAGTTTCTTCAAAATATTTTTGAAATACTGGTCAAAGATGAGCAGAACTGGCACATGGAGCTCAGGCTGCCATGTGTTTTGTCATTGCATGATGTCCCAGGCTGAAGATTTTAAGTGCTTTTTTGTGAATGTTGTTCCTGGTAACCTCCTGTGAGCTCATTTCAGGTCAATGTCTGTGGAGGGTGCACGGGCCAAGTGGGAGCGAGCAGTTGCCTGTCTAAGATAAAAGCATCTCCGAGGTGTCTGCACCAGCTGGGCGGTTAGGCCTCCCCTCCCCTGCAGTCGAGCCAGTTGATGAGGACACATTGGGCTCCCCACGCGTCCTCAGGTGCTGGGGCCGCTGCAGCGGTGGCTGCTGCCATCAGTCCGCAGGCACAAGAGCTGCGTGCACCCATAGGGCTGGATAAAGCCCTCAACGCCGCAGCAGGGCCGTGGGCAGGCCCCGAGCTGTGGTGTCGTAGCCGTCTTGGTGAGGCTGGGAATGAACTGCGTGGGATGGGGGTCCTGGTGGGCGCTGGGCTGTCCTGCTGCTCTACATTGGGTGGCTTTGGGCAAGGAGGGCTCTGCCCAGCAGGCTGCAGGGACGGGCTGCTCTGGGCCGGCACTTCCAGGAGGTGCTGAAGCGCCGCACCACCCCTGGGAGACGCACGGCTGTGAAGGGCTGCTAAGTGCCCGCGCCAGCAGCACTGGCCCCGCATCTGCAAACGCTCCCCTGCGTTCCCAGCGACAGCCCACACGCTGTCCCGGCAGGCTGACTGCCGCTGCTCGCGGCCGGTCTCAAAGCTCTAGCGTTTTACCAGCGGAAAAGCTGAAGGCAGAGACAGGAAGCCGCTTTCCCGATGCCCAGCTGGGCAGCGATGGCGTGAGGCTCCTGGTGTCTCCGCAGCCCCGTCCGGGGCTCCTACCCACGCGAGGGGTCTGCAGTGGTGGGTGGCCGTGCCCAAGGCGGCCCCGGTGCCTCATGCTGCTCCCTTCTGCCCTAGGCCACCAACGGCGGAGGAGCGTTCAGCGACTACTCCTCCTCCGTGCCCTCCACGCCCAGCATCAGCCAGCGGGAGCTGCGCATCGAGACCATCGCGGCCTCCAACACGCCCACGCCCATCCGCAAGCAGTCCAAGCGGCGCTCCAACATATTCACGGTAAGCGGCGCAGGGGCACACGGACCCCGGGGTGGACATTCTCTGAAGCGGGTGGGCACCAGGAGGGGGGGCTGTGCAGCAACATGGCCCAGCAGCCGTACAGCAGCTGGAGCACAAGCTCTGGCCTGGGCAGGGATGGGGCAGGGCCACAGCAGGCACATGCAGGTTTGCTGCCGGGGGGAGCAGGCACGTGGAGGGAGGGAGCCTTTCCCCATGGGGACCGTGATGCTGAGAGGCGCCTTCTGCATGTGCGAGTGCACGGGGGCGAGTGAGAGCGAGCTGCTCTTGCGCACACAGGAGCACCTGCAGGCGAGCGGTGTGCGTGCGAAGCGTGTGTGGGGATCAGCAGAGCTCCCCCGTCCTTCCTAGGGGAGTCTTGATTCCCTGTGCCCATGCGCAGTGACCCTCGTGGCTCCTTGTGCCCGTGCACAGCACCGGAGAGCCCTGCGACTCCCTGTGCACGGCACTGGTGACCCCTGTGACTCCTGGTGCCCGTGCACTGCACCGGGGACCCCTGTGTTTCCCCTCCCAGGGTCCATTCCCCAGAGCACGGAGCAAAGCCCCAGAGACTGGGCCCCTGCGGAGCAGCTGTGCCCTGGCAGATGGCACTGAGCCCGGCACGTGCTGCTGGGCCCCGCTCTGCAGTGCCCCTGCCCTGCGACATGGGGCTGGAGCCGCACATGGGCATTGCCGTAGGCAGGCAGGGAGGCAGCCAGGATGCGGTGCCAGGAGCAGCAGATCCCCCGGACCTGGTGGCGCAGGGTCCCTTCACAGCCTTCGTATCCCCGTGAGCCAGCGAGGGAGCCCCCCTGCCGCCGCGCGCACCTCCGCCCCAGGCGCACAGTCCTGCCTCACACCTGCCCGTGCCGCCAGCGCAGCCCGCGGGCCGGCCCGGCTCCCAGCGCACGTGTCCTCCTGGTGCCCGTGTCTGGCGTGGACGTCCTGTGTTGCCCCCATTAGTGTGCTCCCATGTAAGCGTGCTGGGCTTGTGCCCTCCCTCCTGCCCGTGTCTGTGCTTCTCGGCCACCACTGCTCTCTGTACACCCGTGTCCGCTGTCCATGGAACCGGCCACCACAAAGTCCTTGTACCTGTTGCTCTGTGTTTCCCTGTGTAAACAGCTGCTATTGCCCTCATCCTGGATGCGTAGAAATCCGCAGTGTCCCATGGCCCATGTCCCTGTCATCGCGCTGCCAACATCCGAAGCTCCCCCGCCTCGTGCTCTGAGTGTTCCTATCTCCCCAGCTCCTGACATCCCCAAAGCTCCTGCTCCCATGTCCTGCGGGCTCTGCGCTCTTCTCGCTCTTTGCATCTCATGCGCCTGCCCTGCACGTGCCCCTGTCCCTGCGCAGTGCCTGGCCCCGGCAGACAGACCGTTCCTGCCAGCCTCAGAGCCGCCGGCGCCGTGCGAGGCCCTGCCGCTGCCGGCGTGCGGCTGTGTCCCCGCGGCAGGTCCTTGCGCACGCTCGGCCTGCCTGGCGCCCTGAAGCCTCCCCATCCCCGCTCGCGCTCACTGTTGCGTTCAGTCCCGACATGCTGCTCCCTCCCCGCCGCCGCTCGCGCTCATGCTTGCTGCTGTGCATGGAGCGCACGGGCGCGCATGCACTGCCGCATCCTGCCACTCACCTGCGCCCGCGCGTTCTGGACTCGCCGTCTGCTCGTGGTCACCGTTCACGCTCTCTCTCCTCGCGGGGCCGGTGGCGCCGGGCTGGTTGCCCGGCTTGGGCACGTGCTCGTGGGGGAGGAGGGCTCGCCGCGGGGCTTGTGCTTCCTTGCTGTGGGCACCATCCGCGCCTGCGCTCTCGCTGCTCGCTCATCTCAGGCTCCGGCTTGCTCACCGCTCGCTCACCGCACTCATCGGTGCTGGTGCTCCCTCGCTTGCTAGCGCACACACACGGTCACATTGATGGCTTCATGCACGCGGTGGTGGCGGCAACGGCAGCAGCAGCAGCTCCAGGCAGAACTGCCCCGCACCTCCTCCCGCAGCGCGCGGGGCTGGGAAGGACCCACGGCGCTCCCAGCTGGCCGCGCGCGCTTAGCCAGCAGTGTCCCCGGAGCGGGGCCACGCAGGGCTGCACCCCCTGCGCCGCGCGCTGCAGCCCCGCGGCTCCCTGGCTCCCGCGCCGCGACGGCTGCGGGCCGTGTGCCGCCAGGTGGAGACAGCGCCGCGCGGGGCTGCCGCCGCCGCCGGCTCCTCAGCCCCGCCACCCGCAGGCTCGTGACCGGGTTCTGAGTATAACTTGCCAAACTCTTTATTCTTTCGATATTTGCAGATATGTGCCACTGTTTCCAACTTTTCATCAACAAAAAGGCCTTTCCAACTCCTTCCAAATT
The DNA here is from genome assembly GCA_013398735.1 of Nothocercus julius. Lineage (NCBI taxonomy): Eukaryota > Metazoa > Chordata > Aves > Tinamiformes > Tinamidae > Nothocercus > Nothocercus julius. The sequence continues at coordinate 218,777 of VZSV01000363.1, read as the reverse complement.
AGAAGATCCAGGTGGTTACACACGGCACCTCTGTACAAATTCTCTCACTTTTCATTGCCTCTCCAGGGCCGGATAAGGGATGGGCACTGGGATTGATCTAAGATTAGAGGCTCGCCCGCCCTCCAGCCAGCATGGGTCCCCCCCTCGGAGACACGCAGGAGCCTTTTAAATCCCCCCAGTGTACAGTCTAGGAAGCGCTGAGACGGCCTGCGCCTGCACTCTAAGCTGGGACATTTCTGGGCCTGCTGGATGCTGTCTAGGCACTGTCCATGCTCGGGGATGCCAGGCGGACGACCCTCATGGGATGGGAAGACCTGCAGAGCCGCCGGGACCGGGGCCACGGCAGCGCCTGGAGCTGGATGGGCCAAAAGACGCTTTGCTGCTGCCTGCGGGAGCTGCTGTTAGCGCCTGCTGCTCGCGCTCGGCTCCTTCCTCCCTACTGCATCTCCTGCAGCCTGCATGGACTCCTGCTCCTCCTCCTCTTCCTCCTCGCAGCAGAGCAGCCATCTGTGTCTCTTTAGTTTCCTCTCTTTCAATCTCTTTGTTTTATTCTGGGCCCAAGAGCAAGTGAATTGGTGTCCCAGGCGCGTGGGGCTACTGTCCCTTCCTAATCCAAAGCACACGGGGCGCTGCGGCCCGCGGGGGTGTAGGACGCTCCGGAGGCGCTGCCGCTGCCCTTCTGCCATTGTTGTGATCTGAATGTATTGATTGTGCTCCATGCCGTGTATGACTTGATATTTCCTCTGTCTTAAGCACTTTGAATGAGTTCTGCTCAACAGACTGTATATTTCATATTGTATTTATTGGAGTTTGCTCTCACCGCAGCTGCCCTCGGGGTCGGCGGGTTTTGCTCTCTAGACGTACGATAGATATTTATTGTCCATGCTCTTTTGTAAGGGGCCGGTATCTCTGCCCAGTGACCTGTGCTACTTTGTATGGTGCAAGTGTGTTAACAGAATAAATCTGTTGGATTGGTAGAGGTGTGAGTTCCTTTCACTGCCTGAGCTCCCCGCTTCCACCATGCTCCACCTGCATCCCACGCCATCACTGTGTGTCGCCATGTCCTGTGTGCCCGCGCGAGGGGGGCCGCGGGGCCGCCGCAGGCTGCAGGTGCCGCGCACGGCCCGCAGGAGCGTCCCTAGCGGGAAGGGCGAGACGCCCGCGTCTCGGAGCCCT
>VZSV01000363.1:155924-217426 GCA_013398735.1 Nothocercus julius | reverse complement strand
GCGCTCGCGGCTCCCAGCCGCTGCCTAACGTGCCTCTGTCTCTTCTCTTGCAGTCTCGAAAGGGCGCAGACCCGGAGCGCGAGAAGAAGGCGCCGGAGTGCAAAGCGGACAGTATCGGCAGCGGGCGGGCCATTCCCATGAAGCAGGTTCGATCTCCTCCCTGCCGCCGGGTGGGAGCGGCCGGGTGCTGCGGCTGGGTGCTGTGCAGGGCGGGGGGGGTTGTGTGTCCCCATGCGCTGTGCGGGGCGGGGGGTTGTGTGTCCCCAAGTGCCATGCGGGGCAGGGGTTTGTGTGTCCCCAGGATCTGTTTGGGGCTGGGGGTTGTGTGTCCCCATGCGCTGTTCAGGGCAGGGGGGTTGTGTGTTGCCATGCACCATGCAGGGCAGGGGGTTGTGTGTCCCCATGCGCTGGGCAGGGTGGGGAGTGTGTCCCCATGCGCTGTGTGGGGCAGGGATTTGTGTGTCCCCAGGTGCCATGCGGGGCGAGGGGGTGGTGTGTCCCCAGGATCTCTTCAGGGCGGGGGGGTTGCATGTCCCCATGTGCTGTACGGGGCTGGGGGAATTGTGTGTCCCCAGGATTCATGCGGGGCAAGGAGTTGCGTGTCCCCATCTGCCGTGCAGGGCCGGGGGTGGGGGTTGTGTGTCCCCAGGCGCTGTGTGTAGGGGTGTCTTTTGTGTCCCCATGCACTGTGCGGGGCGGTGTCTTCGTGGCACAGGCGTGGTGCCCCCAGAGGGAGGTGTCTTCTCATGACCCAGGTGCCATGCTGGGGGGACATCTTCATGTCACCCAGGCACGGGAGCAGGAGCCCCACGGTGCTGACCATGTGTCTGCCTGTCCCCACCATCCACCTCCATCCCGGGCCCCTCGTGCGTCTCCGTGCAAGGCTGCTGCAGGGAGCGCGTGCTAGGCCACCACGCGCCGGCCGCCCTCGTGTCATGCACGGGCGCGCGCTGGCTGCGAGCCGCGGAGCGGGGCGCAGGCGGAGCGGGCTCCAGCAGAGGGCATCCGAGGCCTGTTCCGTGCCTGCCACCTCCGCGCGCTGCTCCCTGGTCTGCTCCATGCGCTGCTCCATGCACTGCTCCAGGCGCTGTTCTGCGTGTTGCTCCATGTGCTGCTCCATGTGCTGCTGTGTGCTTTGCTCTGGCCGCTGCTCTGCACGTTGCCCCATGCAGTGCTCCGGGCGCTGTTCTGTGCATTGCTCCATGTGCTGGTCCATGTGCTGCTCCACGCGTTACTCCGGCTGCTACTCCGCACGTTGCACCATGTGCTGCTCCACGTGCTGCTCCACACGTTGCTCCATGCACTGCTCCGCGTGTTGCTCCATGCGCTGCTCTGGGCTCTGTTCTGCGCGTTGGTCCATGTGCTTCTCTATGGATTGCTCCGCACGTTGCTCCATGTGCTGCTCCGCGCGTTGCTCCATGTGCTGTTCCATGTGGTGTTCCGCGCGTTGCTCCACGTGCTGCTCCACGCGTTGCTCCACGCACTGCTCCGCACATTGCTTCATGTGCTGCTCCATGTACTCTGTCCCTGCAGCCGCTGGTTGAGCTGCTCTGCGGGAGGTGTGACCCTCTCCCCGCCGTGGGCAGAGGCAGCACACAGGGCGCCGTGCCCAGTGCTGTCCCCATGCGGGACAGCCCTTGCACAGCCCTTCCTCGTGCCCGGGCTCCCGGGGAGCGCGTGCCCGCCGGGTGCCAGCTGTGGGGATCTGCATGTGGGCAGCGCGCGTAAGGCCGCCGCGCACCGGCCGCCCTTGTGCCGCACGTGGGCTGGGTGGTCGGTGTCTCCATGGGTTCTGCGATGCTGCCGCCCTGGCAAGCTGCGCCATGCGCCTGCCGGGGGGACTCTGGCCCTGCTCTCTTTGCCTTTCTCCCCCCACAGCCCCCAGTGCCGCTTCCCTGTCTGCCTGCTGAGCTGCTGCGTCCCTCACGTCCCTGCGTCCCAGGGCTGTGCAGTGGGACGGGCAGGTGCCGCCTCTCCAAGGGCTCTCGGTGCTGAGCCCTCTGCGGGGAAGGGCGTCCCCCAGGCCGGGTGGCCGTGGCCCGAGGGGCCCACGCAGGCTGCGGGCGGCGCAGGGCAGCGCGGAGGGCAGCGCCGCAGGGCGAGGGGCAGCAGCGCAGGAGCGGCTGCGGGAGAGGATCCTGCCGGCAGCAGAGCACCCTGCGCAGAGCCCGGCCGAGCCCTGCGCTCCGCCGCCCAGCTTTGAGCACTGTGTGGCAGCAGCGGTTTGTGGTAGCCCCGGGGCGTGATGCTACTCGCTCCAGCCCCTGGCTGGCACCCTGGCAGCCAGGCCTGCGGGACTGTGCAGAGAGGGTCCCCGCTGCGTTCCAGGGGAGCCTGCGGCCACGCCAGGGAAGCAGTGTGTTGCCACGAAGGGAGCGCTCGCTTGTGCAAATGGGTCGCCCTCCTGGGCTCTGCATTGCTCCGTGCTGCCGCCGACGGCCCTGGGGCACCATTAAGACCATGGAGCACCGCTGTGGCCTGTCTCCTGAGATAGTGGGGCACTCTGAAATTGCTGCCCTCCCACTGCTTGAATTAAATCTTTGTTCTGCAGCATCCTAGGAAGATGAGCTTTGTTCCTGAAGGAAAAAGAGGCTGAGAGCCTCACTGAAGTCATGCGGTAGTGCAGCAGACCCAGACTAACGTCGGAGAGCAGAAGTTGTCCACCCTTTGCCAGGACGTCCCTCCAGGACAGGGCGGACTCGATGCCGTGGATGTGAGCAGGGGCAGGGGCTCTCTGAAGCCATGGTTCCATGCTGCAAAGTCCGGAGAGGAGGCGATGTCTCTGTTCTCTCACTTGGACGTGCCCTTTCTGGAAGTTTGTGCTGGGCCGCTTGCCTGCCGCCTCCCTGCAGGGCAGCAAAGCAGCAAGGCCTGCAGCTAGATTTACCCTTGAGTGTTGTGGGGGTCCCGCCTGGCCCCTGAGGAGCTGAGAAGCCTCAGAGGGCAGCAGAGTGACAGCAGCCTGCCTGGGTGCCTGGCCATCTTTAGGCTGCTTCCCGTTCCCCAGCATATGCACTGCACGGGTGCCGACAGAAGGTCCTGCATGTTTGGGGTGCTACAGCGGCTTGGGAGCACTTGGCACACCGTTACCTACAAGGCTGACATTACCTAGAGAGGATCTGAGTCGGCCGGTGGTGCTGGACAGTTGCAGGTTCCCTGCAGCCTCCTGCTGTGAGCACCTGCGGCTGCAACCAGCGTGCAGTGTCTCCCCGGGCTCTGGGGGACAAGCGCTGCGGGGCTGTGACGCTGCGCGGTCAAGTTCAGCCTCGGCGCTTTAGCTTCTGCAGAGAGATGGTCTGTGCTGGGGAGGGCTGACGATGAGGGGAAGGCTGGGCCGGGGCTTGTGGAAAAGAGGAGCACTGGAGGAGACTTTGCTTTGCTGGGAAGGGAGGTGCAGTCTGAGAGGAAGTGTGCTGCCATACGAGGAGGTGTGTTGCCATAGAGATGTGGCTGGATGGCTCCTTATCTCCACCTTCTGCAGGACAATTGAGGACAACTCCTCTGCGGACCGGCCTTTGTCGCCCCTCACATCTAACGCAGACAGAAATGCCGTGAGTGCGGCCACCCCTCAGGCAGTGCCGGGCGGGCAGCCGAGCACCCTCCGGCCTGTCCGGCTGCAGAGGCAGCCCAGTCCCCTGCGTGCGGCCGCTCCGTGCCCCGGACTCCCATCCCTGCACTGGAACGTCCCTTCGGTGGTGCTGGGAGTGCATGGTCTTGCCCGGTGGGGTGGGCTCTTCATAGCTGGACTCTTGTCCCTGGGAGCTGGGTTAACAGGGCCGGGAGACTCAGCTCTCCCAGCTGTTCACAAGGAATAAGTTCCTAATTGCACATGCACCAAGTTCTTCCTGGGCAGACTGAATGCACAGGCAGCCTGGGGCCCATGGGTCCCGGCCCAGCTCGGTTTGGGCCATTCACTCCAGTGGGACCCAAAGCGGGTGACTCCTCCTCCTTGGGAGCTGGGATCATGCTGGGAGCTTAGATTACATTTAAATTGCCATTTGCATTTTCCAATCAATACGCGACTTTACAATTAAGTTTGGTGTTAAAATTCTTAGCAAAAAGTGAGTGGAAGGGAGATTTGTGGAGTAAACGAGTCCTTTGGGGGCCATTGCTGCTCCCTGCTTCATTACGCTGCATATTGCTGCTGCTGCTTTTACTGTGCAGCACTGCGAGCCACAGCAGCAGCACGGCGGCAATCTCAGGGGCCGGCAGGACGCGGGCAGAGGAGGGCGACGGCCGCGGGAGGCAGCCGGGCACTCCTGCCTCCCTCTCCGCGTGCCCTGTCCTGCACGCGTGGCCGGCGGGGGGAAGCCTGGGAAGGGCCATGTCCCGCAAAGCCGCCCCGAGGCGCAGAGGGTGCCAGGGGCGGTGACGTGGTGCACGTGTGGCGCCCTGCTGCAGAGGTGTGCGGGCTGCGCGTGCCCGAGCGGGGCCGCTGCCTGCGTGGAGCTGAGGGCGACAGGCGCGTTTGTGCGCAAGCTGAACCTCCCCTCAGCAACTGTTTTCCCACATTTCACATGGTCTCATCCTCCTTACCATGGTCTCATCCTCCTTGCCGTTTCTTTCTTCACTTTGAGTTGTTCTGGGAATTTTGCTCCACTGCTCAAAAGATGGGAAAAAGAATTCCGTAAATGCTGCTGGCCCAAACCTCCACATTTCACCTGCAAAAATAAGAAGTTGGGCCACAGTAAGTAACCTTGGCACAGTCAGCACGGCAGCACCATTAAACCTGGAATTCTCCTAGCCACTGTCTGCAGCCTCTTCAACCCTAATGCAACAGGGAAGAACAAGTCTGACTTGCTCTTGGATTCATCTGTTTCTTGCAAATGTTTGGCATTAAGCAGCCTCTTCCTGATTTTTATTGCACATGTGCTCAGATTGTGTATTGTTCCCAATTTCTCAGGAAAGCTTGGGACTCTCATGCCTTCTGGGCTGAAAACAGGAGCTGCTGGTGCTTGACTGTTTGCAGGCCTGGTTTTGCTTGTGTTTCACTTTGTGAAGTTCCAGACCTCAGCGCTGAACTGACCGCAGCTGCACTGCCTCTGCAGACAACACGCTTTGGGTGCTAGAGGGTAGATGCAGTGGAGAGAGAGGGTTAAGTAGCCGTTGTTCTTGCAGCAGTTCTTTCATTTTTCAGTGTGGTACTTGAATTTGGCTTAGTATGTACTAATAGTCTCATAAATTATTGGCATAGAGAAGCGATGTCCGTGTGGTTCAGGCGGTGGCCCTGCCACGCAGCCCTCGCGCAGCCCTTGCCGTCTGACAGAGCGGGCACCGTTGCAGAGTGGCTCGTCAGCAGCATCATGTGCTTCTGGATCAGCTCTGGCTGCTTCTCTGCCAAGAAACCAACCAAAAATACAGGTGTGGGGCATGACAGAGAAGCTTGGAGTGTTGGGGCAGCTAGGGATTCAGGGCACATGGGGTCAGGTGGGGATAGTGAGGTAGAGGAAGATTTTTGATGGTCCTCTTATGGGCTTATGTTGGATACTGCTATGAAATATAACTTTGGAGTTGCTCCGTAGAGTAGCCTTGGTTAAATCATGCACAAATGGCTGAAAAGCCGTGCTCAGTTTGTTCAGTGGCTGCCTGTAAATGGTGAACTGAATGGGGACCCCACAGTCTCTTTGGTCTGGTGTCATGCAGTGCATGTCCATTTGTCTCCGTGGCTGGGTGATAGAATGTATTGCATGCTTATCAAGGAGACACCAAGCTGGAAAGGCTACAGACAGGGTCAAAACCAGGTCTGAAATTCAAAATGCTCACAATAAACCAGAGAATGCAGGACATGATTCCAAAAGGACAAAGCAGAGACTTGATATGTGAGGAGGAATAATCATTTCTATAGGCCCTTGGGAGATGTGTGGCGTGGTGCTAATGAAAAAGATTTTGTCTGCCATAGATTGGAATGAGATGTTGAAGAAACATAAGTGCTTCGCAGTATGCACAGGGGCATTGCTTACCTGGCACGTGCTGCTGTCTTGCCGCTAGGCGGGGTAAGGACTCAGGTGGGCTCCCGAGTCCGGTCTTGGACACTGCACTTCATTCTCTGGAGCGACTGGAGAGCGTCCAGAGGAGACCAGGTTGTCGCTCTCAGGAGAATGTTCTGCATGACGAGTGTCCTTCCTGGGCCAGGAAGGCTGCGGGAAGACAGGACAGCAGCTGTCAGACATGCGGGAGGCTGATGCAGGGACGCAGTGCAGTGGCGGTGACAGGGCAAGCCGAGCGCTGCCATTTCAGGGAGCTGCAGGAACGCGTTAGTGCAGATCTTGAGGGAGAATATGGGACCTCAGTCACTGGCAATTTCTGCTAAAAGGTTGGAGTGAGGTGGCACAGCGTTGCGTGGCCTCTGATGCTCTTCCAGCCCTGCATGGCTGTGATGCTGTCACACCTGGAGGTGGTGTCACCTGCCCTGCCCAGCCCGCTAGTCCTGCTGCTGCCATTCCAGGCTCAGCTGCTCTCTCATGGCAGTGCCGGCCCGGCAGCTCAGAGTCTGTCTGGGGGTGGCACTTTGCAGCCACGAGGGTGACATGCCCTGGCAGCGTGTACCCGGCTGCAGGACCTTGTGTGGCTTCTGTGAGAAGCCATGCTGTCCTCGAGAGCCCAGTGTGTGCCAAGTGATCTGCAGCAGGTTGTGCTAGCAGCCAGTCACCGCGATGATTTACTCCCTGCAGTTTCTATGTTTTCTTTAAGTTTTCTCACTGTGTGTTTTCCTTCAGCTCATCAGGTAAGACATTGATTAAATAGCATGGATCAAACACAAACTGCTTGGACCTATATACAAGTACTTCTTTGCGACGTGGCTCTGACATTTATGATTACACTTTGTTGTCATCTGTGATTACATTTTATGACCCTTTACCTGACTGGTTTTTACTCCATATATTAATGGTGATGAGGATTTTATACAGTATTATTTTAATGGTGTTTGCCAGTTGGTTAAAATCTTTACAGAAGTCTAAAAATTATTTGTCAGCAGTTACCTTTGTCATCAGATATTGTGATCTTTCAAAAAGTGACTTCGGACTACTCTGGTGACCTGTTTCCTTGTCAGCTGGCGTTAGTTATACCTCTCTTCTCTCATGCTTTGCTGGTTACTTGTTTGTCGGCTCCTCCAGTTTTGCCCAGTATAAGTATTAAACTCCCTGGCCGTAATTACAAGGGTCATTGCTTTTCCCTTGCAGATCTTGGCAAGGCGCGAGCTTTCCGTCTGTCTTGGTGTTTTAAGACATGTTAAAGTCAGTCCCTTTCAACCACTGCAAAATGAGCTCTTCAGCTGATTTTCTTAGAGCTCTTGAAGGCAAGTTATCACTTCTGGCCATCAAAGCACTTCAGTTTTTGCCTTTCTGTGCTACATCTCTCCCTTGTAAGAAGAGGCCCTGCCTTTTCACGGTGCTTGCTTCCCAAGCGCTGAACAGAAGCGGCCACGGAGCCCTTGTGCCTCTGCTGCATCATTTACTGCCAATTTCACGGTCACGTCTGCGCCGTGCTGTTCCCCAGCATGTGCCAAACCCTCCATCGCGCAAGTGCAACCCCTCAGTCACTAGGCAGTAAAAAGGGACCCCCAAATATGCCAAGGCTGGCAGGACAGAGCTGCTCTGTGCATGTTTTTGGGGAGGTGCTGGCCTGAGGCCCAAATTTTTGCCACATTAGGAGCAACCCAGTTTGATGTCTGTTCAGACGGCGCTTTTGGAGGGTCTGGACCCAACAGTTGGTAAATCCAGTCTTTTATCCCAGACTCTGCTTTTCTTTCATAGTTTTGTCTGCCTGTTCCGCCCTTTCCTTTCCGCTAGCAGAATACTTGATGTCCCCTCGCCAGCCCCCTTGCATCTACCTTGTTACCCCGTCCTTGTTCTCCAGACTCTTCGCCTCCACTCTTACTCCTGGACCCAGTGTGTCGTGGGTGCAGATTTCCCAGGGAGGCAGAATTGGGATGGGGAGAGACTCATCAGGTCCCAAGCTATTCTTCAGGATGCGAAGCTCTTTCTCCTCCTAGATGGTGATAAAGCAAAGAAATCAGTCCCCAAATGACTTTACCCATCCGGTGCAGCACAGAGCCAATGGAAAGTCACTGCTGGAGACTGAAGAGCCCAACTAACCATTTGGGGAAGTAGGGCACAAAAAGTGGAGTTTCTGGCTAACTGGGAGATGTGACAAGAGAATGAGAAGAGCACAGGAAAGGAATGAGCTGGGAATGTGCTGGGAAACAGCGGACGTATAAGGGGTTTGTGGGAAGAGGTAGCAAATTGTTTGTGGCCCATTCTCTGTCTTGCTAAGTTTTTTGTCCAAGACAAGCCTTGTGAATGTGAATGTTGTGATCATGTGTTGTGCATGCAGTGAATGGGAAGCCTGAATTCCTGAATCAAACGCTTTCACTATGACTCTTGGTTTAGATCAATGTAAGTTAGTTCTGGGATAGGTATGAGGGAAAATGAAGGCTTTAGGGCATGGAAGCATGATGATTTTGAGATCCGAGTCATGTACTGTACCTGGAAATTGCAGGATGGGTCTTGTGTAAAATCCTGATGGGGAAAGCGGGCAAACCATCTGCCCAGAATCTGCCCTAGCTCCTGAAACGTGTCCCTGGCTCCATCCGTTTGACATCCCTAAGCAAGAATTGCCAACAGGCAGCAGAATATTTGTCCCTTGTGAGTCCTATATCGTGGGATATTTCTCTATCGACCCCAGTGTGTCTCAAATTGCTCTTGCCGTGTCCATCCCTCTGCCTGTGCTTGTGATGGTCAAAAATGGTCTGGGACAGCTGTGCTAATGAAGCTGGTGGTGACACTGGCCCCTGCCTTGTGTTGGGACTGTCCTTCAGCACAAGAAGAGCTGGACTCAGGCAGTGGTTTGGGGCAGCATCGTATGTCATAGGTCCCTCGGAGGGTCTGGGGTTGGGGTGCGGAGACCCTCAGCTCTGGGAATGAGCAGTCTGGGGAGGCCAGGTGGGAATGGCGGGGTGGAGGCTGCAGCACTTTTCCTACTTGTCCCAGGGAAAATGTTGTTGGAAAGTCAGTCTAGAATATGTTTTCTTGAGTCCAGATCTTCATGTCTCTTTTGAAACCAATCTCATATGAGGCAGTTCTGAAGGGGCAGTGCCTGGACCAACCAATGTCTGAGACTTTGCACTTCTCTTTTAGGGCATTCTCCTCAAACGCAGTGGCAAGTCTCTCAACAAGGAATGGAAGAAGAAGTATGTGACACTATGTGACAACGGAGTCCTCACCTACCACCCCAGCCTGCATGTAAGTGCTGCATGGAGCTGGGCTGAGGAGCAGGGCGGGCAGAGTGTCCTCTTCTGCTGCAGGTGCCCCACATGCAGGGCTGCTTGTAACAGGGTTGACAGCTGGGGAAGCCACAGTCTGTCCTTGCAGTAGGACCCAAAGCAGGAGCGTCAGCGATCTCTTCTACAGGACAGGCTTATGAAACCAGTTTGGTACACTATTATTTAGCAGAGCCTGGAGAAACCCTCTTCCCTCTCGTGTAAGCTGTCTCTCTGCAGTGTTGAGCTGGGTGGGAAAGGCTGATAGGAACATGCTCTGCATGGAATTATGCTAAGTAAATGCGTCTTTCGTCTCTGTCTTGCCCTTGCTCAGCCCATTAAAGCAGGGGTTGCCGCCTCCCTGCCTCTGGGGTGAGGAGCAGGCGGAGAACTCCTTGCGGCCATGTCTGATGGTGCCGTTTGGGTGTGGAATAATTTTCCTGGCTGCTAGGTATTGGGTAATGGAGATGAGGTGCCTGTGCAGAGCCTGCCGCGCTGAGCTGTCACTCCATGCAGCTCGGATCCCCTTCACTGCTTGGCTCAGGCACACAGCTGCCTCCCCATCCATCTCTGTCGCCTCCCCACTGTGGGTCTAATGACTTCTTCCCCATTCCCTCTTGAGCACAGTTTGCTGCTGAGAGAGTGAGCCATGGCCAAACACACCTGTGGCACCGTGGGCCACGGTGCCTTCTGAGCAGAGGACGTTGCTTTGCAGGAGAGCCTAGGATGGGCAGGGCATCTCTGGGCAGGATGCTGGAAAACTCTCTGGGACAAAAGAGCAGAGAGCAGCAGGCTGAAGCCCCAGGCCCTTGCTCACTCCACACACTGGGGCCCTTGGCTTGGTCTGCAAAAACCTCAGACACGCGGGGCTCTGAGCCCCCCCAGCCTCACAGCCCTTCACTCACTTTGAGCCCCGTGGCCCAAACTCATGGGCTCACTATGTTCGGTGCTCCAGGCCCTGAACCCCTTCGCCTTTTGGCCCTGTAATTGATAAACTTGCAAGCCAGGCATTACATTTCCCTTCTGTAATTCATGGGACCTCTGAAAACAGTTTTTCCTTTCAGTCTTTGGTTGCTGTACCATACAATGTACTGTCTGGCTCTACAGTTTCATAACTTTGCAATAACTTTTTGGCCTTGAGAGTGAGTGTGGGCAGGGTGACTGCTGTTTGCTCAGTGTGTGCATGCGAGCGCCCAGGTGTGCCTGTGGCTCTGTCACCTTTTCATTGGAGACTCCATGGGCCCTTGATGCAAACAGCTCAGAGGCACGGTAATTTCTGGGGCATTGTTGAACTGCTCACAACTGATGCTGCTACACGCTGTGTTTCCTCTTTATGCATTTCTTCCTTGGGGGTGATTGAGATTGATGTCACTACCTTTCCTTCAGCGGTTCATTTCATTACTGTATTTCCACAAGCAAAAGTGTGGTTTACTTCCACGCGGTGCCACTGGTGATGCACAGCCCATTGCTAAGAAAGGACCGAGATGGGTCCCTCTTCCCCTGGGTTGCACTGAACGCTGTGAACCTTCCGCCCAAGACGCACGACTGTTCACCCCTCAGGGAGCAGTGAGGCGCCGCTGCACAGGGCACCGCTGCTGCCCCGCGCTGGCTCCGGCAGGGACGAGGAGTCCTGCCCGTCTCCCACCACATTACCACCCTGAGAACTGGGACAAGGAGCGCTGACACCTGCCATCGTGCTGTGTTTTTGTCTGTGACATGGACAGACCCAGGCTCTGATGAGCTGGGTGCAGATCAGGTTGCCAGGGACCCCTCTGCCTGGGTACTGTTTCACCTCCTCCTTGGATGGGACAGAGGTGGGAAGGCAGCCTGGAGGAAAAAGGAGCCCAGAAGAGGATGTCCCGTTACATCCTTCCCATGGTGCCCTCTTCGGGAGTGACTCCGAAGATGCTTTTGTCACCCGCTTTGTCTCCTGTGGCACCCGCCAAGTTTCCACATCCTTTCCTGGAACATGAGAGAGCAGAGCACGTTAGGGCTGAGCAGCCTGGGTCACCGCTGCAGCCGCTGTTCCTAAGGACAGGTGTTGCTGTGCCGCTCCCTTCACACAGCTGCGTCCCGCAGCACATCGCAGGGAGCTGCTGCCAGGGGCCTGTGCACCGCATCCCACGTCCGGGAGACACTCGGCACCTGGCGCTTCCCGGAGACGTCGTGTCCCGGCTCCACCCCACTTTGCACCACTCAAGTCTGTGCTGTCGTGTGCCGTGGGGATGGCAGAACGGAGGGCAGCAGAGACGGACCAGGGACATGGCTGAACCCTGAGGGGAGTCCAGGACTGCTCCAGCCCTGAAGTGAAGGCCTTTCTGCTTCTGCAGGGGCTTTTCCTTGGCATGATTCAAGGCAATTTCTGTCTAGACATCTCTTCTCTTGCATCTGCTTTCCATTCTGTCCTAGCCTCTCCTGGGATGGGTGTAGATGTCCCACGGACGAGCAGCCCTGGCACTCTCCTTTTTCCTCCAGGAGTCATATCTTCCCCAAATGTATCTGTGTCCCCATGAGTAGGACTGACTTCGTGGCTCTGAGTCATCCATACTTCTGCTGTTATCACCCAAAAGCTTCCTGAGATAGTCATCTGCTTCTGTGAGTTTATCACTCTTCCAGTTTCAGGATCAGTATCATGGCACCTCCACCCCGCCTGGAGGTTTTCTCCCTGGCAGTAGGGCTGAGCAGCAGTGTGCAGGGTTTGCACCTGGGGTGATGGGGTGAGTGCAAGAGGGTCGTAGGAGCTGAATCTAAAATGTTCGTAATTCCTTGAGGAAAGTGTTTCTGACTTGGCTAACAGCTCAGGCCTTCGCTTGGGTCCCACAGAGCCGCGTCGTCCTGCGCTCAGAAGCCACCACTGCCTCTCGGTCACAGCCAACGGCTTCAGAGGCTTCGGAAGGAGGACGCCAGGCACACAGCAGCAGCTCTGGCTGAAGGCAGGAGCATTGGGGGTTCCCGATACCTGCATTCAGCACAGCTTCCCTTGTTGCCTTTCTGCTTCCTCTTATGTGAATGTGTTCAGTGAGAAGAAAAGAACAAGTTTTATGAAAAGACCAGTGTGGTTTCATATCACTTTCCCAAAGCCTTGGAGAGTGAACGCTTCTGCTGGCGAGGGAGCGTATGTGGTTGAGCCCGGCTTCGCTGGCCGGGCTGCGCGGCGCTGCGCAGAGCACGAGAGGAAGCAGCTCCCATTTTGCAGCCAGTGGAGCCATTCACACAATCACCTTCTGTTAATTCTATCTGCAACATCAATTAAATTGTTTGTAGAAACTAATTGAATGTGGCTTAATCACACATCTTAATAGCTTTCCACGCTTTGAACTCGTTGTTAATTCCAGTAATAAAATGAAATGAGAGAACTGGCTGGGTAATTAGCGAGGAGGCTTGGGAAGAAATTGCTGTTTTATAGCGTGTAATAAAAGCAGTGCGCTGGTGACCGCTCTCTCCGGCAGGCAGCCGGCTAGCACAGCAATTGTGCTGAGTTAGGGAAAATCCTGCAGCCCTCCGAGGTTCCCTGCCCAGGGGTGTCACCAGGCTCCCACCAGCCAGGAACAGCTCCAAGCAGTGTCCATGACTTGCTTGGGCACGGGGTGCTGCGTGTCCTCACTGCCATGTAAGGACCCATTGCCCAGAGGAGCAGCGGGTGGGTTGTGTTGAGCTGCGCCCGTATTCTCTATGAGGTCTGGATGCCTGACAGGGATCTGCGGAAAGACAAGCGTTCGAAATGGGCCGTTTGAGGTGCTGCTGAGAGGTTGTAGCCTTTGCACAGAGCAGCCTGAGGCTGCAAACCGTTGCAGGTGCAGCCCCTTTCGCCAGCTTTGTGGAAGCCCGGCGGCTCTTAAGCAGATCCTTTTCATGTCTGCATCCTCTGGAGCCTGGAAGCAGAGGATTTACACGGGGACCAGCTCCGAGTTAATCTTGTTGGCGACCTCCTTGTGAACTGGAGCAAACCGAAGCCTCCCTGCGAACGAAGAGTTGCAGCTGCAGCCTCACCCTGGGCGTCTGCTGTCGCTCATCCCCCAGGCACAGAGCGAGGCCCAGAGCGGGAGCCCATGGGGTGGCCCCATCCAGACCGGGAACGGATGCGCTGGTCACAGGGAGCAGGATCTCCTTCCAAGCACTCTGGGACTCAGCACTCCATCCCCATGTCCTTGAGGTTGCTCCATCGAACCTCTAGTCTCCTAGGCAGGTTCTCACAGATGGACTTGTCCTGACACCTAGGTGTCCGTGGCAGCATCCAGACATTATTCCTATCAGAACCAAGTTGGTCTGGGCAAGGGAAGGGAGACCTGGCTCTTCTCTGGAGCCAGTTGTAACTCATCAGCTACTTCAGAAAAGGGCAACTTGGATTCAAGGACTTGCATCTGAGTTGTCAGAGGATGGCTGGCTGAGGGCACTGGAGTCACAGAGTCATTTAGCCCGCCTGGCTTGGTGGCCAGCATGGCACAAGAGAACCAGCTGGTGACTCCTGCATCACTTCCAAGTGACTGCCTTGCCCCTGTCTTACCCAACTGCTGTTTCTATGATGGATGTGACGGTTTTGAATGAGGGGATGAAAGGGGAGCTGAGGGAGGTGGCTGGACACGGGCTGAGCTGAGGTTCTTCTGCCGTAGGATTACATGCAGAACATCCACGGGAAGGAGATCGATCTGCTGAGGACAACGGTGAAGGTGCCAGGCAAGCGGCTGCCCCGGGCAACAACAGCGGCAGCACCCAGCGCCAGCCCCAAGGCCAACGGGCTGGCGAAGGAGCGGAGCAGCACCCAGCTCACGGGAGGCACAGGTACGGGTCCCGGCTCGCGCAGGGGGTCCTGCTCCTGCCCGCGCGCTAGCGCTGCTCCGTAGCTGGAGCAGAAGGCAGAGCTGTTCCCAAGCCCCCTCCACAGCCGCTCTGGCTGCTGCGCGAGCCCCCAGCCAAGCTCCGCTCAGCTCTGCCAGCCCCTTCCCAGCGCAGAGGAGAAGGTCGACAGGCTGTAACTGCCGGCGTTCAGAGGTGGCGGAGGAGTCTTGTCAGACCCGCTCACAGGTGAAGCAATTGCTCCCTGAACGAGGGAAATCTCAGGACTGGGCAGTCCCTCAATCCCTGGAAATTCTGTTCTGTCTCTTTCCTTGTTTGTGGATGTTTTTTCCTTCCCTTTTTCCTGGTGAGACAATTAGGAGCTAGAGCAGTTTCATTATTGGTTAGTTTTCTGTGTGCCCATTGGAGATGCACCAAGATCGGGGGGCCACGTCAGGCATCTCAAGGAGTTCCTGCCCCTCCGCGTGCTGTTCTCCTAGTGCAGGAGGGACCTCTGCCTGCCATGGGCAGCTCCTGACCTTGGACCTCTCCTGCCAAAGCCACCAAGGGCCTTGGGAAGCCTTGGCCTTGTCCAGGGCGGTGTCCTTAGACAGGGTGGGTGGTTTCCATGTGCGTTCTTCTTCCCATGGGGCAGCCGGCAGCAGTCTGTTTTGGGAGACTTTGTACTGACATTATGTTCACACAGAGCTGGGAGAGAATAGACCCTCCCGAGCCCAAACCACTGTTTCTGTAGAGTCAGAATTAGTCTGCAGAACAGATCAGCTGCTGCTCTGTTGATTGAAGTTGCTGTGTTTTATGATCAAGGCAGTGCGACTCAAAGGGTTCTACCTGCTTTCTGCAGCTGCTGTCCCCTGCACTCTCATTTCTTTACCGTCACTGAACCCCTTCCACGGGCATTTCAGTGGGCCCAAATGCAGGGCAGGGATTCTGTGAACTGAGAATCGGGCAATACTTGCAGGATGAGAGGCTAACTGGGGCAGCATTCAAGAGTTACAGTACATGAGTGCTCCATGTGGTGAGGTGCTGTACGGAAGTGGGAGGTCAGCTCCGAGCAGGATGGTAACTCTCACCTCTGTACACAGCACCCCTCAGACATGTGTTTCTAGGATGCTTTGGCTGATGCTTGTCCTTAAAGAAGGTTATCAGATCTGTGGGAAGAATTCAAAGACAGGCTACAAAAAAAGCTTATGGTAATGCGTCCATGCAACGCTGCATGTTGCTTGCAACAGTCGTCCTGATCCCACTCAGCTCACAGGGAAAAAGTGAGATGTGACTTGATCACTGATTGCTGCTGCTTGGAAATCTGGTACCTAGGAAAGAGATCCGTGTCAAGGCTTCTCGGCCTGGCAGACGCAGTGGGATCCAGAGTGGGGAAGCTGGAGCTGGAACAATTTAAAGTTGAAATGAGATGTAGCTTCCTACCAGGGAGGGTAATTAAATGTTGGAATAGTTTATCTGGGGAGCCAGTGGACTCATCACTGCTTGAAGCCTTTAAAATGAGATTAGTTATCTTTCTACAAGGTACGCTGTAATCCAGCTCGTGTGCGTGTCGCTGCGTCCGCACGTGCATGCAGGGAGTCAGGCTGGATGGCACCGTGGGCTTCTGTCATGTAGAAATCTGTGATTTAGAGACTCCCTCTTCCCTGCCTTTCTCTGGGCCCCGAGTGGAGCGCTGCTGCTGTAGTGCCAAGGATGCGTGTGTCAGAGCAGGACTCGGTGTTAAGGCAGCAGAGGTTTTGTGCCTTTGCTTTGAGTGGTTCTCTGCAGTGGCAAGGAACGATTTTTCCCCGATGCAAAATTGGGAAAATGTTTTCTGAGGACTTTTTTGACAGTTACTGCCATGTCCCCAAGCCTGATTGCAGCAGGTGATGCAGTCGCTATGGTAGGCGCAACAAGGACCCTGCTTACATTGACTTCCTGCTATCCCCAAGTAATGTCGAGTGTGGGATTTGGGGTCAGCAAAGAATCTGCCCTGCCTCAAATCAGCAGGGACTTTACAGTTTTTCTACCATTGGGAGATGGGACCATTGCTGGGATCAACTGGGCATCTGTTGTGTAATACTCACTTTGGGCGTTCGGAGAGGGGACATCTCAGCATTACTGTTCTCTGCCTGAGCACAAGTGAGCCCTCGAGGACCAGCTCTTTGGAGACCTGGAATAATCATGGTCTTATCTATCTTGATAATCCTTCAACCAGGATTACGTGGTTGAAACCAAATGGCCTGTGTTTGGAGTCAAACCGAGGGATGTGTTATGTTCCCATGGCCTGATCTCTGCTGAAGCTCCTGGTTGTGTTTGCGTGCACTGGATGCACAGTCGTCATCCAGGAGTGAGAGAGAAGTAAATAAAGGGGAGGGAGAGGAAACATAAAATACCTCATTCCTCCCAGTAGCTCTATAAAGTGCACATGCAGAATGCTCATGATGACTCCAGATAACTTCCCAAGTAAATACAGACTTCTTCAAAATCCAGCAGATTTTCGAAGCAAAAGCTGTGGTATTCACGCCTGTTACAGAGCTGATTTGGTGACTGGCAGTATCTTGGCCATCGTGTCAAGGAAGGACGGACTGAGAGAAGTGACTGGGGGACAAACACCCGCGTGCTGGTTGGGTACCAACACAGCAAGGATGGGGAAGGAGCTGGACTGGTGAAACCTGCGGGACCTGAGCTCTGAGGATGAGACACAACCATTGAAGAAGGCAGCTTTGCTGTTTTCAGAATTGTTTCGTTTCACGCATTTCCTACTGTAAACACTATTTTAATGTGTGCAGAATTTTGACAGACTGCAGCCATTTCTGTTTTTTGCCTATCCAAGGCGTGCTTTTGGTGGAACATATAAGTGAATATGAAGTGCTGTTTGGGTTTCCAGCATTAGAAATTTCTCTGCAAGAGCTGTAAATCTTCAGAGATTTGGTGGAAAGATTCACTAGAAGCAGAAATTTTGTCTAGAGCTAGAAATGTGCTTTTTTGGTGCCAGACACCATCTCTGGCAGTGTTCAAGAACCGTGTATATGAGGCACTTGGGGACACAGTTTAGGAGGCATGGTGGGTTTATGGTTGGACTTGGTGATCTTGAAGGTTTCTTGCAACCATAATGATTTGATGATTCTGTGATTCTTGCTTTCCTCCCTGCAAGCGTGCAATTTCAGCATTTTAAAGCAGAGAGATGTTTGAGCTGGGAAGGCTGTGCATGCCAAGGGGCTGCGGCGGCCCCGCGGCGGCACCAGGCTCTGTCCAGCCTCCAGTGTGGCCAAGCACTTCTGTGCCCTCGCTGCGCCTGTGCCCGAGCTCTCTGGCCTGGCGGCACCGGTGCTTCGCGCAGTGGGAGCTCACGGGCGGGGGTGCCAAGGGCAACGTTGCGTGGGAGGACGGTGCCATCCACATGTGCACTGCTCAAACTGAATTTGTATTGGCAAACTCTATTCTGGCATTTTCCAGCTTTTAGTATCTTAAATTTACAATTTTCCCCCTTCATTTTAACAAAGTTAAAAGGCAGGTATTTTTCTGAAGAACAGACTTTCTGTGCTTTGAATGTGTGGGCTTGGCTTTCCCCCTTGGTAGGTTCGGAGCACTTACCTAGGAAACGCTGGGGGAGGAGATGGACCCTTGTTCTCAGAACGGGCCCCTTTGGAAGAGGACTGGCAGCACGGTTGGCCAGTGGGATGCTCCTCTGTTCCCTGGACACTTGGGCATGCTGGGATTTAGGAGGGCAGGAGGAGCATGTGCAGATCTCCACCAGAAATGTTTTATGCAGAAATCGGCTGCCAGCGTGTTCCCTGCACACAGCGGTGCTGGTCCGGGGTGTCTTGGTGGGATCCCTCCAGAGTCTTCCCCCGTCTCCTCCTCAAGGGTCTCCAGAGGACTCTGCTGGGGTTCAGCCGGGTCACCCCTGGGTGCCTGGACCGGTCTGTGCCTCATTCAGAGTGTTCTGGCTTGTGGAATGAGGACAGCTCTTACTCAAAGTGCAGGCTGGATGAAAAGAGATTTTTTGGTGGAGAAGGGCAGATGGTGGCACAAGAAAAACATGGAGCTGACGTGAATGAGCATGAGACTTGCCTGGGTCCGTGTGTGACTGGACGCGGAGGACGTGCAGGTGCTCTGCGTGCCCAGGAGTGCCAAGCGCCATGGGCGGAGTTGCTGGCCTGCGTCGCACAGCAGGCTCGGGCGCAGCTGCAGTGACGGGGGCCGCAGCCCGGGACAGGGCTGCGCGTGGGCGGCGGGAGGCAACGGCTGCGGCGGCTCTGTCCCTGCTGGCTGCGGAGCAGCGGCCGGACGAGGATCCCGCTGCCCTGAGCCTCCTCCCACGGGATTTCCCCTGCCGCCCACAGGGAAGGTGGCCCTGCTCCTGCTGCTCCTGCTGCTCTGGCGGCTCCCGCTGCTCCGCGGCTCCTGCGTAGCACGGGGCAGACCCTGGCCTGGCCTGACTGGCTGCCCCGTGCAGGGCCGCGCGCTGCCCCCCGATGCTCTGCCTTGCAGAGTGAGGGATTGGCTCCCCCAGGCCAGGCTGCTGAGCCTGCTGTGATCATGTCACGTCGGGCTCCGTCGATGTTAACATCTCATTATCTTTGTTACTGTAATTACATTATCCGCTGCTTTATGCAGAATTATTCTCCGAGGACTAATTGATGGATCCATGTTTAATTCATTAATCATTAGCATCAAATTCGACAATTACAGTGCACACTGATTGTGGAATTTCAAATGTAATGAGGGAAGAATTAACAAAGAAAAGGGAAAACCTGTTTCCCCGGCACACCGCTGCTCGCCATGGGGGACAATGACATTGAGGCAAGAAGAGGCACAGAGAGCAGGTGACACAGGTCACGGCAGACAGGAGGCCACCAGGGCCCTCCGGACCTTCCTCTGCTCGCGGCAGCCCGGTTGTCCTGCCAGGTCGGAGAGAACCGTTGAGCTTTGAGGGGAGTTGGCGCCTGGTGCAGGGAGGGCCCCGCGGTCGCTGCCGGGGCCCTGTGGCCTTGCGCACCCGCGCGGGACCGTGGTGCAGAACCAAGCAGCAGTCCTGGAGCCCCATTCTCCCTCTCCTGGTACCTATAAAACACTTTGTGGAAGAAACCTGGAGCAGCCTTCCCTTCCCAGTCGTGCCCCCTTGGCTGGTGGATCTGCTCCCCAAGGGCAGATGTGGTTCTGTGGGCAGCTGTTCCAGGGGCTGAAGCAGCTGTTGCAGGGTCAGAGGTGGATTCACCTTTTTCTTTACTGTGGATGTGCCACCACAGAGGCTTCGTGTGTGTGAACATGGGCACTTCGGCTTAGGATTCCCGTGGTCCTTGCCACATAAGGCAGACTGAGGAGCAGAGCAGAGCCCTGGCGCGTTGTCTTGGATCGGGTAACCGTTGGGTGCCCATGCGCTGAGCCAGGAGCCCGTGCGCCGAGCCAGGAGACTCTTCCAGCCAGCCTGCCCCTCTGTCCTGCACACGCGGGACGTCCCCGTGAGACAGCCTGTGCTGCCATCGCTCCCTGCCAAGCCCAGCCAGCTCAGCCCAGGGCCAGTCGCCAGTGCCAGGCGGCCCTGATGCTCTCAGCGGACGTGCACTGCTTGGAGGTGATTCCAGGCGGACGACTGGAAACCTGGCGTTAACCCTTCGCTGCAGGGAACCTGCTCTGCCTGCTGCTGAAATGGGTAGGAGAGCTCGAGGATGGTCACGGTGCCGCAGCCAAGGGTCGGGAACTTGAACACAGGCTGCCCACAGCTGGAGGCCAGTGTGTGAGGGTCTTTGGAGCTTGTATGTGTGAACTTCATCCTTCCCAATAATATGCTAAGGGGCTTTTTGTAGGCTGAGGATGCAGTAGACACTGGAAACTTAGCAGATGTTATCTGTAAATAATATTTGTCATTGTAAGTCATATATAAAATACAGTAGATTAATGTTTATGATACTGTAAATATCATAAATTCACTATAAAATTATACTTAACATCTTGAGAATTTTATCTGGCTGCCTGAAGTAGGAGAATGAATCCAAACTGTGAAGAGGGAGCCATTGCATTCAGTGCATTGCACTGCACAGGAGCAAGAAAGGGGGTCTGGACTCTGCAGGGGGAGAGGAGGATTTTTGTGGTGGGAGCTCGAGACGTTGCCCCAGGTAGGGCCGTGCCAGCAGACTTCAGTACCCAGTTCCTTTGGCTCGTAGGAGCCTTAAGGACCGAGATAGGCAGGATCAGCTGGAGGTTGTATTTGCTAGGCGTATGCTAGAATTATGTTGCATTTCACATTTCCAAGCCTTGTAACTCTCATTCTGTTCTGTTAGACTTTCTTATTTCTTTCTATAGAAGGGAAATTGAGGCAAGAAAAGGTAAAGCCAGAATTGCCACAAGCATCCGCTAGCTATATATCTTTGCTTTAGAGCCTGAGGATTTATTTTTCAAGAACTTAGCATTTTTATAGCCCTTTAAAGCTTAGCTGTGAACTCTGAGCACAGGGTCTCCAGCTGGGCGCTCAGAGCAGGAGGAACACATTATTAGTGGCTGATTTTGACAAGTTTTCGTGTAAGTGACTGGCACAGTATTTCTGGGAGTTTTGTGGCAGTGTGTGGAATAGGTCCCAGCTCCCCAAAGGGAATAGTCAACTCCTTAACTACGGCATCCTGCGCTGCAAGGCCGCTCTTTCTGCACCTCCCGATGCCGGGTGCCTGCCGGGCTCCGCAGCTGGGTGCTCTGCCGGCTTGGGGGGGCCCTGCAGTACGGGGCCCCCCGCAGTCCCACGAGGGACCTCTGCGTCACCACGAGTCACTCCTACCCGCGCCTCAGCTTGGCCCTGTTTGCCGTTAGCCCTTATGCAGAGTGCTGCTGGCGCTGGACACGCTCTGCTCTCCCCGCCGAGGGGCCGGGGATGAGGTGCAGCCCTGAGCTGCGGCTCAGATTCCTGAGAACGGCGGCTGGCACTGGGAAGACATGCCATGTCATGCTGTGCCATGTCATGCCATGCTGTGCTGTGCTGTGCCATGCCATGCTGTGCCATGCCGTGTCATGCTGTGCCGTGCCATGCCATGCTGTGCCATGCCGTGCCGTGCCATGCCATGCTGTGCCGTGGTGGCACTGCAGCATCCCCATGTTTCACCAGTTGTCTCCCTTTAAACTCTCTGATGTAGCTACTCCACCTTGTATGCAGAAGCTGGAGCATTTTTCTCTGGGTCTGCTCTCATGGGGGGGGGTGGAAATGCTTCCTGCCAGTGGTGAGACCGGTGTTTGAGGTTTGCCTGGAAGCAGCCCCGCGGGCTGAGCTGGGCGGGCTGTGCCGTATCCGCTGGGACTGCTGGTGATACAAGGTCTTGCCTGCCTTTCCGACGTAGGCTGAGCTGCTCCACAGGGTTGCCCTGGGTCCTGCAGGAGTGAGCCTGGTTGTACAGAGTTGTACCGTTGGCACAGTGTTCGCACCGCCGAGAGAAGCGGTCCGGGTGTACCTGTTGTGACAGAGTGGTGAGGGGCAGCTCAGAGGAAATCTCTTAGGAAAACTCTTGTTTTACGGAGTTTGTTGCAGCTCCTTATCTGCCAGGCCCGTTCCTCCAAGCCTGTCTTCACTGCACACTCTGCACGGCCTTGCAGCTGCCCCGAGTTACGCTGTGGAAACAGTCATATGGAAAAACAGTTTCTGTTACATCCTTCTCCAGCCTTACCGCAGGCTCTGCAGATACGCGCAGAGACACTGCTGTCCACAAAGCATTAAGTAGCTTCAGCAGTGGCTTCGTTCCTGGACAGACTCCTGCTCCCTTTGCCACGCACGGTTCCCGCAGGAGCCCCAAGTCAGGAACCCTGCCTGGAACAGAGCTGCCTCCTGAGGCCGTGGGTCCTGCGAGGCCGGGCCCGGAGGCCAGCGCCTGGCCACAAAGCGACATGTCGCCTCCTGCCAAGCGCCCGTGTGTGGGAGGAAGGGTAGCACTTGCCAGCCTCAGGTCCGCCCTGCCCTCTGCTCGCAGCCTTTCCTTCTCGGAAATCCCCTGCCCTTCTCCTGTGCCAGGGCAGACCGCGGACCATGCTCGGTGCGTGGCACCCTGTGGGGTCCTTGCTCTGCCGCCTCTCAAGAGCCGCCACTGCCTGCTGGAGGGAACCATGCCCTCCGCAGGGGTTTGCATCCTCTGTTTTGGGCTGGAGATTCCTGGAGCTGCTCTTGGGTGAGAATTCGGGCTGGCAGGGTTGGCACCCAAGTGTCCTGGCAGCCAAAATGTGCCCAAGCTGCTGCCGACCGCCTGAAGGCTTCACCTCCGCCCAGCTCTGCAGCCACGTCCCGAGGCTCCAGAGCTGCTTGGTGACCCCCGGCTCGGGAGGAGGGAGACGTCGCGGCGTGCCGGCTGCGCAGGGCTGTGAAATAGCTTTCTCGGATGTCACCTCGCTGGTGTGTGAGTCCTCAGCGCTGCTTGGTAATTTGTTTTCCAGTTCCAGGCTGCATGACAGCCCTCTTGCAGCATTTGTGCCTGTCTGTGCAGCCACGTACCTGTCAGTCCGGGATGTGGCCCTGTTTCTCAGGCGCTCAGGATCTGCAGGAAGGCCAGCCCCAGGGCCACCCTTTGCAGTACGGTGCAAGCCAGGTCTCCCAAGGGAACGTGGGGCCGCACTGCGTCCCGCTCGTGCTCGGCGCCTGTGTCCTCCGGAGCGCGTGGGGTGCAGCGCGGTGCCATTCCCCACAGAGCCGTAGCCCTCGCATGGGCCTCTGCATGCGCTGCCGTGCACGTGGCCAGGGCTGCCTGCTGCCGCTGCAGCACCCATCTTCGTCTCTGCTTTGGGCTCAGCGCCGCGGCTTCTACCGGCTCCAGTGCCTCCCCAGCCAGCAGTGCGGCATGTCCGGCACGGATGGCCACCGGTGTTGGGAGAGCATCCAGCGGCTGCGTGGTCCCCGTGCCCTACACCTGCCGTGCCACCCTACCCCTCTGTGTGCCCCCAGCACACAGAGCACCCTGTGCTGGCTGGCCCCGCAACGCCCACGCGCAGGCAGGACGGAGCGCACTGCGGGAGCCGCAGCAGGGAGGGAGCTGCCAGCGCCGCCTCCCCTTCCCCTCGCTCTGCCCTCCCTCATGGGAACCCAGAGATTGATTTTCTCCAACCCAACAGCATAATCACTAACCCTAATTAGAGATAATTACTGGGACTTGATGCACTTATTACTTGCTAGAACGCTAAAGGAGCTGAGCATGGCAGGGCTGGGTGAGCAGAAAGGCCTCCGAGGAAGCGGACAGAGAGGAGCGGGGGCAGAAGTGGCGGCACAGACGAGATGCCGTGACGTGGCAGGCAGGGCTCAGCGCTGGAGCCCCTTGGCCCGCGGCTCCCGCAGGGCGGCCGGCCAGGCCGGCAGCTCCAAGCATCCTGCGCTGCTGAGCGTCTGCACTGGGCATCTGCCACAGGGCACCTGGAGCAATGGACAGGAGCCATCTGTGACAACCCGGGTACAAATTACATGCCCAGTGTCACCAAGGGAGATGGGACAACAAGGTGCCTGGATTCCTCCAAGATGGGCTGAAGACCCATCACACGGAGCCGCTCTTCTCCTCCCCACAGCTTGTGGCTGATGCAAAAGGAGAGAGGCAGGAATCACCCTTCTACAGGCAGCAAACTCAACCCCGTCCTCGTGTCACCGAGGCCCTCTCGGCTTGTGCTTCCAGGAGCGCATCTTGCTGTCCCTAAGGGTCTGCCCAGAGCAGCGTTGCTCTTGCTGCTCGTTCCTCGTCAGAGCAGGCCCTGGTCTGTGCAGGAACAGGGCCTGGGGACCCTGGAGAACTTGGAGCTGCTCTGAAGCCTGCAGATGTTGTGCCTGGTTATGGCACTGGCGCCTGCCAGCAGCCTGTGCCGGGGGATGCAGACGGCAGCTCCTCTGCAGTGGCTGCCTCCCACGCCAGTCTTGGTGATCAGTATTACTTGTACGTATGATTTCTGCAGCTTGAGATTTCAGGTCCCTCTACAGACACCAAGTGACACCTTTAGTTGTGCTGATGGACAAGAGGTCCAAGGGCCAGGAACACCAGCCTTCATCCATTCCCCACCTCGTTCCCAGCATGTAGTCTGTGTGACACAGAAATGGTTTCTTAGGTATTTCTCTGTAGCGTGTAGGACATTAAGGTATGTGGGCACAGTGGTGATGGCTGGAGGGTAGCAAGTGTCACCAGACCTCCCTCAGGTTTCCCAAATGCAACTTTCTCAGGAAAGCCATAGAATCATAGAACGCTTAAGGTTGGAAGGGACCTCTAGAGATCATCTAGTCCAACCCCCCTGCACATGCAGGGTCACCTAGAGCATGTGGCTCAGGACTGCGTCCAACCGGGTTTGGAAGATCTCCAGAGAAGGAGACTCCACAACCTCCCTGGGCAACCTGTTCCAGTGCTCTGTCACCCTCACTGTTAAGAAATTTTTCCTTAAGTTCCTATGGAACTATTGATGCTTCAGTTTGTGGCCGTTTCCTCTAGTCCTATCAGCAGCCACCGCTGAGAAGAGGCTGCCCCATCCTCCTCACTGCCTCCCTTGAGGTCCTGATAGACACTGACCAGGTCTCCTCTCAGCCTTCTCTTCTCCAGGCTGAACAGGCCCAGCTCTCCCAGCCTTTCTCAAACATTTTACCTCATTGTCAAAAAAGTCTGACAGTGGTTTTACTTTGCTCCTACTGATTTCAATGACAAGTCTCCCACTAATTACACAGAAACATATTTAAGCCAATAGAAATCTTACCTAAAATATTTATTTGATCTTACATAACTCTAAAACAATGATGAGCCTGTTTACAGACTAAATTTGTGGTACCTACAACCCTTATCTTCTTATGTTTCTTCTACGAGGTAATAAACATACCAACTGTATACTTATAAATGGAGTATCTGGCACACTCCAATAACTTGTGGTTTCACTGCAGAATCACTCAATAGTTGAGGCTGGCAGGGACTGCTACAGAGTGGACTACCTAGACCACTCAACCTGCTCAAAGCAGGGTCAGCTGGAGAAGGTTGTTCCTGACTGTCTAGCCAGGTTTTCAGCATATCCAAGGATGGAAACATGTCTGGGTAAACTGTTCCTGTGTGTGAGCAATCTCCCAGTAAAACTCCCTAGTGTTTTCTATGTTTAAATGGAATTTCATCTATCTGACTATTGTTTGTGCCCATTGCTTCTTGTTCTATCATTAGGTCCTGCTGAGAAGAGTCTACCTTCATCTTCTTCACATTCTTCCATTGGACATTTATACATCCTGGNTTTTTTTTTTTTTGCAGCCCCCATGCTCTCATTACCCTCATCTGAGCAGATATGGAGATGAATCTCAAAGCTAAAAGTTAATAGTGGCTTACAAGTACAAGTAACCTTGACTTTGTTACGGTGATGCTCAGGCAGGGCAAAATTCAGATCCAAGGTATAGAGTATCAAATACACATGCATGCACAAATATATATGTCTGAGCCAATTTCATAAAGCTGAAAGCAATTATGAGCCAGATCATTTGGGAAAAAGAACTTTTAAAAAAAGGCATAATTAGGAGTTTTTAAAGAATATTTCACTTGATAGCAAAAAAAGACACAGTCAAAAGGAAGACTGTGTTACTTAAAAGTGTATTAATCTGGGTTAAGAGGAGACATGAGCTATTTGCTTTATTTGCTTTTCCTCTACTCGAACAGCAAGAGAGTGCCCAGGAGCAGAAGGAAGTGAGGGGCAAATAATCTGCATTGTGCTACTACCTTTTATACATGTGTGCATGTATACAAGCACGTGTATATATGATAAAGCAGCACTTTGTCGGTACTGCGTGGGATGGGAAGCCACCCGAGGTAGCTGCCGATAGCACACGTGGTGGCGCGTGGCCAGCCAGACGCGCAGAGCTGCTCTCTGCCCATAGCCAAACTGCGTGGACGAACCTCCGCTGGGGTGGTTAAAGCAGAGCCCCCTCGGCGGGACCCCGGGCTTCGGCGGGCCGTGTCCCAGCCCCAGCGTCCTGGCCCCGCTCCAGCCACCGCCGCACAGGGGCTCCTCGCGCTGCTGTTTGGGTTCAGAGCGCACGGAGACGCAGGGCACCTCGTGCTCACCGGCTCCTCCTCTCGTGGTCGGTACTGCTCAGATTTACTGAGAACAGCGAGGCAGAGCAGCATAGTTCTGTTCTTGATTAAGCACCTGGAAGCGGGGTGGGACAGGAATAGCAGCAAACGCCGCGGCCAGGCCGAGCTCCGCCTGGCTCCTCCGCAGGGCCGCAGACGGTGCTGCGCACCCAACCGGCGACCTGCCTCGTCTGGGCGCCCCCGCCCCAACGCGTCCTCCTGCCGCCCCTCTCCTTCCTCCTTCCTTCTCTCCCACGGCCGCGCTCTTTAAAAAACAGCCCTTGCATCTTGCTTCCTTCTTCAGCAGATTCAGATTTTGAGCTTATTTCCCCTTCTCTTGTTTTTCCTCCCTCTTCTGATCCGCGGTCCCTTGTGAAGATGCAGCAGGGTCCCCTTGGCCCCCCGAGATCTGCTCTGCGTTTACCCTCTGCTGTGCTCCACGCTCAGTTTGCTTCCAGCTGAGAAGGCTGCCTTGTCTGCAGCGTCTCAGACATTGTTGTAATAATTTTTAGGTCAAGAATCATGAGAATAGTCACCGTTCATATGTCATATCAAGCTCCTAATCACTAACTTTTATGTTTCCATGGAGACTCTGCATAACATACAAATAAAAGTGATGGATTTAGTATCACTTTAGCTCATTTCCCAACTCACCTTCCCCTCTCTTTGCTCGTGTCAGGAGCCAACATTACTGTGGTTGCACAGGGGATATGGCACAGGTAACTGGCAGAATTAAAGGCACCGAAAACATTTTCAAGTTAGGAGGAATCCTGAGAAAAGCATCAATTCATCACTGTATGGAAATTGTAGAATGATTAATAAGAAATTAAAAAACAAGTATGTTCAATAAATACCTCTGTTTTTGATATTTGAGAAAAAAGCAAGATGGTGTGTCTTACCACTGAATGATGATGAATTCTTCACATTCCAGCTATAATTAGGAAGCATATTAAACAGCAGGTAGGAAATTTAGACATATTCAAATCAGCAAGTCTGAATTGCTTAATTCAGGAATGTTGGAAGATCTGGTCAAGTCTTTCTTGGCTGTTGATGGCGATGCTCCGCTCAGGAGCAGGGCAGGATTCCGGCAGGCTGGAATGCTGGGGTGCCAGAGGCCGTAGCATGGGCATGGACGTGAGGAGTGGTGACAGGTTCAGAGCACAGAACAGCTGTGAGAACAATTAAAGGATTGTAAAATTCACCCGATAGGGAAAGATTCAAGGAGCTCAACTTGTTTAGTTTATCAAAGAAAAGGTTAAGAGATAATTTCAACACTGTCTGTAAGTACCTGTGTACGAGCAGAGATTTGATAATAGAGGGCTCTTTATCAGACAAAAATGCAGCAAGCTTCAGTGGCTCATGGCTGAACAAGACAATTCAGGCTGGAGGTAAGGTGCAGATTTTATCCGTGAGAGTGATTAACCGTCAGAACAACTTAGCAGAATTGCTGTGATTTCTCTGTCACCGTCAATACCATAATCAAGACTAGATTTTCTAAAAGATATGTTGTAGTTCAGACAGGAATAAATTAGGGAAGTCCTGGGAGGTAGTTGCAGGTTATGCAGCGAAGATTGGGCATTCGCAGGGCTCCTCTGGCTGCATGTTGGCACCTCCAACTCGTGACTCAAGCTGCTCCTGGTTTCGCTGGAGCTGGGGGCAGCCCTCCTGACACTGGATCCCGCTGGTCTGTGCAGAGCCGGCCGCCGTCGGAATTGAGGGTGATGTGTGTGTGTCAGTCCGATGTCCCCCGGTGGAGAAACGTGCTATGGCCTCTGGTCTGGAAGATGGGAGGACGAAGCGACAACCGCACAGCCATGGTCAGCTCTCGTATCCTGCTGCAGGCACCTACCTTTTCAGTCCTCAAAGAGAGGCCAGGACTGTGCAGAGCTGCTTCTCCTTGTGAGCTTGTACCTAGACACGTATTAGCTCTGGTAGTAGCTAGGGTGTTACGTAACCACTTATCCCATTGCATCTGTCCGAATATTTGTTCACCAAAGGCAGTGCTAAGTAAGGAGAGCAGTTCCCCTGTGCCAGAGCATCTGTGGAGCCCAGTGAAAGGCAGCAGCTCCCGCTGTGCACAAGCTGGCAGGTCCTGATGTCCGTGCCCAGAGCGGAGCTGGGAAATGCCATTCCCTGCAGTTCGTGTCCATGATTTCACACAAATACTCACGGCACTGGGAAGGGTCCGTCATCCCGAACTGCCCCATGGTTCCAGGGGGGTCGCGCAGGTGCAAGTATTGTTGCTTTCTCCCAGGAAGGGCTTGATGTTGATGTCTTTCATACATTTCTCCATCCCTATGTGTTCCTGGCATATCCTGGGCTCTTACGAATAGGAATTGCTAGGAAGGAAGGAGCTGCTCAGGTTTCCAGCAAGATGCTTGCTCACAAAACAGGCCCCAGTGTCTGACCCTGTGCTTGGTGGGGCAGCAGCGTTCAGGGCAGCTGCTGCAGGCTCCCAGGACGGCCACGTTCCCGTGTTTTGCCCATTGCAGAGGAGGGATGAACCGCATCATTCTCACAGGGGTTTTACAGTGTAATGAGGCTGCCGACTGTCACTGCCCCAAGCACCAGTTAGTCCCTAGGAACTGCAGGTGGGCATCCATACAGCCCACTGCACACACCATCCGGCAGCTCTGAAGCCTGGAGCGGCTGCAGCCACCTCGCTCATGTGACTGCACAGGCTTTGGAGACGTGGCCTGGCTGCAGAACACTCCTGTGCACCAGAGTCAGCTAAAGGGACCACAGCTTTTAATAGAAATAAATGTTCAGGAGCTGCCAACAAATACTTTAAAATCTGGGGGGGAGGTAGCTGCCAGCTCTCTGGGAGGTGGTTAGGCAGGTTCTAGAGCGCCAGCATGCTGGCTGTGCCTGCGCTCAGCCTGCCGCAGCACGAAGGAACTTGGGGTTCCCCTGGTATCAGGGTGACCTCAGGGGGACCTCCATCACCAGAGCATCTTTGTTGCAGCAGAGCGGCTTCCACGTGCCTGGAGGAAACATGCCTCCCTCTACGGCTCCTGTGCCCAAGCAGCCTCCTGCTGTGCTCCTGACTGAGACAGCCCAAGCACCCAGCTGGCCTCTCATCTTCTCCTCAAGGAGTAGCCAAAAGCCGCATGTCCTCCCTGCATCACTCTGTGCTGGTGGTAGCTTCATGCACAGATACAGAGCACGTTGGGATAACTCAGCTGAGAGGTGACGGGATTGTGAAGAGCTGAGACCAAGCCATGTCCACCAGGTGAGGCCAAGCCTCCTTGCTCAGGCAGAAACAACGACCCATCAATGACTGATTGAGCTGTGCCAGAACACGGCATCAGTGAAGACACCGAGGCTGAGGCTAGCTCTAGACAGCGGTGGTGCATCCTTAGTGTTGGCCTTCAGATTTTGCTGTAGCAGCAAGCTTTTCAAAGCATCTCCTCTACCAGCCTCACTTGTGCCTTGCTCAGCTGCAGCCAGGCTATCCTGATTGAGGCCAGGTAGCTGGTGTGATGGAGCACAGACTGGGCAGGATTTCCCGACCATCTGACCTGGTGCCTTGCCAGCCACCCTTCAATGGTGAATAAATCCAGCAAGAGAGAGCTGCTCCTTTGAGCTACTGCAGGCAGGGAGTCTAACAACACCAGGACGTCTTTATGTTGCAGTCTGCCGTGTGCGCTGGTCAGGGCAGGATGAGCCTTCATAGAAACATAGGATGCTTAAGGTTGGAAGGGACCTCTAGAGATCATCTAGTCCAACCCCCCTGCACACACAGGGTCACCTAGAGCAGGTGGCTCAGGACTGCGTCCAACCGGGTTTGGAAGATCTCCAGAGAAGGAGACTCCACAACCTCCCTGGGCAACCTGTTCCAGTGCTCTGTCACCCTCACTGGCAAGAA
Organism: Nothocercus julius; assembly: GCA_013398735.1. NCBI lineage: Eukaryota > Metazoa > Chordata > Aves > Tinamiformes > Tinamidae > Nothocercus > Nothocercus julius. The sequence goes on along the minus strand of VZSV01000363.1, from coordinate 187,494 downwards.
ATTTTTCCTTAAGTTCCTATGGAACTTTTGGTGCTTCAGTTTGTGGCCATTTCCTCTGGTCCTATCAGCAGCCACCATTAAGAGGCCACCCCATCCTCCTCACTGCCTCCCTTGAGGTACTTCTAGACACTGACCAGGTCTCCTCTCAGCCTTCTCTTCTCCAGGCTGAACAGGCCCAGCTCTCTCAGCCTTTCCTCATAGGGCAGATGTTCCAGGCCCCTGATCATCCTTGTAGCCCTATGAGCCTTCATGACCCTGTCCCATTTTGGGGGTAATGGCAGCAGTCGTTGGCTGACAGCACCAGACGCAGCGAAGAGGCTGGAGCAGACAGTGACCCGAGTGCCCGTCTCCTGTCCACTGGCGCAGGGAGCACGTCCCTGCGTGCAGCGCATCCCTGTGAGCCACTGGCACTTCCTCTTCCGTGTCCTGGCCGTGGCAGGCGCCAGCCCTCCCTGCGTGAGGGGCCACACGCGGGCAGCGGGGCAGGCTTGGTTTCCCCATCAGGGAGAGCAGGCATGCTCCTTTCCTGAGGGAAGCAGAAAGTGTCTTTGTGCGGCTCCTAGTCAGAAAGATCTCAGCAGATCCGCTCACTTCGTGCTGTTGCTGCAGGCAGTCTCTGTTAGCTCGGACGGTGGGATGCAGGACGAGCGTGGTTAGATTAGAAGGGTTAGTAGGGATGGATTAACCGCCTCGGCTTTTTGGCACCTGTTCCCCTTCAATTGACTTATTTAGGGGCTGTGTGAGGCTCCAGGTGAGGCATCGCCCCGGCTGGTGCAGGGGGTGTCTGTGCATCCCGGTTCTGCAAGACGTGATCTCTTCTCGTGCCTTTGGGGTCACATTTGGCTTTTCGGCTGTGCTGGTGCTGTCGCCTGGTCCGGTGGCGGCTGGGGATTGCAGACCTCCTCCTGCATGGTGTTTGCGGTTGAGGAGCTCCTGCTCAGCACAGAGCTTCTTGGCGCAGCAGTGCAGTCCAAATCCCACACAAACCAGAGGGTGCTTCCCCAGGGCTTTTTGAATCTGGCCCATTAGTTCAAGCGCACATCTTTGCGCTCTGCTAGCTAAATGTTGTTGCCTTTTTTTTTTTAAACCTCAGTTTGCAAAGCCATACAATCCTGTATGATGTTTCATCCTCTTAGTCACATCTAGCAGTGCTTCCACCTTAATGTCACAGGGAGATCTCAGCAGGACACACTGTTTTGCTCAAATCGCCATTGAAAACGTTAAATTAGATTTGTCCAGAGGTCCTCAAGTGGCAGATCTTCATGCCATGGGATGATGCCCCTCGCCCTTGCCCGGGTCTGTGCCCCCACGTGGCAGTGAGGTTTCTATTTGCCCCATGCGGAATGGTCCTGGCCATGCTGCTGGGTCCGCTCTTAGAACAGCGGTGTTTGCTGCTGGGTAATCGACTGGGCTTTGCTTCAAAAGGCATCCTGAAGCCTGGCCTGCTGCTGGCGTCATGCAACGCATCCACGGGAAGCTCTCCTTGGAGATTTGGAGGAAACCATGATTGGAAGAGCTTGGCTTGGGGCTGAGCAAGGTCAGAGAGCTTGGGTCCGTCCTGGGCTTTGCCTCGGAGAAGGCAGCGAAGTCTCACCTGTAGCCTTCACTCTCCTCCCTAACCTAAGAGGATGACGGGCTGGTGGCATCCGCAGGGATACTGTTCCCAAGGGCTCCGCCCCCCTGGGAGCACCTGGCCGGGCCCTGGGGTGAGCTGGGAGCGGAGCCGCGGGGACGTGGACGCCGCGGCCAGGCAGCCCCGCGGCTGGGCATCCTGTGCCCTCCCAGTGGAGCCGGGTGCTCCTGAGGGCTGGGCGCGCTCTGCAGCCAGGCCTCGAGCACAGGGCAGCAGAGCGCGTGGGCAGCCTGTCCCCGACCCCATCTCCATCCCAGGAGAGTGGCGTCGCCCCTGCTCCCACGCAGCCGTTCCCTCCCGCAAGGAGCAAGGGGAGATGGATGCGGCAGTCGGGAGCGGAGCGCCAGCTAATTACCCTTCCGAGTGTGTCTTGTAAATTAAGGGCTAATTAGAGGCAAAGTCAGTGTCATGGTTTTACACGTGTTTCTGTGGCGCTGAGCAGGGGAAGGGGGGGCTGCGTGCCGCAGCCGGGCTCCTAGCGCTTTGCTGTGCTCCCCGGTGCCGGGCCTGCCGGGCAGGGGATGTGGGGCCGGGCAGGGGGACAGGGCCGTGCTGGGCAGCACGGGCAGGGGCACATGGCGATACCCTGGGCAGCTATTGTGTCCATGCTGGGCAGGGGACATGGCTACCAGGATTAAGCAGGGGCAGGAGACTTGGCAGTGCCGGGTACACGGCCAGCACCAGGTCGGGGGACCTGGCAGAGCCAGGCAGCACAGGATGGGACCCAGGAGGAGCAAGGGGACTCAGCGGTGCCGGGACTGGGCAGTGGCCCTGCAGTGTGCGTGGGTGCCTGGTGTGCCTGGTGTGTGCCCGGTGTGGCGCGGTGCCCAGTGTGTATGGTGTGCCTGGTGTGCACAGTGTGTGCGGTGTGCGCGATGTGCCCGGTGTGCCCAGTGTGCCTGGTGTGCGCGGTATGCACAATGTGTGCGGTGTGGGCGGTGTGCACGGCGTGCGCCACGTGCACGGTGTGCATGATGTGTGCAGTCTGCCCAGTGTGTGCAGTGTGCCTGGTGTGCACGGTCTGCACACTCTGCACTGCACGGGTTTGGGCTGGAGCAACATGAGGCTGGTTCTGCGCAGCAAGGACGGGTCGGGCGAGCTGTCCAGGCAGAGCAAGGTGACAGAGAGCTGCTAGAGCGGGCGTCCAGACACTGCGGCCCAGCCCGGTCTGTGCCCCAGCCCCTGATGCAGTCGTGTCAGCCTTCGGACCAGCTCATGGCGCTGCCGCAGCTAAGGGGCCGGCGCCGGGCGCAGCAGCCGGCTGTGCTGCCACGAATCAGCTCCAACCTGCTGTATCCCCACGGATCAGCTCCAACCAGCCATATCCCTGCGGATCAGCTCCGACCCGCTGAATCCCTGCGGATCAGCTCTAACCTACTGTATCCCTGAAGATCAGCTCCAACCTGCTGTATCCCCGTGGATCATCTCTGACCCGCCATATCCCCACAGATCAGCTCCAACCAGCCGTATCCCTGCGATTCAGCTCTGACCCACTGTATCCCTGTGGATCAGCTTCAACCAGCCGCATCCCCACAGAGCAGCTCTGAACTGCCGCACACCCAAGGAGCAGCTCTTGTGTGTGGTATCCCATGGCGCAGCTCCAACCTGCCGTGTCCCCTGGCAGCAGGCGCAGGGCCGCAGCTTGCCTGGCCCCGGGTGCAGCGCAGGGGCCGCAGAACAGGTGCTGCTGCTTCGCACTGCATCGGAGCCGCTCGGCTTCTGCTCCTGGCTCTTCCCGGGAGCCTGGCGGCCGCGTGCCACAGGGAGAGATCGCAGGGCAGGTGGGAACCATCCCTCCAGGCAGCAGTCTGCAAGCTGCAGGTGGGAGCCGCAGGGCTTTCCTTCCCAGAACTGCTGTTTGCTTCTCTGAAAAGTTCGGATGTTCCTGAAATGCAGAAAAGCTGCCCTGTGCCAGTGCGCCTGTCCTTCGCTCTCCTGGGCACCAGGCTGCTGGGTGGCAGCTCAGGGCTCTATGGGCCAGGGGGGCAGCGGGCAAGACCCCAACCCTCCACTCCTGCCCTTCCCTGCCCTGCTCCCCAGCTCAATCCCCATCCACCTTCGGGCCTTCAACAGGTTTGTGGCTTTTGCCAAGGACCTGCAAGCAGGAAGGACGAGGCGTGAAGATGGGTGCATGGATTATGGGGTGGGTTGGTGTTTTTCCAGGCATTGGGGGGGTTGTGAACAGCCAGGAGCTCCAGCCTCCAGTGCTGGTGGGGGAGCTGGGCCGGGACACAGCAAGGCTGGTGTTGGGGGGGGCTGGCTGGGCTGTGGGAGCGGGAACCTGCCCCCGTGTCCCTATGGATCGGCCCCTCTGGCCGTGCCGGGCTGAGTGTCACTGCAGCTGCCAAGCAGAGCTGCCCCAGGCCCTGCAGGTCCCCCCTAGGCAGCCAAGACTCTGGGGTGCCCTGGCAGTGGGTCCTGCCGTCTGGTGTCTGTGCTGCCCATGCCCTGCTCGGCATTCCCAGGCATGTGGTGTCTGTGCCGCCCGTGTCCTGCTCAGCATTCCGGGCCGTGCGGTGTCTGTGCTGCACCCTGTCCTGCTCAGCATTCCCAGCCATGCGGTGTCTGTGCCGCACGTGCCCTGCTCGGCATTCCCGGCCATGCAGTGTCAGTGCCACCCATGCCCTGCTTGGCATTCCGGGCCGTGCGGTGTCAGTGCCGCCCGTGTCCTGCTCGGCATTCCCGGCCGTGCGGTGTCAGTGCCACCCATGTCCTGCTCGGCATTCCCGGCCGTGCAGTGTCTGTGCCACATGTGCCCTGCTTGGCACCCTTTGGGGACAGGCCGGCGCTGGGGAGCTGAGCCTGGCGGCACCATGGCTTGCGCGACTTGGGGCCGGTCGTGGCGAGTGCAGGACGCTCCGCTCAGTCCGCGCGCTTGGGGTGGCCACAATGGGCACTAACTCGTGGCTCTCCCGCAGGCGCTCCGCACTCGACCAGCAGCACCTCACTGCACTCGGAGCGCTCCGTCAGTGGCATCAACCTGGTGGGCTTCAGCTCCAAGCCGGACGGCATGCACCAGCGCTCCTACTCTGTCTCCAGTGCGGACCAGTGGAACGAGGCCGTGGCCGTCCCCAGTGGCTGTCCCAACCCTGGTGAGTTGCCCCCTGGCCCTGCTCCTCTGGGGGTGTCTGGGATGGGGAGGCTGCCTGACCTCCACTCCATGGCTGCAACCCCACCGCGGCAGCGCAGCCGCATGCCTGGGACGCCCTGGGAGCGCTGCCACTGGAGCAGCTGGCCCAGCCGAGGATGCTCTGGGCTCTCCCACTGCCCCCCCAGCTCTCCGCGTCCCCCGCAGTGTCGCCCCATCTCAGCTCCTCATCAGCCCCCGTTCCCCGACTCGGGAGCATCCGATGGGGCTGGAGCGATTCCTGTCTCCGGAGCACGCACCAACCACAGCCCTCCCCCGCCCCCCCGCGCTCGCTCGCTCACTCGCCGTGATGTTTCAGGACAGTTGAGTGAATTAAAATAATTCATACATTTCCCAACGTAGCCACTTTGCCGAATTGGAAAATAAATGCTTTTGTGCTGCATTCATCACTCCTTCGTTCCTGGCTCTGCCGCCGCACTAAAAAAGCAGTTAAATGCACATCAAGAGTGGAGGAGCCATTTCCATGCCTGCTCGCCCCTTGTAGTTCTCATTAGCGCGGCAGCCGCCCCCCCGCTCGCTCCCAGGGGCTTTCGCAGTTTAAAGAGAGCCTCTTTATGATCATTACCGGAGTCCGACTGTGCGGGCGCCATTTGCAGCTGAGGAGGCTCCTCATTTGTAACTGTGAAAAACTATCAATTTCAGCGCGCCTGATGCAGCGGCTCCATCATTGGCCCCATCAGCTCCCTGCTGGAAGCGAATTAATCAGACTGTTACTGCTGATGGGGCAGCGCAGGCGACGGGAGCGCGAGGGCGCAGCTCTGAGCATTAATGCGCCGGCAGCCCTCGCCCCCGCCGCGGCGCGCGCACAGCCGCACTCACGCAGCCTATGGGTCTGAGCGCGGGGCGCCGGCCGTCCCGCTCCATGCGAGGAAGCCGGACATGGCTGCTGCGCCCAAGCCCCCAGTCTTGTGCTGGCTGCGTGTCCCGGGCCCGCAAGCTGGGCGACTGTCCCGGCAGACAGCAGGGAGCTGCGGTGCTGGCGCCGCTGCCGCTGCGGATGCACCGTCCCTCTGGTAGCCCCTGGCGGGGAGCGAGTGGCTGCGCGGCGGTGAAACCTGCTCCAGCACGGTCTGCGTTTGGGGGGAACCGGGGAGCTGCCCTTATCCTGGTGTCTGTGAGGAAGGAAGCGGGAGGCTGTGGAAGGATCCTTCCTCCCAGCTCCGTGAGACAGGCGCCGCGATGTCCTCGGCGGGGCCGGGGAGCTCGCTGCCTTGGTGCTGGGGCGGAGCAGAGTCTCTACCAGGACGAGCCACATCTGCCCTCCTGGAGAGGGGTCTCACAGTGCCCCTCACCCCCAGCAGCACCGTCCCCGTCTCCCTCAAGTCGGGGCCCGTGGGCAGCGGGCGCAGCAGTGGTGCTGGGGTGGGTGCGCAGGAGCCGCTCCCACCACAGGCGCCGGGGCCGATGCGGCACGAGGCCCAGGCTGCTGGAGCTGGCCCGTCCGGGGCCATGGCACTGAGCACCTGGGCAGGGCAGGCCCGGGAAAGTTCAGGACCCCTACGGCACTGGGGACACGTGGGCTCCTTGCACCTGGCTGGAGGAGGCTCGTTGGAGGCTGCTGGCAATCTGTATATAAAAATGGAGTCAGGTTTAATTAGGTTTAGCTCTCCTAATTGTCGTCTGTCAACTGCTTCTCAGTGGTCATGCAGCAGAGAAGCCCAGCCAGTGCCTGTCAAATCCCGCAGGACCGGAGGAGGAGAAGCCTTGACGCTGCGGCCGCTGGCGGCCCTGGCTGGACACCGCGGCTGCAGGCTCAGACTCGCAGCGCTGTGGCCGAGCCACGATGTCCCCCGCTGCACGTGTGTCTGAGCGTGGCTGGGAGCGCGGCGCAGCCTCAGGACGAGGAGCAGATCGGGACTGGGCAGGGAGATGGGGCCCCGGCAGCCCTGGAAATGGTGCTGCCCTTGCGCCCCGTGGCGACTGCCTTCCTGATCCCAGGTGCTGGAGAAGTGGGAAGCAGAGGCCGGGTGCTGCTGCGGCCCATAGGGTTGTTGTGCGGAGCTGCCCGGGCAGCGGGGCCGCTGGGTCCTGCACACGGGGAATGCGCGAGAGGCAGGAGCACATTTCGGAGAGGGTTAACAGCGCGCGAGGCTCCCGCGCCCGTCGCCTTCCCCAGAGCCTGCATTTTTATGCTGATTGGAAGCCTGCGCTGTGTGTGCTGCTGAAATTGAATGTCAGGCTTTTGATTTTGTTGCTGGTCTCTAATGAAATTTGACATTTAATGGTGAGTGCAGCGGCAGCGTGTGTGTGTGTGATCGGAGCTTGATTAGCGCGCTCTAATTGACAGTAATTAGGCAGCTCCCTGATTGTTTCTAATTCTGCTATTAATTGTAAGGAACAGTATGATTGAGGATAAATTTGGTGCGTTGCTGCTGGGGATGCAGCTTCTTCAGCGCCGTATCGGAAGCCTATTGAGACCATCATGCTCAGGTTCCTAAGTGCGGCAACCCCGGCACCTCGCCAGCAGTGCGGGCCAGGAGGGAGGGATCTGCCCGCGGCCGGGACATGGGGCCTGGAGCCGTCCCCAGGCCCCTCTCCCTTGCGGAGCTGAGGACGGTGCAGATGAGCAGCGTGGAGCTGCCCGTTGGGTCGGCACGCTGGGCCATCCTGTGCAGTGAAGCGGTCCCATCGTGGCCATGTCACCGTCGGGCCGTCCCATGCAGTGAAGCAGCGCCGTCCTGGCTGTGTTGCCGTCGGGCCGCCCTGTGCGGTGCAGCGGTGCCAGCCCAGCCGTGTCGCTGTCAGCCCAGCGGGGCACTGCTTTGTCTCCAGGGCGCTTAGTTTCCTTTGGAAGGAGCAGGCTCTCATGGTCCATGCGTACACTGATTTCTTTATCTTTGCTTCTAGCTAACGGCACTGCCGATTCTCTCAGCTCCAGCCCGAACATTTCCAACGCTGCCAGTCCAAAGCTGGAGCCACCCCCGTCTCCACATGCAAACCGGAAGAAACATCGCAGGAAAAAGAGCACAGGGACAACACGGCCCGACGGCCCCAGCACCGCAGCAGAAGGTAGGACAGGTCTGCTCTAGGCATCTGCAGCAGCCCGAGCTCCTCTCCAAGCTTGGACTCAGTCAGGAACAGCAGCCAGCCCGGCTCTGTTTGCCCTTGATTTCTCAGCTGCAGCGGAAGCAGGACTGCCATTGTGCCTGCCACTGCAGCTACTCTTAGCCATGTTAATTAATAACTGTATCAGCAGAGCTGACAGCAAACCAGAGAGTTAAGTTTGCCAGACAGTTTCTACCATAAGAACTTGTTTTTGTTTGCTCATAGTTTTGCCAGTCTTTCACGCTGTAAAAATCTCATACCGGGCACCTGCCCCAGGCTGGGGGTTCTCAGCAAAATTCTACTGAGCCAGTGCAGGAATATGCATTGCATTGCCTCCTCTACAGAGAAGGGAACCCTCAGTCTGTAAAAACCCTCAGTCTGACTGAACACCAGGTCATCCTGCCCCATAGCAGTCAATAAGGTTTTGTAGTAAACTAAAATAAAGTATAAGGGTTTGAAGCCAAAGGCTCCTGTAAAACACAACAATGCCATCTGACCTGTACTCGACAAAACGTGCTGTGTCTGCCCTGGCCTCTTGCCCCAAATGGCAGGTCAGTCTGTAGGCCAGAGGGACAGGTGTTCCGTGCTGTAGCAGCTCATCTTCCTTCTCTTGCAGTCATTACAGTGATGATCTGTGCTGGAGTTTGACAGCTGTTGTTCAGCCTTTCCTGTTGTTGGTGATCTTCAGCTGAAAACCACTGATTCTAGGAGAGACTTCCCCTTTGCAGTGGGTGATTCAGGCATCTTGAGCATCACTTGAGCCTATAATATGCACTAGATGCCTCAGAAAAAGCAGAAAGTTGTAACTGTACTTATATCTTGTTAAACAAATATCTTTGGAGCTCTGAGAAAGGCAGTTTGTTGACACTTGGGACATGTTACTGCCCTTTTCACAGCTCCTCTCAGTGGATCTTGATAGACAGCAAAGAGTCCTCAGTCCTGTGCTTTGGCAGAGACCTATGTTCTTCATGTATCTGGAAAAAGCAATACCAAAGAGTTGGGTGGATTTACACCTGTGCATGGGGCTGAGAGAGTGTCTACTAGAATCATGTAACTAGTAGAGAGCCTGCAAAAACTGGAGGGAGTTCAGAAGAAGGTCCCAGTTTGATTCAGGGCTGATGAACACATTTATGACATGGCTGTTGAGGTACTCAACTGACCAGAATGGAGACTGAGAAGTGGAGGATGGTGCTATCAGTATTTACAGAAAAAGAAACCTGGTCCTGCAGGAGCAGTCAGCACAAAATTGAATGCACTTCCTTGTGGAGAAGGTAATTAAAAATGGAAACAGTTTTGTGAGGCAAGGGAGTGGGTTAACCACTGCCCAAAGTGTTCCAGTTAAATGAGCTGCCTTTCTGCAAGGCATGTTTGCTCTGGCCCCTGCCAGAAGCCCCCTGGCTCTGCATGTGGGTGACCAGAGGAGTCATTGGAGTTCCTCCCTGGTGGCCTGGAAACAACTCTGGAGCCAGCCCAGCTCTCCTGTCATCTCAGAGGGCCCTTTTTCAAACACTGTCTCTTTCTTGTTGCCCTTCCCTGTTTGGCGAGGGCGGTTGCAGTGATGGAGGCTGCACGTAGCATCCACACGGTGCCATGTGATGTCTGTCAGGCATCAGAATATCCTCGGTTGCTCCCTGCCCCGTCGTTGTCCACGGTGATTTGCTGAGCAGGGGTCTGGTGCTGTCTGTGGGGACAGCCAGGCCCTTCCCTGGGATGACAAAGTTAATCTGGAACCCTGCCAGGTGCAGGAGTAATGTAATTTTTCCTACAATGTACCTTACTCCACATTCATCAACATGGAGCTTCATTTGGCTGTGAGGTGTCAGCTCCCAAACTTCATCCGTCACCGGCAGACCTTGTGCGCGTTGCTCCTGCAAGCAGCTCCCCAAGGATGGCGGCGCTGCTCCGGTGAAGGAACATGGTCCCGGCCGACGCTGCTGCGGGCAGGTTGGGAGAGGGCCAGGCTCGTGGCTGTGGGGCTACCAGAGCCTGGCAGGGGCGGGGGGCACCAGAAAGGGCAGTCACCATCCGTCATCACCTGAGCCGTCCTCCCTTGCGTCTCCAGCTTGAGTCCACTCCTTCCAAGTCCTGGTGTCCCTGTGCCGCCAGCAGGAGGGTGCGGTGCCCCGGCTAAGTGCTGCAGCCGGCCGGCGGACGTGGTGGTGCCTTCCACGCGCTGCACTGGAGCAGTCCCACGCAGCATCCCGCACATGCGCTAGGCCCTGGTGTGTTCTTTTAAACCATTGGCTTTTAAAAAACTAATTTCTGTGCTTGTTTTTACTGCAGCCTGCTGTACTAGAGAAGTGAGCAGGTTGTCAAGGCAAAGCCTGGGTCAGCTCTGCCGATGACACCATGTGCGGAGCAGCCGCCCAGGCTGGGCGCTCCTGCCGCTGCAGGCCGTGCCGGGGGAAGTGCGCGTGTCCCAGCACCCGTGCTGCCCCGCTCGCCTTCGGCCCCTGCTCCGGCACAGGGAGCACAGCGGCCACACTCGGAGCCGTCATGCCGGCCCAGCCGGGGGTGCGCGCGGGTGGCGTGGTGCAGCACAGCGGGTTGGCATCGCAGGGAAGGCGGTGAGGTCTGGGGATAAATTGCCATCAGTTTATCTCATTTAGGAGGTAATCAGAGGAAGGGACGTGCAGAGCAATTGAATCTTAGTTGCTCTGAAGTGCCATAAATCAAACGAGCTGTTGCTTTTTTACATGGTCGCATGCTAACACGAGCGCGCCGTGAGGCTGCTGGGGAGCATCCGCAAACTGCACGAGCCGGGGCTGCAGAAAGCATCTCAGAGCCACCAGCGGCTGCCGGAAGCACCCATGGGACACTGCACTGGCAGCGCCAGCAGAGTCAGGCGGGGATGCACCTGCGCGGAGCACCTTGCACGGCGAGACTCGTCCCTGGCATGGCCGCAGCCCTGGCCGCGGCTGCGCTCTGCCCTGCACTTGGCCAGGGCCAGCAGATGCGCCTGGCGCGTGGTGCCTTCGCGACGCTCCCTGCTCCCTGCTGCCAGCGCAGTGATAATGAACTTCTCATGTGCTCAAGGAGTGATGCCGGGCGCCCAGCGCGGCGCTGACAGCCCCTTAATGCGCCGCTCGCGGCAGCCCAGCAGCGCGCTCCCCGCTTCCTTCCTGAGATTTAAAACCCACGGGAAATTGATGGCCAGGGAAGAGCTGTGCCGGGGCGCTGTGTGTGATTAATACGGGCTGTCGGGAGCGCGTGGAGCACGTGGCAGGGATCCCGGGGCTGCCCCACGCTCCGCCTCCTTGTCCGGCACTGACGGGTCAGCTCTGCTCAGTCCCAGGCAGCACCCCCCAGTGCCCTCTGCAACGCTGCAGCCCCTACACCCTGGGCACCCCTGCTCCTCCCCAGCCCATGCTGGACCCTCGCACTGCACAGCCCTAAGTCCCTGCAGAGCTCCCTGCTCCCCGGCGCGCATTGTCCTGCACGCCCAGTCCTGAGCCCCATGTGCACACGCAGCGTGCACTTGCTGCCCGGCTCTGTGCTCCGCTTTGCACATCTGCAACCGTGTTCTCCCACGGAGCCCCTGCTGCTCGCCGGGCCGCAGGGCCGGCTACAGGATGTGGGCGATGGGAACGTGCTGCTCTGCTCGGGGCTGCTGCCACGGAGGCGACGTGGGGTCCCCGTCGCAGCCCTCCCGCTGCAGCTCTCCCGATGCCTTGCCGCAGCAGAGGGGCCTGTCCCCATCGCACTAATACAGGTTAGGAATATTGGGTTTAATGATCTGCAAAATGAGGAGGCAGCGAGCTGACATTTACGAATGGCACCGCATCCTACTCTTCCCAGGCGCCTGCTAATTTGTTGATATCCCAAACACCTCGTAATGATGTGGCACTGTGGCAGCTTGCAAACAAGCGTCCCGAGGCCAGTGCTGCCGCAGCGAGGGAAGGAGCCTGGGTGGCAGAGGCCCTGCACAGGCAGGACCATCCTCCCGGCACGGCGGCCACACAAGGCAGGACTCGTGTGAGCTGCTGCTCCTGAGCTGGGACAGGCTGGAGCAGGGGGCATGCAAGGGTGCTCGCCGCGGGACCCTCGCAGCCGCGAGCCCGTGCACAGCGGCGCAGCGCTGCAACAGCCCTGAGCTCGTGCTGCACCGGCCCTGTGCTTGTGCTGCACCAGCCCTGCCCTGCACTCATGCTGTGCCTGCCCTGCGCTCGCGCTGCACTGGCCCTGCACTCGCATTGTACCGGCCCTGCACTTGCTCTGCACCAGCCCTGCGCTTGCTTGCACTGCACCAGCCCTGTGCTCACTCATGCATCCGCCCTGCACTCCCTCATGCTGCACCGGCCCCGTGTTTGCACTGCACTGGCCCTGCTCCTGCTTGCGCTACCAGCCGCCTCGCAGCCGGGGCTTGGGGTTAGCGCCCATTAGCAGAGCCAACACGCGCCGTGCTCTGTTCCGTGGCTCTTCGTGAGGCTCAGTCTTTAAAACATCATCAAAAAACCATCAAGAGAGAGCAAGAAGCCTGCAGATCTCCACTGCCCACCGCTCTAATGGAGCGTCTGCGATGGGCTCCCACTGGCGTGTCTGCAGGCAGCCGCAGTGCCGGCCGGACCAGCACTGTTCCGTCTGGGATGGCCCTTCCCTGGGTGGCTTCACAGGGCCCTGGGGCACCTTGTGTGAAGCTGCTTGGAGCCCCCGCAGCTTTTGCAGTCCTGCCGCCATGGGGTGCAGCTTGGGCTGGGACGTGCAGCTCCTCACGCGCCGGCTGTGGCCAAGCTCCTCTGCGGCCTCCAAAGAGCTCTGGCCATGGGGCTGTCCCCAGCAACCGCAGGTAGAGAGTGCGGGGACAGGAGGGAGCTGAGCAGAGTAGGGCCTTTCAGCGACGCGGGGGCACCCAGGAGAAGCTTTGTCCATCGGTGCTGCAAGGGTGGCTCTGTCCAGGCTCTTGGCACAGCCACAACTCCCTTGAGGTCCTTGGCACTCGTGGTCCCCAGGAAGAAAAGTTGCTCTTTCCTTCCTGGCTATTAGCGCTTAGCCGCAGGCAAAGTGTGATTGCTGTAATCGATCCCGCAGCTGTCAGCAGCCTGGATCCTCTTGTGTCTTCCAATACGGCTGCAGAGGTGGAAGGAACGGTCACTGAGCTCAGGCGGAGCTTGAGCTCCCGGGCCAGCTCCCGGCGCCAGGCAGGGTGCTGGAGGCGGTGGTGGCAGCTGAACCGGGCTGGGGTGGTCGTGGTCAGGAGCCAGCATGATGGGCTGAGTGCTCCCAAGCGCACGGTGCCTCGCTGGGTTGGTGCTCCCTGCCCGTGTCCGTGTGCGCCTACGCTTGGGAAGAGGATGGAGCTGCCTAGCCAGGTCAGCAGAGGCTGTTAGCCAGGCTATTGCCCACTTATTTCTTCTCTTAGTATTTGGAAGTTAAAGCATCTCTGTTTTTAAATTCTTTCTTTCTGAGCTGTTGCTTGGTGCTGTTGGAGTCTCCACAGCAAGCCAGCTGGCCGGGCAGGAGCCGTGCCACCTGCCGGGAGCTCGCAGGAGGCTGCTCGTCCTCTCCTGGCAGCTGTATGAGGGGCAGAGTGCAGCCCAGATGGATCTCCCGGTTGTCCAGGGGCACCATGGAGAGGGCAGGAGTCCCTGTCCTCGCCTGGCACCCCAGGTACCCCTGCTCCTAGCAGGAGGCAGAGGTTGCAGGAGAGGAATCTTGAGCTGAATCTAGGAAACAAGGAGTGAAAGTTTCCCTTTCCTGCACAGGGATGCCAGCTGACGGGCACAGCACCCGGGGAGCCCTTCATCCCGGGTCACTTAATCCTCCTGAGCAGCAGCCTTGTGCTCCTGCACCAGCTCGTGGCCTCAGCACAGATGATCCCGAGCCCCTGTGGCTCCTGCTAGGCCTGTGCAGGACACACCATGGAGAGCCTTGGGCATGAGCCCTGGACAGCAGATGTCACTGGGATTTGAGAGCCGGACACAATGCGTGGCTACGGGGCCGCCGTGTGAGGAGCGTGGCTCTGTGCAGCGCGCATGGCCGTGGCAGCAGCGTTTACCCCCAGGCTGCGCTGGAGGAAGCAGCTGTGTGTCAGGGAGATGCCAAGTCAGGTGTCGTGCCCGGCACTTGTCTGTACCGGTGCTGAAACCTCCAAAGGATGAGAGAGCTGGTCCAGGCTGTGCTGCCCCGCACGTCCTGCGGCTGCCCCTCTCTCCCAGAGCTGCGTGAGCCCACGGGCCCTGCGAGCAGGACCGCACTGGCCAGCTGTGCTAGGGCAGCGCCGTCCCACGGGAAGGGGCCGGGTGCTGTTCGCCGGGGCAGAGGAGGGGGCCATGCTCTGCCCCACAGCATGGCGGGGGTCCTGCCCCATGGTGAGTATCCTGCCCCACAGCAGGAATCCTGCCCCACCGCAGGGGTCCTGCCCCACGGCAGGCCATGGGGCCCCGCAGCCTCTGTGCCCTCTCTGAAGCTGCGCGATTGACTCCCTGCTTTTAATAGAGAGCTGGGAAGGCACATTATGGAGATGAGGGTGTTATTTGCATAACGCTAATTAGGTAATTACAAATCATTTTGCTATGAGCTGGAGCGTGTGCTGTGACATAACGTTTATTAGTCATTCCATTCAGGCCCCGCTTAGTTAAGTCATTTGCTGCACTAACTACTGAAGTTGGCAATAAAAGGTAGACGCTGGTGCCCAGCTGCGAGCAGGGGATGGGACAGCCATGGGGCCCGTGCGTCGGCACCGCGCGTGCCGCAGCAGCGCCTTGTGGCAGCCCCGAAGCACCTGCACCGGGCACCCGGGCCGGTGCGCGGTGCCTGCCGGCCGCTGGCGCTGCCCTTCGGCCCCGCTGGCCAGGCTGATCCCTGCGCCTCGCTGGGCCCCAGCCCCAGTGCTGCAGCTCTGGGCGCCCCTGGGGCCCGTGGCGGTACCTGCCAGCAGGTGCCAAGCCAGGAGGCCTCAGAGCTGAGAATGGCATCGTCCTCCTCCCTGCAAAGCATTCCCAGATCTCCTGTTGAGGGATGGAGGCTGCGTGTGCTGAGCATGCGTTCTCGGTACTGCAGAGCTGGGCGCTGCAGTGCAGGCGGCCGGAGGGCCCAGGGACCGGCATGCACGGAGCTCTGCATGCGCACACCCCCTCCTCCCCACCCATGCCGTGCTGCCCTTTCTTTTCCAGAACCAGATGAGCCGTTTGAGTTCATTATCGTTTCCCTGACGGGTCAGACGTGGCTCTTCGAGGCCTCCACATCGGAGGAGCGAGAGCTTTGGGTCCAGGCCATCGAGAGCCAGATCCTGGCCAGCCTGCAGGGCTGCGAGAGCAGCAAGAATAAGGTAGGCGGCCTCAGCCAAGTTCTGCTTCCACCCCTCTGCTCCGGCATCTGCCCTGCTGTGTCCTTCCCTATTCCACTCACTTCTCCCTCCAGGCTGGATCCTGTGCCGAGACCCTTGCTCCCAAGGAGGCCAGGATTCTGCCCCAGGAACGCACCATTCCCGCTCCAGGCTCGCCTGGCCCCAACGCGGCTTCAGCCCCACTGCGCTCCCTGCTCCCAGCAAGGGCTGGATCCCCCACGCCTGCATCCCCGCTCTGGCCCTGCATCCCCACTCTGGCCCTGTATCGCTGCTCCAGCCCTGCATCCCTGCTCCATCTCTGCATCCCCAGTCCGGCCCTGCATCCCCACTCCAGCCCTGCATCCCCTCTCTGGTCCTGCATCCCTGCTCCTTCCCCACCCCAGCCCTGCATCCTGACTCCAGCCCTGAGCCAGCTCGCACCCCTCTACATCTCCGCCCCACCCCCAGACTGCGGGTCTCCTGCAGCGGGTAACTCTCCCTTCGCGGGCACGAGGCCCTGGCGTCTCCGGGCTGGCTGGGCTGCACTGGGGCACAGGGGCTGTGGCAGCAGCCACTGAGTGCTCTGCTTCTCTTCCAGGCTCGGCTGGGCAGCCAGGGTGACGCGCAGGCCATGCAGGCCGTGCGCACGGCGCGCGGGAACACCTTCTGCGTGGACTGCGATGCCCCGAGTGAGCAGTGGTGCCGCGCGGGACAAGGCTGGGAGGAGCGCGTCCCCCACCAAAGGACCCCCCACCAGTCTCCTCCTCTCCTCTCCTGGGGCACTCGGGATGGGGGATGTCCAGCGGCACCGGCCCCCTGACCTGCCACTTGTGGCCCCTTGCCAGCCACCCCGTGTGGCTCCCCACTGCTCAGGAGCATTGGCTAGGAGGGAAGTCAGGCAGGTCCCTGCAAAGCTGGTGGTGGGAGGAGACCGGCCGTGCTGGCGTTAACACCCCTGTGTGTCCCCTGCACCTGCAGATCCTGACTGGGCCAGCCTCAACCTGGGTGCCCTCATGTGCATCGAGTGCTCGGGCATCCACCGGAACCTGGGCACCCACCTGTCCCGTGTGCGCTCCCTCGACCTGGACGACTGGCCCAGCGAGCTGCTCATGGTGATGACGGCCATCGGCAATGCCCTCGCCAATGCCGTGTGGGAGGGCGCCGTGGAGGGCTACCCCAAGCCCACCGCGGAGAGCAGCCGGTGAGGGCGAGCGGGGCGCTGGCGCAGCAGGGTTGGGAGCCGAGCGGGGAAGAGGGCCGGGAGCCACCGGGAGCTCCTGCCACTGCTGGGCCCATCCTACTGTGCCTGCGGGGTGGCTGTGGCCATGCCAGGGCTGTCGAGCCTGCCCAGACGCGGGGCAGAAGGGGTTAACAGGCAGCTCGGCCGCATCCGTAGGTCTCCAGGGTGCATCCCTTTCAGGCCCTTGTCTGTGCCCATCGGAGCGGCCTGCTGTCACTCATTCCAACAAGAGCCCTTTCTGCAGCTCAGCGCGATAAGCGCGGGTCAGGGCGGGCGGCAGCGTGCGCAGCGTGCTCCGTGCGCCGCTTTGATGGCCACACGCCAGGTGCAGATGGAGAGAAAGGCAGCAGATAGCAGTGGCGCGGCCGTATCGATCCGCGCCCATGGCCCCGGCGGGACGCGCCTGTCGACGCTTTGTGCATGCCGGGCGAGACGGCAGTGCTGATAAGGGTCCTCCCGTGGCCTCCGCTGCCACTAACCTTTTCTGCCGCTGGCCGAGGCCTGTGCGTGGATGGCGGTGGCCCTGCTGCCCAGCAATGGACAGGCAGCGAGTGGGTGCTGGGGACACCGGTGCGGGCACACATCTCTCTGCTGCAACAGACGCAGGGTGGGGCGCAGTTGCTGCTCAGAGGGACAGGCTGCCCTGGGCGCAAGCACGTTCCATGGGAGGAGGGTGGGCAAAGTGTGGGAGCAATGTGCTGCAGTGGGATAAGCGCGCAGTTCATGCTGGGAACAGCATGTTGCAGTGCCCATGCAGCAGTGCATGCTGTGGGATGAGAGCTCTGACTGCACCAGGGGTGGCGTCCTCTCAGAACCCAGTGCAGCATCTGCAGCAGGCACCAGGCAGCAGCACCACGTTGCATCTGTGCAGCCCATCCTGCTGCACGTGTTGGGCATCCATAGGGCTGGGCAGCCCAGCGCACCTCACGACAGCAACTGTGTCCTGCCCGGCAGGGAGGAGAAGGAGCGCTGGATCCGGGCCAAGTACGAGCAGAAGCTCTTCCTGGCGCCGCTGCCGCAGTCGGACATCCCGCTGGGGCAGCAGCTGCTGCGGGCAGTAGTGGAGGACGACCTGCGCCTGGTGGTGACGCTGCTGGCCCACGGCACCAAGGAGGAGGTGAATGAGACCTACGGGGACGGGGATGGCCGCACGGCCCTGCACCTCTCCTGCGCCATGGCCAACGTGGTCTTCACGCAACTGCTCATCTGGGTAAGGCAGAGCCCCACGTCTCCTGCCCCTGTGTCCCCTGCTGCAGATCCCTGCCCATGTCCCCTGTAGCAGCACTACTGTCCGTGTGCCCTGCAGCAGCACCGGTGCCCATGTCGCCAGCAGCAGCACCAGTGCCATATCCCCTGCAGTAGCACTGGCCCCCATGTGCCCGCAACACCAGCCCTCATGTGCCCTGCAACAGCCCCAGTGCCGTGTCCCCTGCAGCAGCACCAGCCCCCATGTGCCCTGCAGCAGCCCCAGTGCCATGTTCGCTGTAACAGCACTGGCCCCCTGTGCCCGCGGCACCGGCCACCCTGACCGCCTCTCCCCGCAGTACGGCGTGGACGTGCGGAGCCGGGATGCCCGGGGGCTGACGCCGCTGGCCTACGCGCGGCGGGCAGGCAGTCAGGAGTGCGCTGACATCCTGCTGCAGCACGGCTGCCCCGGGGACGGCACCGGCCCCACGCTGACGCCCAGCCTGCCGCGCCGCAACGCCAACGCCAACAACAACGCGGGCACCGCCGACCTTGCGCCCATGCCTGCACCCGCTCCGGGGCAGCGGGATGGCCCTGTGTAGTGGGTACAGCGGCACCAGTGCCCACCACGGGGCTGCAGGTGTTCCCACGCCCCCATGGCAGTGCAGCACAGTGCTGCCAGTGCTCCACGGACAGGGACAGTGGCATGGATGGCACTGCCGAACTCAGCAATTGGTGCCACTCCACTGCACACCCGATGGACCAGGCGCCTGCACCAGCCCAGCATGAGTCTGAGCTGCCCCCGGGGTCTCCGTCGGCACCCACCACTGGCAGGACCGGCAGGACCGAGCAGCAGCCGGGTCATCCCAGGGCCGTGGCGTGGGCCGCCGTGGGGGACCCATCCCCCTGTATAAAATGTACATTGGAAATATTTATATGGACGCTCTGTATATATGGTTCCTTTGCCTTGAGTTGCCCTTGTGTGTGACCCGCAGCCAATAAAGCACCCGCTCCGCCCGCTAGCCTCATGTGCTGCCTCTGCGCCGCCTGCATCCGGTCACACCATGGCAGCAAGCAGGATGCGGCATGCAGGATGCGGGAGGGACGTGTGGGAATATGCACAGAATGCGGTGGAGGGGTGTCCGTGCCGCCAGAAAGAGGGACTGGGGAGCCGAGGGGAGAAGGTGGGATGGGATATGATGGCCACCCCCTGCGCTGGCTCCATCTCGCACGTGTGGGTCTGCCCGGGACCTGCCCTACGCTGCCCCAATCCCCTGTATGGGCAGCAGTGCAGCCACCCTGCGAAGCACTGGCACCAGCTCCCCCTGTGCCAGGTCTGCCCCCTTGTGCTGAGACCTCCTGCACTTGTGGCATGCAACAGCCCCTCACTGGGCACACGCACTGCGCACGCAATGGGCACACAGTGCACATGCACCGCACACACAATGCACATAGACTGCACATGCAGTGCACACACCCCACACAGTGCACACGTGCCATGCATCATGTACTTGCTGTGTGCATGTACCACACATGCAGTGCACACACATGTACATGCAATGTACATACAATGCACATGTACTACACACAAAATGCATGCACACCACACATGCAGTGCACCACACTGCACAGTGCCCATGCACACACAGTGCCCATGCACACACCCCGCACACGCCCAGTGCGGCGTGTGCAGGCCCAGCCCAGCGCGGGGTTTGCATGATTTCCTGGCGACTGCATTAGCGGGAAGGGAAGCCGAGGGACGGCAGCTCCTCTGGGGCCCATTAATCATCCCCCTCAGACAAGCTGCCTTGATTACAAGTGGCAAGAAATTCATTAGGGCTGCGGCTCTGACAACTTTTATCTGCGCGGCTGGATCTGACTCATTAGGCAGCCAAATTAAAGCCATGATGGGCCCTGATGAAATTCACTGCTTGTTTATCTTGTGCGATCTGATACATCTGCCCATACATCATCCCCCATGTGGAATCCCACCCTGCCCGGCCCCGGCACCTCCCTTCCGATCCCGGCTGGCTGGGCCGCGGCACCAGCCCTGGCTCCGCGTGGCTGCTGCGGCCGGGGCCCCTCATCTGCCCACACACGGCTGTGGCAGGGCGTGCATGGCCACGTGCACCTCAGAGCCCTGCACATCCCGCACAAGCTCAGCCCTAGGAGGACATCACAGCCCGGCGCACACACCGCTGTGGCAGCAGGTCCCGCTGCAGCAGCAGATCCAGGCACCCCTGCAGCCATGTGGGTGTCCCGGCCCTGCACATGCATCATGGCCACATGTGCACAAACTGCGCCCTGCATGCACAAACTGAACCCTTTGTGCACATTGCAGCCCTGCATGCACGTTACGGCCCTGCATGCAGGGATATCCCGGGCCAGTGCCAGTGCCTGGGGGGGCTGCAGGCTGCATCAGGAAGGTGCGGAGACCCAGGGAGCCCATGCAGCACCTGAGAGCAGCGCCAGGTCCTGGCAGCCAGAGCCACCGTCATGTTGCTGGACTGTCCCTGGGCCTCCACCACTGCCCTGCCATCCCTATGGCACCACCAGCACTGGGAGGAGCAGCTGAGACCCCCAAGGGCTGTGCTGCCATTCAGAAGGACCTGGACAATGTGCAGAGATGGGCAGAGAGGAGCCTCATGAGGTTCAGCAAATCAAAGTGCAGGGGTCTGCACCAAGGCGGGATCAGCCTCAGCACAGCTGAAGAGCAGCTCTGCAGAGAGGGACCTGGGAATCCTGCTGGACAACAACGCGACCATGAGTCAGCAAAGCACCCTTATGGGCCAAGAAGCCTGGGCTGCGCTGGGAAGAGAGTTGGCAGCATGTGGAGGTGCAGGGGGGTGATCCTGCAGCTCTGCTCAGCCCTGTGGAGGCTGCAGCTTCTCCAGTGCTGGGTCCCGTGATGGGCTACCTGGGACAAGAGAGACATGGAGCTCCCAGGGAGGGTCCCATGGAGGAGCACAGAGGGGATGAAGGCACCAGAGCATCTCCCACGAGCAGAGGCCGGTTGGGCTGGGGCAGTTCAGCCTGGCGAGGAGGAGACTCCGGGGGGGGTCTTATCAATACGTGCAAGCGCCTGCAGGGAGGGTGTCCACAGGACACCAGGCTCTTCTCAGTTATGATTCTTTCTTGTGATTCACTCTTCTGTGATTGTTTCCTTCTGTCCTGCTCTGCCAGCGCTCGGCTCTGGGACTGACACCTGTCATGTGTTTGCAGACCCCACCTCACTATCCCACATGTTCCATTTCCAGATGTCTGTGTCCTCTGCATTCCCTTCCCAGAGGGGTGCACAACCCTTGCAGGTCCCTGCAGCCCTTGGTCCATCACAGCTAGGGCTGGTCCCTTTGCAGATATGGGAAGTCTTTGCTTAGCTATTGAATGATAAAACAGTTCAGGACACGTTAAAACTGGACCTTGACATCTCATCTCTTTGGCTAAGTCTCACGTTCCATAACTGTTTCCTGGAAATCCCGGGAACTGTTTCCCTGGGAAATGCCCTCATCTGTTCCTACTCTGTGCAGTGCTTCCATCAGTCCCAGCACTCTCTGCAAGGGCCTGTGCTGGGACTGGTGTGGCCACAGGCCAGGAGCTCATCGGAAGCACCTGGAGGGAACAGAGGTGCTACCTGCAGTCCTGGGTAATGAGGGGGTATGAGCTGCTGCACTCCTGTGACGCTGTTTGTACCGCCCCCCCACCAGCATCTGAGCGAGCAGAGCACTGCAGAAGGTTCGGGTGGGTCAACCCTGCAGAAGCTCCCGCCAGGTGTTTGCAGGCTCCTGCACTGGCCTTTGCAACATTCCCTGAGCAACTGTGCAACACGAGGTGCAGCGAAGCTGGCAGAGAGCAGTTGAGTGGTTGGGGCGCTCCTGACATTCCCAGTCATCTGCAGAGCAGGAAAGGAGTTTGCCAATCCCATTCATGTGCAGCCAGAAGCCCTTGCCCCATAGGGGGGGGTGCAGTTCATGGCGCCGCTGGAGTCACATAGTGATGGCACCCATGCGCCATGGTTCAATCCACGGGTAGAGCCTGGGAAGCAGGGAGCCTGACCTAATACCTTGCTGCAGGCTGAGCACAAGCACCCCGACTGGGCACTTCTAGGGAGATGCTGCCAGGGATGGCACGGAAGAGCAGGGAGTCCCCATGGTACAGCCCAGGGCAGCATTCCCTGTCCTGCACTGCACAGAGTAGCATTCCCTACTGTGCAGTGCACGGAGCAGCATTCCCTGTCCTGCACAACACAGAGCAGAGCAATGTTCTCTTCTCTGTCCCAGCTGCTCCTCGCTGTGGTGATATCGTCCATCACAGCTCCCTTTGCAGTTTCACTCTTTAAAGCCATGCAGAGCAGCAGGACCTGGAGAACGTCTCAGAGCCACTTGCAGATCAGCCAGTCTGGGAGCAGCTGTTTCACGAACAGCAGCAGCAGCACCATACTGTGGCTGCTCAAGTCTTCTTAGCTGCCCAGTGCTGCAGAATGCTGTGAACCAGCTTTGTTGCACCGAAGAACTGTCTGGAAAGGGGACTCCTGAGCCAGGAACTCCCCTGTGGGCTGTAATCACTGTTCCTTTCCTAGCTCTGTAAGAACCAATGAGTAGGAGATGTCTGAGTAGAGGGAATTTCCTTGTAAGTGAGGAAACTGCCTTTGTGAGAGGCAAATAAGACTTGTATCCTTATTTTATATGCGTATATACACACACACACATACCTATATATGTGTATGATTTGTGTATATGTGTATATATATATATATATATATATAAAATATGTGTGTATATACATAGAAATGTGTGTGCATACAAGAATGCATGTGTATGTCTGTACAAGTATCTCTCTCCAGATGCCTTTTAGCGGGTATGTGTGTGTCCACATGCACCTGTGTGTGTGGGAGGGGGGAGGGGAGACTTACTGGTCCTACTCCAGGTTACCAGACAACAGGACAAGCCAGAACGTGGGAACTTCCCAATAGCTACAAGGAAAAAGCGTTACCAGGAAAGCAGGCAGTCATATTAGGAAGTGGAACTGAGGCTCAAAAAGGCTGTGGGTTCTCTACCCTTAGAGATGCTCCATCAGCTGGGTGACTTCCTTGGCTCCCCAGTCCCAGTGGATCCTCTCTGAGTTGGTCTGGACCAGTGACCCCAGAGGTCCCATCCCGGCTACCTGGCTCTGTCACACACTGCTGCAGAGCTTCACTGTGTCCTGGTTCTGGGACTCATCCAATTCAAAAATATGTTCTTTAATTCTCAAATATAATTCTCAAATAAAAGTCTCAACTTTTGCTTCTCAAATCCTGTCTGCGGTCCGTGTGCCAACAAGTGTGTGTCCATGAGAGCAATGGGAGCACTGCAGCCAGGGCTCAGGACAGTGCACAGGGCCAGTGCAGTGGGGGTCAGTACCAAGATAAACTGATGTGGGATTGGGATGCATCAGGATACATCAAGACACAGCACTTGGCCAGAAACACCCGCCCTTGGAGTGGAGGAGAGGGGGGAGGTTGGGGGTATAACCTAAAACTAAATCTAACTCCTTCCAGTGAGGCTGCGAGCATTTCTCAGAGCACTGTGCTTATTCCTGCACGGAGCTGTGAGAGGCCAAGCACCCACAGCAGCAGCGGCAGACCCCTCGTGTGGTGTCATCGATAGTGACCAAACAGGGTTCCCGGCTGCACTGCTGCTCGGTCAGACCCACAGCCGGCCTGGCTGCCACGTGCAGCGCACACCCCACATGTGGCTGCTGCATGGGGGAGACGAGCTGGGTTCTTCTGCCTCAGACAAGCCCTGATCTGGGGAGGAGGCACCTGCAGGAGGGTCTTCCAGCACAGGCAGCTGCTAAACTGCACGTCCAAGTGGAATGGCCAGTACCCAAGGACAGGACACCTGCGACTGCTGCTATTGGGCACCTACTCCCCCCATGCAGTGCGACTGCTGCAGACGTTGACATGGGAGTAGCCCAAGCCCATACTGGAGCTGCTGAGAGCAACACTAGGCCAGGCAGGCCCCACAATGCTCAGTCTTGTCCAGCTTAGCAGCACTGGATGTGCCCGGCCCCAGCTGCAGGAGGGCGGCTCTGCTCTGCTGCCTGAGCAGGTGCTGGCGAAACCTGGCCATGATCCTGCCACCTGCCTCAGGTCCTGAGCACCCATCTTCCCGGAAAACAGGCGCCTCCTGGGCATCTCGGTGTGTGGCCTTGCCCAAGCATTACTGCTCACTGAGCTGCGTTGCCCACGTGGGCCAGGACCCATGGGGCAGGAGAGCCTCCTGCCAGCTTGCTGAGGCAGCCTTCGCACCAGAACTCAACGTGCAGCCTGGGCACGGGACCGTGCTGCAGGTAAGAGGACAAGCTGGGCACAGGGCGGGGGGCATGGGGAGGGGGAGCCTCCCCCCAGCAGGCAAGATGGGCCTGCCCTTGGTGTGGTGTCCAGGAGGGCCTGTGTCCAGAGGGGTGAGGTCAGCACTGGCTACAAAGGGTTTCTCCCGCTCTTCAGAAGCTGTTAGGGCTGATGGAGATGTCAGCTCACTGTCCCCATGGGCTGGGCAATGTTCCCCAAACCTACAACATAGCTGGACATAGCTGGACATCCAGTTAGACACTGCTGACCCAGGCTGAGCTACAGCCACATGCAGTTGTGCCAGGGCAGGACTGGATCCTCATCACACTCTGGCACTGGGCAAAGTCGTCTGAGGTACTCCTCGGCTTCAGAAGCAGCAAGCAATAGGCCTCATGGGAAAACTATTCAAGCCTGGCCAGCCTTCAAGTGACAGCCCCTTGTCAGGGACACCTACAACCCTTGCATGAGTGCAGATGGAGACCCAGCAGCAAGTCCAGATTGGGACAGGAGACCCATATCCATGGCTGTCCCTCCCTGCTCATGACTGCAGCAACCCCAGCAGCACCATGCAAAAGAGAAGCAGCTCCTGGCACTGCAGCAGTCACACCAGGGAGGCACTCAAGATAGGGCAAGAGGCTTTCCCTCCTCTCCATTCAGCTGTGGAGTGATGAGCTCAAGGCAGAGATACAAGGAGCCCAAGCTGCAGCCATCTCCATCCACTTCCCCTGCAGGAAGGGACTGGAGGGTCGCTCGGTGTAGGGAGGAGGAGGAAAGGCTTCAGGGCAGGTCTTGTCCAGCAGGCAGGGTGTCCCCATGGCATGGAGGGCTTGGCAGGCTTGGGCAGCACTACATAGGTGCTGGTGGCATGTGGGGCTTCACATGTATTACACCAGGCACAGCATCAAGGGCCAGGCACCCTACTGCAGTGGGCAGGGGCCAAGGAGCTAATGTGGGGGCCTCTCCTCACCAGAGGCTTGTGTGGGGCTCAGCCTCCAGCGGGAGCAGCGGGGAGTGGAACTTTGGTCCTGGGCCTGGGACCGCAGGATGGGAACACGCACCGCAGCCCGCGCTGGGAGGTGCAGGGGACACAGCTGCCCGCCCCCTCTTCACCCCCCCACCCCTGGGGCCGTGCCAGGGCCGAGGACACTGCTGGGCAGCGGCCGCCCCGTCCCGACCCGTCCCTGTGGGCGGGCGGCGCCAAGGAAGCCCCTCGCCTCGCTCCATAGAAAATAATTTATTGAAATCACAGCTATACACGGGCGGGCGGCGCCCGGCCCGGGGCTGCCGGCAGCCCGCGCTCCCCACGGCGCGGACAGACGGACGCGCTGCCTTATGTACAGACTTTACACAGAATAAATAAGGGACATGTACAGAGGAGCGAAAGCGGCCGCCCGGCTGAGCTCCCCGCCGCGCCAGCCCCTGCCCTTAGCCGAGGCCAAGGCCAGCGGCTCTCCGGCGCCCCTGGGTCCATGAGTCCCGACGGCGCTCAAGGCCGGGCGCCCTGCTCGATCTGCTGGTGCTGGCTGCGCACGGCGAAGCGGTTGACGTGCACCGGGATGGGCACCACGATCTTAGGGTTGCGGACGGGCTCACCCGAGCGGTTGCTCACGTTGCCCGCCTTGATGCGTTTCCACTTAGCGCGGCGGTTCTGGAACCAGATCTTCACCTGCACCTCACTGAGCTTCAGGGCGTGTGCGATTTGGGAGCGCTCCGTGAGGCTCAGGTACTTCTTGCAGTGAAACTCCTTCTCCAGCTCCAGCAACTGCTCGCTCGTGAAGGCCGTGCGCCGCCGCCGGCTCTTGCCGGCCCCAGAGCCCGGTGGCGCTTGCTCGGCCGCGGGGCTGCCCTTGCCCTTGCCCTTGGCGCCCAGCCCGCCCCCGACCGTGCCGTCCAGGAAGGGCTCGTCCTCGCTGTCGCCCGCCGAGCTCTCCTCCTCCCGCTCGCTGCAGGGCGTCGCCACCGACTTCACCTCCAGCTTCTCCTCGTCTGAGCTGTACACCTTCCCGTCTGTGGGGCACACAGCATCAGCGCCCGTCGGAGTGGCCCTCGCGGGCCCTCGCGCCACGCACCCCGCCCTCCCCTCTGCCGCCTGTGGGCTCCCCTCGCCGCGGAGCCACTGGAGCCTGATCCGGCCCCACATCCAGCCCCGGGTGCCCACGCTGCGGAGCCGCGGGGGCGGACGCACCGGCGGGGGTCCCGGGACACCCCTTCCCTCCCCCCAGCGGCGGCCCAGTGGCACCAGGAGCGCCGGGTGTGGGGCAGGCCAAGCCATGCTGCTATCCCCGTCCCAGCGCTGCATATCCCATGCTGCCCAGGTACGCAGTGCAGCCCCACAAATGCAGCTCACCCCAGCCCTGAGCTGCCCAGTTCCTGTCACTGCCCCATCCTGCAGCTGAGCAGCAGCATCATCACCTCCCCATCCTGCAGAGCACACTGCTGTCCATGCAGAGCTTGTCCAGACCTGTGCTTCCTTCTCAGTTCAACCCTCCCTCTGTCCCATCCCACTGTGTTTGACCGTCTAGTGCTGCTAGGAGCTGAAGGACTTCCCAGGACAAAGCAGTCTGCCTCGGTGTCAGCCCAGTAAGCCTTCTTTGCAGGGCTCTACAGGTCGTGGGTTGTCCTGCTGCTCTCCCTCCCTAGCCCTGGCTGCAGCACAGCAAAGCTGCACAGCCTGGCAGCAATGCGCTCTGGCAGCTGATGCACAAGGCTCAGCTTCCTGCGGAGATGGGCAGATTGGCTAGGCAGGCAAGAGGTGGTCACCAGCACCCAAAGATGGCATCTCAGCCCAGACCATCCAGACAGGAGGCCCCCAGGCACTGGGGCCAAAGCAGACACCTGTGCTATGTTGCCTACAAGGTTACTGACAGGGGCTTGAGGAATGAATCTTCTGCTTGCCAGCTTCTTTCATCCCAAACTAGTCTCCAAAGAGTTAAAAGCCCATGGAGCATGGGAGGGAAAGATTTGTTAGGAAGGAGGCCTGGAATCCGGTCACTTTCTCAGCAGAAGTGATCCAGCAAAGCTCTCACAGAGTACGATGCTCTGGGCCACAGAGAGGTCAAGTAAAGCAAGGACCCTCAGCTACACACAAGCTGATGAAATAGCTGCTCCATCATGCTGAGGCCACTGACACCACCACATTCACCAGGTCTGACCCACAGATGGGAACTGCTGCCTGAAGGAGAAGGTCCTGAAGCACTGCAAGGTTCCGTACAACCCTACATACAGAAGGAGCAACAGCAGCTCTGCAAGCCTCTGAACGGTGTCCAGTGGCTGACAATTGTAGCTGGGCCACTGCAGCTCCAGCCAGCTCACCTCTGCTCAGAAGGGAAAGCGAGATAGCTCTCAGTGATGAGAGTGCAACGCTGAAAACACACAAGCAGCAATTACAAGAAGCTGCTCAAGCCCAGGAGTCATTCTTATGAGTTGGTCATCATGGACCCATCCCTTACTGGTCCTGTAGCAGGTCTGCAGCTTCTAGAGAGTGGATAGGTGGCTTCTGAGAAATGGAATTATGTTTCTGCTCTACACAGCAGGAAGAAGCACCTCCACCAGGTGCTGCAGAACAAACACCCTTTTCCTGAGGGCCCTTAGAAGAGTCCTGAGAGGAGGGAGAGATCTCCCACAGACAGACAGTCCTGCTGCACAGGAGCAGCAGCAAAGTTGTGCTTGTGCTGCTGAGGGAGTAGCAACAGACACCAGGGAACACCTGGCTACCAATTGTCTCAAGCAAGCACTATTTTTGCCCAAGAGCAGGAGAGCTTTCATTTCTGTCTACCGCCTCTGTCCAGGGAGCAAGAGGCCTTGACAGGATAGAAGAGCTCTTATAAGGACATCCATATCTTCACCAAGACTGATCATGGGCCCTGCCCTGAGCCTGCTCTTGCTATGGGCAGGCAGGGCATCGCAGCAGCCATACTCGCAGACAGTGCAGTTTGCTCTCATAGGCCTGGTTCACATGTCCCTGGAGACTGGAAGGAGGCTGAGCTACCAACTGTAATATGTCACCCCAAAAGTATCTAATATCTGTGGGTACACTTGTCTTAATCAGACCACAAGCTTTAAACAGTGGCAGATTAAATTGCCTAACATTTACAACAAAAACTGGTACCTTAATCTGTTAATCTCCTGGTACTTCTTCATCAAGGAAGCAATGAAAGCAGTGGAAACCAGCTGCCTAGTGGGAAGGTTTACTGAAGATTCCAAAGGTCTTTGTCAAGAAGCAAAGTATTTATCATGAAGCAAAGTATTGCAAAATTGGAATATCGAGAGAAGGCAATAGGTGAAGATTAAGACTGATCCATCACTTTGCCCTTCACAAATCCTAGCTGTTTGGTGGTCTGACTGCAGAAATGGCAAGGATGGTGAGCAGAAGTAGATGAGTGTGATATGTGACAAGTCAACGTAAAGCAGGATCAGCAAGACCCAGATCAAAACAAGCGTTGTGACAGCCAGAAGACCCCAGTGATGGTAAATAGACAAGAGACCCTTGAAGTGCCCTCCTCTTGATTGGATGTGGAGTTACTATGTCAATCCAAGAAAGGATCTGGGCCTGCTGGTTCTCGGTGGAGACCTCTGTAGCTCAGGTACAATCAGGTTTCAGGAGAGGGGTGGAAGTCTGGCACAGAGTCACTTTATCCTGGATGTCACACACTTTGTTATAGTTTCTGAAATAAACCAGACTCCAGGCTTTCCTGCATCTTATGAACAGTTTCCCCATACTCCTTTCCTCTCCCAAGAAGTGTGTCAACAGTCAGAAGTAGGTTTGAAAAGTTTTAGTTGCAAAGAGAGAAAGCCTAAGGCAGAACATGAGTTCCTTCGGCTGATCCAGCAAGTCGATGGAGTGATCCTGCCTCCACGGACACCTGTGCGATGGAGATCCTAATGGAGCCCAGGGAGACAAATAGTTATTGTACTTGATGGCAGTAAGATAGGTAGCAGTAGTTCTTCACATGATTCTTGTACAGATCTTCTACGGAACACCTTGCCTCAAAATGTGGTGGCTAACGAGTTTGTCTCTCTCTCCTTTCTGGTGGACTCTGGTGGTCTTCCCCAGACATCTGCTTTCGATCACTGTGACAGATGGAACATTAGGTCAGACAGCATTATAGGTGGTTTTGGATGTCTCTTGAAATGAAGCATCTCTCTCTGATTTCCTTGCTTGTGGAGCAAGCCCACAGAAACCACCTTAGGTCAATGTGAGGACGTTCAGTAAAACACACCCTAATGTCCATCTCCAAGAGCCTTGGCAGGTACAGTCAGGGGAAGTATTAGGTAGAGCTGAAGGGGGCACAATTTCCCTGACAAATCCTCTTGGAGGACCTGGGCAGAGCAACCCATGCAGTGAGGTCCATATGGACATGAGCCTGCGCAGGGCTGCAAGCGTCATTCATGGAATACAGACTTCGGAGCAAGCACAGTGACAAGAGACATCTAAAGGTAATAGAGGGTGAACAGCAGTAGCGGGACAAATTTCCTTCCATCCTAAGAGCCAGCTACAAGAAGACAAGCCATAGAGATGACATTTTTCGACAGCAGAAATGACCGCTTCCCAGAACAACTCATCTGAGTCGCACAGGAGGTGAGAGCATGTTGGGCTTAGCTGCAGAGGAGCCACCCAGGGAGATCAAGCAGAGCACAGTTCCTCCCTGGCAGCTGAGGAGATGCAGTGTGAACCCACAGCAGGTCCAGCACACTTAGGCCAGGACAGTTCCGTCCCCAGGGAGACTCTCACAGCAGAACTGAGGCTGCCTTCAGCTTTCAACCCTGAATGGCAGCTTGGGAGCACCTACAGCTTTGGCGACCTACAAAAGCAGTGGGGATACGAAAAGCCTCTGCTGTCCTGCTAAGGGACTAGACTCGAGGGGTGTTTGAGCAGCAGCAACAGCCTGCTGAGGAAAGAAAAGGCAGGGAAAAGACCCCAGCCAGCTGGTGCAGGATGTGCAGGGTGATGCTAGAGGGAGCTTGGAGAGCAAACAGCCAAGTGCTGTAAGACGCAGCAGGACTTCTCAGCACAGATCTCTGTCAGGGAGCTCGCGAGAGAAAGATGGGTCCCAGGGACCACCGGAGGCAGCTCCCGAAGAGGCTAAAGGAGTCAGCAGTTGCTTTGCACCAGCCTCGCATTGGAAAAGAGTCCCAAGCCTGCTGCTGCGGCAGAGCGAAGCAGGAAAAAGAGCAACAGGTCACCGGGTCGGTGCCGGCAGCCTCGACTTACAAAGGCGGCGGCGCCGCGGCGGCGGGAGCAGCCCCAAGCGGGGTCGGAGCCGCCGCCACCCGCGCCGTCGGGCCGGGCACAGCGCTGGGCCCGGCGGCTCCCACAGCCCAGGAGCATCGAGCAGCGGGGAGCGGGGCCGCCGCCGGGATGGAGCTGCACCGCGTCCCTCCGCTCTCGCCCCGGGGGCCTCGCGCTGGGGAGTGCTCCAAGGCCCGCACTTCGCGGCCACTGCGCGACGCCGCCGGCAGCGGAGCGGACCCGGGCGCCGCGGCCACGGGCGAGCGAGGGCCCGGCAGGTTTCGCCGCGCCCAGGTGTCATTCTTCAACCGCCGCCGGGACGCGACATCCTGCAGGAGCAGCGCACAGCCAAGCGCTGCTCGCACCGACCGGGACCGGGGTGGGAGGGGACCAGACTGGGGAACGCCGCGGCCGGCGCCGAGGCTGCGCGGAGCCCCGCGGAACCGGTTTGGCGGGGCGGACGCTTCTTCTGCGTCCGCCGACCCGGTCCAGGGGCCAGGACCTCGGAGAGCTCCGCGGCGCCGGGCTGGGTTCCGGGCACCTCGCGCCTGTCCCGGCCCCAGCCCCGGTCCCGGTCTCGCCTGGACGAGTGGTCCCGGCCAGCGGTTTCGCGGCTTTTCCGCCCCGCGGCGCGGACGCGGCAGGCGGAGTTTGTCCTGCGTCGGCGAAAGTTCCGGGCGCTGAGGAACGACGGGGACTGTCCGTAACCGAGCGGAACCGGCCCAGTCCCCCGTTCGCTGCCCAACAGGTCAGCCCGACAGTGCAGCTGCGAGAGGGTGCCCCCCGCGCGGCCCCTTCGTTCTGTCCGCAGCGGCCCTGGTCCCGCGCTACTGGCTAAGGGGTCCCGCCCCATGCTCCCGGCTCCGGGGTTCTGTCCCTCGGAGCTCCACGCCGCTGCCGCTTCGCAGACCCCGAATGGGCTGCTTGCTGAGCCTGGACGAGACCAGGCGGGCGGCGGCGGCTGCAGAGCTCCTGGGCGAGAAGGTCCGGCGGCCGGCGCGGGGGAGCTGCGTGTGCGGGACCGTCCTTACCTGCCAGGCCGGGAAAGGGGTCCGGGAAGTGCAGCGGGGGCTCGGGAGGCCCCTTGTCGCGCCCCGGCGGCAGCTCCTCCGCCTCCAGGCCGTCGGCGCCGCGCCGACAGCCGGCGTCGGGGTTGGCGCGAGGCGGCGGCAGCTCCTGCGGCGGGTAGAAGCCGTCGGGGGGCTCCGAGAAGCTGGGCAGCGCCGTGGTGAGCGCCACCATGGAGGGCACGGCCTGGCCCAGGCTGGCGCAGAAGGTGTTGGTGAGGCGGCCGGCGAAGGAGGCCAGAGGCGCCAGCGGCGGCAGCCCCGACTGAAGGGGCGCGTGGGACAGCGCCTGCGGCAGCACCAGCGGCCGGTACGGCATGAACATGGGGTAGCCGGTGTAGAGCAGGTGCCCGGAGCGCGGCGGCGGCGTCCCAATGAGTGAGTCGATGGAGAAGGCGGTCCCCTGGCCGCTGGGTCTCTGCATGGCGAGC